>JAOTRN010000043.1:16189499-16205483 GCA_028566695.1 Bagroides melapterus | reverse complement strand
CAGGGTATCTTTATTCCTCAGGGTGTCCTTGTACCTCATCCAGGGTTTCTGTGTGCCCCAGGGTGTCTTTGTTCGCTGTTAAGGGCATCTTTTTGTCTCTGGGTGTCCTTATTCCCTGTCCAAGGTGTCCTTGTTCCTCATCCAGGGTGTCTTTATTCCTCAGGGTGTCCTTGTACCTCATCCAGGGTTTCTGTGTGCCTCGGGGTGTCTTTGGTCCCTATAAAGGGCGTCTTTTTGTCTCTGGGTGTCCTTATTCCCCGTCCAAGGTGTCCTTGTTCTTCAGAAAGCCTTTGTTCCTCATCCAGGGTGTCCTTGTGCCTCTGGTTGTCCTGATTATGTCCATTAAGGGTGTCAGAAATTGGATGAATAGATGGTGACATACGGACTTCCACATAAAGGGATTTCTAAAATAGTTGTTGATGTGATATTTATCATGTGGAGGTGTGTTTATTTAACATGTTTGAAGGGAGACTCCAGTGCTAGCACATTGATAGGCTGGTGAGGGATTGACAGCAGGTCAGGCTTGGTGTGGTAACATCGCACATAATCATCGTTCATTATATTCCTGTTCGATCACACTGCCTAATCGAATTATTCCTAAATTTCACATATGACTACACTCTCATTTAAACACACAACTTAAGAAACTTGGAGGAAAGAAGAACTGGTTGTCTCTCAATCAATGATCAATCAATGCCACAGCTGTTTTCAGCTGTCTTCAGTGCACATCTCACAACCTTGTAGCTCTCACTACACGTTTTATTGGCTCCCGCAAACAACTCCGATCTCCCACAACAGCTTAGTTTATTACATCTACCCATGTAACACGGTTAGATTTGCTCATTAGCAATGCCATGGTTTAACACAGGATCAGATGACTTGACTGCTCCTTTGACCAGTAAAAATTGGTGAATGGTTAGCTCTAGGGATGAGCTTAGTGATCTTGTTTTATTAAATCCTCACTTGTTTGAATGGCTATAAATGCCGAGGATTAAGTGGAAATTGGACACACTTTTGGATGATAAAGGGCTCTAATTTCATCCAAATTTATAGTGCTTCTGGTAAGAAAAATTTTTATCCACAGAGTAATGGATAAAAATACAATGCTGCGTGACGGTACAGAAAAATAATCAGTGATGTGGAGGTGTGAGGAGATCCAAGACAAAGCAGAGTTAATGTTACCTCACAGATTATTCTCCAGCAACAGGGCATTTTGAAGGGAGGCTTAGAGGTGGGTAAGTTTCCCAGTTTGCATGTTCTCATTGCGCTTCGGGAGTTACCTCCAGGTACTCAAGTTGTAGGTCGATTGGCATCTGTAAATTGACTGTAGTGTATGAATGAGAATGTGTGTGCAAGGGAGAATTTGTCAGATTTTGCTCTGCATGACCCATTTAAAGTGTCAGGGTGTCCTTGTATCCTGTCCAGGGTATTCGTGTTCCTTATGGTGTCCATGTTCCCCGTCCAGTTTGTCCTGGTATCTCAGGGTGGCCTTATACCCCATCCAGGGTTTCTGTGTGCCTCAGGATGTCCTTGTTCAATGTTCAGGATGTCCTTGTTCCGCAGGGTGGTCTTATACCCCATCCAGGGTTTGTGTGTTCTTTAGGATGTCTTTGATCCCCGTCCAGTATGTCTTTATTCCCCAGGGTTTCCGTGTGCCCCAGGGTGTCTTTGTTCCCTGTACAGGGTGTCCTTGTGTCTCATGGTGTCATTTTTCCCCGTCCAAGGTGTCCTTGTACCCCATCCAGGGTGTCCATGTTCTTCAGAGAGCCTTTGTTCCCCATCCAGGGTGTCCATGTGCCTCTGGGAGTCCTTGTTTCCTGTGCTTGTGCCTCTGGGTGTCCTTATTATGTCCATTTTATATAGAGGACAATTTAATGTATTTATTTTTCTTTTTTGTTATATCATAGCAATTTGTTAATATGTTTATAGTTACCTTTAATACTGTGAAATGTCCATGAACGTGGTTATGTTTAATTGTGATGTTACTGAGAAGAATGCCAAGCACACCATGCCAGAAATGAAAATTTTTCAGCATATTTTTGTTTTGTTTTGTTTTGTTTTGTTTTTAAATCATGCACCAGACTGATGAAAAGATAGAACCCATTATTCCTACTAGTGCCAGTCAAACAAACGCAACCAAAAATGGCCTTGTGTAACTGGCAATGTTTTTTTTTTTTCTAAATGCAATTTGGCAGGACTTATGATGTGGGTTTTTTATTTTTTATTTATTTATTTTTTGCCAGAGCTTTCAGACATGAAACTCAATCCAGATATTGTTACTGGGATTATCCAGTAATTAAGCTCCATCTCACCACCAGCACCATTGATTCCCAGGGCTTTCCGGCTGTAACCGAACTCAGCGAGTGGTGTTCTTAATGGTCATGATAAAGTTTCCTCTCCGGTTTTATCACAGCCAGGCCGTTTCTGGATCAATCTGGATGCTACCGCTGAATTTGACTAAGCACTTTCAATGGGTAAAAAAAAAAAAATTCTGACAAGAATCATGTTTCAGTGATTGTGAGGAAGGAGATGAGAGAGTTAGAGAGTCAGACATCCTTTCCACCCACGCTGGCTCCAGTTTTCCTATGTTTATAAGGACCGATTGGAGATAAAGCAGAGCAGGCTAACGATATCGGAAGCATACAAGGCAAATAAATTTGATATACACAGGTATTACGGGTTTGTGAATCTCTTATGAAATAAATACGCTTGTAGAACCAAGTGTAGATGCGATAAGCTCGATGTCAAGGGAATACCGGCATAACGATTCTTTATACAGTACACACGCTGTGGCACAAACCACAGATATAATGCAGATATTTATTTCCCAAGTTTAGTATTGTGCTCTTAACACAGCGTTAAAACTCACATTAAAACACTTATACACACAAGTATGCATTAGATGTCACTGCCCAGAGCTAGTCAGGTTAGAAAACTGATGAGCCATAAATGTGAAAGTGGTTAAAACAGAAATAGAAACCACCCACAGATTCGCTCCCCAGCATGACTTACATTATTTTTCCATTTCTGCAACATGGTGCGTCTGATACGCGAGGAATAAAATACTTCACTGTGTTCTGCACGTCCCCCATCCTTGTGACTTTCTTTGTCACAAAAATAAAATCTCTGACACTGGAGACAAAACGTGTCCTTACAGAAGACATCACCATATGCACAAATGCAAGCACTTTTTTCTTTCTTTCTTTCTTTTTTATACAATTAATGTAGCTCTAATTGTTAGTATACTGTCTCAACATGATAAACCTGCTGTAATAGAAAATTAATCAAGACCTTCTGACCTGTGGTAAGCTAGTTTCTTAATTAGCCTGAAATATAACAAAAACAAAAAATTCAAATGAAATTTCAGCATTTTGTGGTAAAATATTATTCTTTTTAAGGCTGAACTTACTTACACGATGGCTGAGAACTGCATCATGGTCCACTCTCCAGTCATGTCTCTCCATTACCTTCTCCTGGGTGTCTAGATTGACTCCTAGACTTACTGATTGACTCTGGTTGTGTCCTTTGTGGGTCCCAGGACGCAAAAACAGAAATGACACTCACCACCACCACCACTGACCCAGAAAAAAGTGCCTAGCAGAGTACCAGGCACTCAGAAAATAAGGATTGCTCTGTCCTTCGCTCAGGTAACCTTTGGCATGGGATCATTCCCAATTATGTACTGTCATGCTTGCAGTAATCTCAGCAGTAATGCTACAAAACAGAGTTTAAATATCCCTGTGCTGTGATTTAATTAGAAATGATCTAAAAAATATAATAATAAGCAGAAACGGTTTACTATACAGTCCATAACTGAGCATACTATATATACGCTTTGTTAACTTTGAGTTAATACACGCAATAATCCTCACCTTAACAGCCTTCAAGTCATATGACTATGAATAGAATTAACAATGATTATAGTTGATAGCTAATCATGGAATGAATCTTCTAATCTACTTTTTAGTGTCTTCTTTTTCCGGTAAACTCAACTTTTATTTTTTTAGTTTATCTGGTGCTGCAAAGTCATTTGATTTGTTTTAAATAAACAGGTTTGATTGCTTTGTTGAAATGTTCATCCATAAGCATAATGGCTACTTGAACTTGAGAGAAATTGAGTATCGAGGAAAAACAGAAGAGGACCAAGTACTGAGCCTTGTGTGACACCAGTGGAAGGTCTGCAATCTTTCAGGCAGGAAGCAACCCATTGCTGTGAATTCCAAGTGGACTCTAGAGTCTTGTAGTTCACTGTGTCAGACACTGCTGAAAGTTCAAGGAGGACGTGGACTAAATATGTACAAAGTTTGACTGGTCTAGCAGCGTGTAGCATCTTATTTACCCTCATCTGCTACGTTCGAAGCCAAACTGGTTAGGATCTGTAAGGCTGTTCTATGAGAGAGAAGATTTTAGAAAGAAAAGTGGAATATGATACTGGTGGGTAGTTACTGACTTCTTGTATGTTGTACTGTCAGTTCTCATTGCTGTAATAGTTCTTTTCAATGACTGCACCAAGATTTCAAACAAGGATAGTCAGAAAGGACAACCTTGACTGATTCCCCTTAAGTAACAAAAATTTGACATGATTGGTACTTTTTGGTACTACAAGGGATCTCTTCTCAGGGTTTTCTCAAACATGCCCCAAGACTTGCCTTATTTTTCCATCTTTCTTTTCACTTTCAGTCTTTATGATCTTTATGTCAAATTTATTTACAACCTAAACAAGAATTACACCACATGATCGTTTTCCTTAAATTTCCATTCAGAAGATTTTCCAATCCAAAACGTAGTTCTAGCAGGGAATGGAGTTCATTCTAGTCACTCTCCTATATTCATACCAAGAGATGTGTCATCACTAATATACAGGAAGCATTTAGTCGCTAAGAGCAGGACGGATGAGTGTTTCAAGGTCATTAAAAGCCATGGGGGAAAAGCATGGTCTGATTAGAGCTATTAAATTGCACTTGAGGGAACATTACAAGACTTTACTGTCCTCTGTGATGTTAACAAGACAAAGTATCATTACAATGCAGCTTTACAGTGTAAATACACTATCGGGCTGCCCTTGAAGAACATCAGCGTTTTTGTTGATCTTGTTATTATTTTTATGTCAGATGATAAGCTGCTTTGGAAAAGGGTATGTAAAACATATGGCTCGATGCGGAATCTTGGATGAAGGTTTATGACCAGGGTGTAGTCTCAGAATGGGTATTTAACTAGCATGCCTTAGTGAGACCACTGTATTCTATATACTATAATAATATTCAAATCATATTCATCTCTCATTCTTTCATTCAGCTGTAGATCTTTCTAGCATATACGGTATATGTACATACAGTACGCACTGTATATTTTCAAAATATCAACGTTCCAAGGTCAATGTACAGTAATAAACTGTTTATGCTAGCAATAATGAAAGTTAGAATCGATATGAAATTACCCTGAAACATCAAAAAGAACAACTTTTAAGCATAGACTTTTAATTCTGTGACTTGACATATAGATCTGTCATGTCATGTTGCCTTCGATATCTTTATATTTGCACATAAAAAAACATAACCTTTGAATCTACAAGTCTTGATGGTGTAAAAATATTTTTTTATTTGTGTACTATTAATTTCTTAACGTCCTTGTATTATACTGTTACCAGTAACAATAAACCACAGTAACCAGTTAGTCTTTTAAATCCTGGCACTTTCGATCTAATGCGATGGTTTTGGGAGGAGCAACAAAATATGTTAAAGAGAATACCAGAAATTTAAAGAACTTTTAATTGTTTCCATCCTGCTGGTCCGCATTTAGCTTCTGAATGGTAGTGGCCTCGAGACTGGCCATTTTCGACTAGTTCGGTCTACTTCTTTCTTCTGTGGTCCTCCACATCCATTTTGATCCTCCAGGGACATGTGCATGGTTGCTGGCTGGTGATCGTCCTGCACACACGACAAAACAATCACCAAACTTGTCTCTCTATTTTTTTATTCAATCACAAGATCTCATCTTAGTCTAATGGTCTGGTTTGGTCAAATCTGGAAGATCATTATGTTGTCTGTGCGCACCATGCTCCAATCCACATGGGTGCCTCTGGATTTCAGACAAATTGACATATTTGCCAATAAAGGGTGACATCACTGGCCTCTTTGTGGTTGAGTATCTGATCAATCAGGTTATTTTCCACTTGCTTGATCTTCCACTTCTTTTCTTCCAGAGAAGGTAACAGGTCTTTGTGGTATGCTAGTCAGCTGGCACTCATTGCCAAACCATTGCAATTATCATCTCTGGATTTTCTCTTCGATCGTCTAATGGTCTTGTGACGAAGGCATTACCGCATTTGGAATATTGCATTTGGAAAACCTTGAGCCTTAATGTCTCCATTCCATCAAGCAGTACTAGAAGGATTAGTGTACAGAAGAGGTGCTTTTTGACCTTGATGGATGGACATACTTGATTTCTTTCACAAGGACCACTTGAGAGAGGCAAAGGCCACATTATCTAGAGCAATCCTGCTGTAAATCTGAGCAGTCGATGCCACTTTTCTCCTTTTCATCAGGTCCACTTTAGTCTCCAACTCTAGCTGGTTTCTGAAAGCCAAAAAGCCAAACCAAAAAGGATCTCTAACGTATAGGCTATCAAAGCGTGATCGTATGCTTCTTTGAAATGCTTTCATTTGCAGAACAAAGATGTTACTGCCATATATCATCAAATCAACCCGCCACATGCTAAAACTGCATCTGGTTGCAATCAAGCCAAATGTAATACTGAGCTGTGCCATCCATTATTCATTATGTCATTAACGGCTTGGGCAACTGTGCCGTGGAGCAGCATATCAATGAATCACACGGGAACAGAAGAAGACGTATTAATTCTTGACTCCTGACTGCTGCAAAAGGGTGACTTAATCTCATTAGACCCAAGGGCTGATTAGCAAAGGCAAACTTTGCTCTAAGGTTTGAAAGCCATGGGAAAAGTGAGAAAGAGCCAAAAGATCGTTTTGTCTGCTACAGTATTTGCTAATACCTGGCTCTTAACCTGGAACTATGCCAAATCTATAGGAATACAAAGACAAGCAAGACGCTATAGTTAAATTATTACTTACATTATAGCAGATATAAACTTCATTCTCTTACCAGTGTCTATTTATATGATGATCATGATACAGAGTAACACCCCTACCCTAACATTCCCATGTGATAAATTTTGTATATTAATAAATTGATCTCCATATCGTTGAACTTTCATTGCCTCTTTGGTTCCAAGTTCGCTGAAGACACCATATGGTGGATGATTTTTTTTTTCTTGTCTTCATAGTGGTTCAATGTACAGTTTAAATAATTATTGACAGCACTTGAAAGTCAATTTCAGAACCTTGGGCATATTGAAACCACATCAAGCCACATTTGGACTACAAAAAATGGGGCTAGTAATTAACTAGAACACAGACCTCTCAGTCCCACAAGTATATAAACCATCTCAAGTTTATCATTTACCTCAGTCAGATTCTCAGTCAACGCCGGTGTCCTTTGTGCTATTTCATATAACCTCCATGCAACCTCCATGGAAAGGCATGAATAAGATTGATAGTAAATGCTTTCTAGTGTCTTTCTTTCCTGGGTGAATCAATCAGAACACTGTCACCAGAAGGTTGAGCAGTTAATGTGGCAGGATGTAAACAGAGGCTCGGCTTTCCATTACTTAAACCAAGGCAAATATAGACTTGTGAGTATTGACTGAATCGGGAAAGAAAGCCATAATAGAGATGGTGTAGGCAAAGAACTGGTGTAGCCGTCACTCAACATTAAAGGTCACAACAGTTCTAGCGAAGACAGTTTAATGCACTAAAGGGCAAATGTCAGATGCATAGCTAGAGAAAGAAGTTCCCTCTGTTGGTGTTTTAATGATAGTGGTCCAGAATCATCTTTAGGTGTTAAAATGCGGTGGGATCTCGAAATTTGTGCCTAAATCTGTATCCTTGGTCAATGTTTTACTTTTAGAACCTGTAATTTCACTCGTATTACAGGGTTTTGTTTTAAGGTCCTTGTGACAGCAAAAAATGTAAATGCCAGATTGCAGCTCTAAAGTTTGAGAGTCTCCTATTGACCGCATTGCTGGATTGCGTCCAAAAAGGCTATGGAACACTTAAAGAGTTTCTTATTTCAGGAAAACTACCATTGAACTGATGGTCCATAGTGTTAGATGGGCCAGAACTGCACCATATACTGTATACAGCAACAGCCTTTCAACAAATGTTAATTTTTCTCAAAAAACTCCTCAGTTACCTCAAACTCCATTCAAATACATTAAATTCATAATAAATAATGAATTAATTCATAAATTGAGAGACAAACATCTTATTAAATGGTCTTTCTAGTGGGTGCACACCTATGGGGTAGTACCCTTATCGCTCCGTTTAGCTTCCTAAAATTATTATTGTACCTAGTGTTTAAAAAACGACTGCAAGAAGTGCTAAGAAAGCGGTTCAACATCAACTACAGGGATATAACAGGTTTTAAAAATACTCTGCAAAGTAAATCTGCAAACAGAGTTTCTGTGATGTTCACATCCATTGCTGTACTAAAGATTGCAAAGTTTGGGGTGAATTATAGTGATGTTTTTTTGTTTGTTCGTCTAGCTATTATTCATTATTATGTGTAAAATTCACTCGTAACTCACTCTGAACTCTATGATCATGAGCTGCTGAGGTTCTGTTCAGAGAGCACGTACACGTTAGCTCATCCATTAGCCATTTTGGATTGTTTTTCCATCTTGGAAAGAATAAAGAGGAAAACAAGAATGACATTTGGTGACTATCTTTGGGCTCAGAACTTTCGCCCATCCTGCAGAGCTCCTAATGAGCTCTTCTTCTTTGTTATGATCCATTTTGACATTAATTGCACAAAAGCACAATGCCCACTCAGGTAACAAAGGAACTTACTTTTCATTAACAACACTCACTATCAGTATTACAAAAAAAAACAGTGCCACTAATGACATGGTTGACATTTGGTAATAGCACATAGTGACATTACCATGCCATGTTTACTTTCTAATTTATTTATATAGTTATATTTCGAGGCCTATAAACAGTCATTATGGGTTTTTCATCATTTCCCAGACTTGTTTGTTTGGAGTGCAGGTTCATACATCTTCTGTGTATTTTCTTGACTAGCTTTTGTGACCGTTTTTTTTTTTTTGTAATGGAGGGAGTAAGGATTGGGAGACTGGAGCCCAAAATGCTTCATTAGAATTCGTACAATAAAAGACATGAACAAAAGGAAGTGAGGTTGATGGATTGAAATTGGTTCGTAACACTCCAGATCAATTGGGGATTATGAACGAGTGCTCCTAGGGGTCACGGACCCGAAGTGAAGATAGATACTATAGTGGTGAGTTTATTCGAAAGTCAAACGAAGGAGAGTCTTTCAATTTAGAAAACGATTTCATATGAATACATTCAGAAGTATTATGTTATAACGTACTTATAAAGGCACTAATCCCCATGATAACGTTATAATAGCATGATTTTTATAAAAGTGCATTAGAAGAGCACATTAAACAATAAACAGAAACATATTTTTCCAAACTGTTCTGTAAGCCATTCTCTGGATAGTATTTTCAGATGCCTTAATTTATTACCTTATTGCCCTTTACCTAAAGAGCTGCAACGTATCCATTAAAAGCCTTGTGAAACCAGAATGGTAGAAGGTTTTTTTTTCCTCTATTCTCTGGGCCAGATTTCTATTAATGACCTTATTATAGAACAGACAAGAACTGTGTATCCACACTACTGCTAGAACTGATTGGACACATTCATCAGTACGGATCAGCACCAAATAATCCGATAGTGCCCGTGTACCACTGACTGCTCAGTCACTTCTCTAGTGAGTTTATGAGGATAAAGATGCCACACTTAATCCAGAGCAGACAGCCAGATCACTCATTGATAAAAAAAGATAGGTGGGGGAAGAATGGCAAGAGTTATTTTTCCCATAATCCTTTTCATACCAGGTTTTTGTTCACCTTAATGAGCTCCGTGCTTCAGGTTAGACCTTGTTACTTTTCATTAAAGTAATGGTTCAAACTAATTAGGATCAAAATCCACATTTCAAGCATACACCAGGGCACGTACAGACAAACTAATCATGGACTAACGCAGAACAGGTGAACACACTCAGGTAACAAACCAACAAGACAGAGTTGGAGAGAAGACTAGAACATAAGTTCACTTTACTGTCATGCGAACGGTGATTTGGTGATTACTTTTCCGGTAAAAAAAAAAAAAAAAAGCCAACACATACAGTACAGTTTTACCTAGTTTTAAAAAGAACCTTCGATTATTAATTACAACCTTCCGATTCTCCATTTCCCACCAAATTCACCACCCACTGAGATTAATTGTTAATCAATATTGGTCCATTCAACCTGTTATTCTTCATTTCCTTACCTGCAGCATAGATCATGTTCCATTTCCTATTCTTAGGCTTCATGCTGCTTCCTGACTATTCTTCTTCCTATCGCAGTGTGTCAGCCTCTGTAATATTATAAGTTATGTGTTACAGAAGTTAGAAAACAGACAACTTCGCCTCCACACCTTCAACGCCATGAATAGAATGGAGTTACAGCTTTGGAGAGCTGTTGTCACTGCCCAAGATGTGCTGCTTTCCACCCAAGTACAGGAACTCCAGCAGATCTCCTCAGTCACTGACGGATTTATCCTGGAATTTCAGCGGTACCTTTACAAACCACTTCTACTCCTCAATCCACTATATAACACATTCAGAAGTAAATCCATGAAGGTTTTTAATGTACTGCCTTTGTACATATTTGTATTGGCATAAAGTAAGATAAGTTCCTTGCTTCTTGCTTTGTTAACTAGAAGGGCATTGTTGTTTAGGAAAGTCAGACTTTCCTCTAGTTGCTCACCAATAATATGTACCACTCCAATTTAGGAAAGCAGGCAGTGAAACAGTTGTTGAGACAGAATGAAATCTACGGTTGAATATCCTTTCACTCTCTGCAGCCGGAAGCAGATGAGTCGGCTGTGAAAACCATGTTTCTTTCCAGTCAAAACTTTCATGTAGGGATAAAAGTCGCTCTCTCAAGCAGTTCATTCATCTCTACATCAAAACTAACAACTCGTTCCACACCAAATCTCTGCAAACAGCCAAGCTTTATAGGGGAAAATGGTTTGAAATTCAGGGATGAATGCCCCTCATGTTTGTAGACTCGCACGTGAGTAAGGGATACTGATATATCAAGCTCTTGTAAAGCACATCAAACAAGTTTCACACAGTCAGCTCTCATATGAATTAGAGAGATTGTTGCCATTTCCTGTCCTGGGCTCCATTATTATTACACAGTACGTACCTACCTCCTGTGAATCTTAGGGTATCAGTGATGTCAGCAGAAGATCATTGTGGACAGGCTTTTCAGATCACACCTCCAGCTATGACCAAGCCAGTTGATCTGAACGACTAGTCAAAACGGTGGCTCCCAGGTTTAGGTAGTGTTAATATTCCCTGTTTGTTTGTATGTCATAAAAAGTTAATTTTTACCTGAACACAATAATATGGTTAGTGAGTGTTGGTGTGGTTTTGACTGGGACTAACCACAAGTCATTTTAAAGGGCGATTCACGCACTGGAGTCATTTTACACTGATGAAAGTCTTGCATCTTTTGTACTCTAAAGACCCAGGAGTACCCATTAGGTCATTTCACCTTAGACAGGTCAGTGGCATTGAGTTAGATGAAGATCCCTAATGAAAAAACCTGAAATGTCAGTGGCAATGAAAGCTCCCTGAGAAGACACGAAGAGGAAACCTTCAGAGAAACCGTACTCAAAAGGGATCGCATCCTTTCATTATATAGTGGGATTATTTATCATTACAGTATAGATGTGTAGTAGAGTACAGACAGACAGTACTGTAGGAGGTCTTAAGTACAAAGATAATATCCAGGTGAGATTTTCCATTGAAACAAGGTTGAGTCTTGGGTATAAACTGTTTTTGGGAAGTTCAGCTCTTTAGGGTATCTACGTGGTGACCATCCACTACAGCTGAAAGTGAATCACGAGTGCAGACAGCTCCAAGCAAAAGCAGAGCATGACTCAGGCGGATGCGTAGGGTGAGAAGAGCCACAGCAGTAGACGTGAGTCAAGTTCTGGCACCGGCATCACAGGCAGCAGGAACATACTTGAAACTTGACAATGGAGAATAAAAACAGATTATATCTGGCCCACCAGTGGTAAGTCAAGGGGAGTTGTTGAGTCCACTTCACTCTGGCCATTCATGCAAGGCTGAAGGGATATATATATCATCTCAGTGGGCTTCTCAAACAGTCCCGGTTTACGGGCAGCTTCCTTCTGGATTTAACTGTCTATCTAAAATATAATATAAAAGAAATGAAAACATTTTTGGAGCTGCTGTTAACAGCCTGCTGTTTACTGTTTTATAATAGTTAGCACACACACAAACTCTATTCTCAAATTCTGTTAAATCAAGATCAAGGGGACTTTGATTCGGATGTTTTCCTGATTCCCACACAGCCTTCAAAGTCTTTCATTCCAATTTTTGTGAATAGGTTTCAACAGAGCATCAAAAAGCGATGGCTCCTCGGCAAAAGTTGCCACGGAAATCACATTTCCCACTTTCATCTACGAATGCTCCGGGTGAGTTAATTTTATCATCTCTCAGCACCAACAGAAAGCTGTCAATTAGGAAGATATTACGACTTCTGGTACTGCCTTCTGTAGCTCATTCTGCTCATGTGGCATGTTCTTCTCCACCAACTGTTCACAGCCTCAAGCTCACAGGTTTCTTTAGAGCCTCGACAACAAGCAGATGCTTCTTGATTTTAATTTATGTTGGTGAAAACTGTCCAAGCAATCTTTGACTTGGGGTCAAGAATGATAAGCAACGAATAAAATACAGATTAGTGCCAATGCTAACAAAGACAATTCGGTTTTTTTTATTATTATTATTTAATTAAGATCTCAGAGCGTGACTCATCTACATCTACTCATCTACATATCTAAAGTCTGTCAATAGAACGATGGCATATAATGATGTAAAACTCATGGGACAGCTACAAACATGGTACAGTAGTGGCGACGATGTAAACGGAAACAAAATATTATCACAGAAAACCTATATCCTTATTACTTTATATTCACTTTGTAGGCTGATCCTGTTTAATAGCGGGTGTCATCTGGCTTGAAGGTTTCTCATATCTTTTTTTTAAATTTTGGCTTGAATTCAACTTAAAAACCCACAAGGCTGTATCTCTGGCGGATTTGAAGAAACAGGAGAGGATACACAGCAACGAGGGGCTCTTAAACCAGTGCATCTGAGAGAAAGCCTTTAAATACAAGTAGCACAAGTCCCTGAGGTGAAAAGCCCTTCAGGTTTAGTTCTTGTGTCTCGGATTTGAAGAGACATTGGAACATCATGGACAATGAGTGGCTGCAGCTGCTGCCAGCAGCTTACAGAGTGAGACTAAGCAGCTGCAAGCAGTCGCTATGGCAGCAGAGGCCGAGCGACAACCCTGAAGGACTGGCGTCATATCCGGGGTGAATTGTTGCTTGTTATTAGAATTGTCTCCGTGTCCACTGTGACCGTGAACTGGACAAAGGGTTCCTGATGTTCCTGATATTGGAACAATCTTGTTCCACACGGATTTAGTTGTCCTTATTAAGTTCTTCAATTTGTTGGTCTTTGGTTAATAACACTGAACATCCAGAATAAGTAAATGTAAATCAAGAAAAAAGTAAGCTTAAAAAAATCTCCTGAAGTAATCAGCCATCCTGACTGGACTACAGTAAAACATCTTCCAGATTACGCTATAAATCTAGTCGTATCGACTTTTACTACTAGACAAACTGACGCATCGTTCTGATTTGTAGAACATTCCGAGGCATTAATATTAAAGCCATGCAATGCATAGGAATGTGCACCTACAGCCAAAGCCATTCTACTGCTGCATACGCCATCCATTTCTGAATGCATTCTGCAAAAAAAAAGAGATCGCATTGTTCATGGATTGTGTACCTGTTTATAAAACTAAAATTGGAAGATTTAATGCATGGACAACCTATCAAATTTTCAGGGAGATAGATTTTTTTGCTGTTTTCTATCAACTACAGCGGCTCTCGGAGACAAATCTCCTTAATTGCGTGTGTATTATTAACAAATTGCATATATTTTAAATATTCATTTTTAAACGCTGCCAACTGGGTCATTGCCAAATCTCACCCAATATCTAAGGCTCCCCTATCGGTGCATGATCTACAGTAATAGATGATTAGTGTAGCTCTAAATGCCACCCACAGCAAAGCATGGGGGTGGTAGCATCATGTTGTGAGAGATATCTTTCAACAGCAGCTGGGTTGAGTGCCATATGGGTGGAGCAAATAATCCAAGAGTGTTCAAGAATGCGTGTGTGTGTGTGTGTGTGTGTGTGTGAGTGTGTGTGTGCGTGTTTGTGTGTAAGCTACACTTGTTTCCTAACTATTCTCTCATTTTTCTCTCTCTTGTAGAAAAAAACTGTAAAATGCAAAATCTTCCATCTTGAAGGTTTTTTCCCTTGTGGGAAAACTATAAAAGAAAAAAACGTACATTTCTTCTGACTATTACACAGCACTGACTCTAGGGACCCCTTAAAAAATATTAAATATATAAACCTTCTACCTCCTCACAGAAAACTTCACCATACACACATTTCAAAAATCTGTTTATGTGGAGCGTTCACAATACGCATATTTGTATAAGTTACTACAGAACATAGCCGTTAGCAGAACTTACGTGTAAGCCATCCAATTTTATAATAATACGCTAAAGCTTTTATAAAATACAAAATTTTAACACACAATTCAAATTCAAAGTATCTGATGACCAAAAAGGGTCAAAACATCATTTTTGTTTTGACCCTGTTCGTCATCCATAAAATGCCTACACACTGAAGGATCCTACCTTGCCACACAAACGACAGGAAAGCAAACCTAAACATCAACAGATTTCTGTTTATTGCACTAATTCCTAAAGTATCGTTTAGCAGCTTTATTTTATTCTGTATTCTGTACCCAGCAACCTTTTTTTATTAAAACCGATTAGTAATAAAATGGCAGATCAGCAGAATTAATGGCCACTACACTGTTTACTTATTCTGACAGGGGTCAACAACTTTATTTATTAACACATATAAATAAATAAAAAATTTCCCAAAAAAGTAAGAGAAGGAACCTTTGAATCTTGTGCCGTTTTCATTTCAGTAGGCTGGATAGAAAAAATAACTTGCAAGGAAATATTGATTAGTGAGTCGTAATGCCTTCTCAGAGAGACGGTGCTGGTGGCAAGGAGAACAAAAGCAGACACTTATTCTGTAATTACGCATCATTTAATCGAGTTCAAGTGAGGTCTGGTGATCTTCAACTGGATCACAGTAAACAAGACATGAAATCCAGAATTTTCTGATGTTAACCCTTTCCAGCCACTTGCATTATATAATTCACTGTATCTCTGAGATGGCTAAGTTGTTGGTTTTTTTAGGTACCTAATTGATCAATTTGAGGACTTATTTTTTTAAGAGAACCTGACACTACCCATAACAACATTGCCTCCAACTGGTTTGTCTCAGAAATGAGCTGACTTGGATGCAAATACAGGTTTTTACTAAGGCCAGACAAACAAAAAGGCCAAGGCAGTAATCAGAATCAGGAGGCAGGAGGGTCAAGCAATCTACATGCAGGGCTGAACTAATCTAGATCGGGGCGAGGACAAATCTAGAACAGGGCAAGAAAGTCAAAAACAGAGAAATAGAAAACACAGGAAAAAATATATAGATAAAGATATACTATATATATACGTATATACGTATATATATATATATATACGTATATACGTATATATATATATATATACACACACAGTACTGTGCAAAAGTCTTAGGCACCATATTATCTGTAGTACAGATTTTGTTCTATAAGTTTATGATGTCTGC
>JAOTRN010000043.1:16165194-16178282 GCA_028566695.1 Bagroides melapterus | reverse complement strand
TATCTGTTATCCTAACCTTGGGATGATGTATAAAAAACAAAGTGTGGAATTTCATGCGCTGATTGCTCACAGCTTTGAAGAGGGGTGGAGCTACCATAAGAATAAGAAAAAAATTTCAAGATGACCGACAGCAATCAGTTGCAGTACAAATATAGTACGTGTTATATAGCTTCTTTGCTAGGCATCTTCTATTTAGTCCTCAATACTGATTGTTTAGATATTGTCAAAAATGAACCCAACCTTTGTAACCAGATTTAAACACCGATATGATGAATTTTTTGCTATGAAGTGAAGAGAACTTTAAGGAAATCAGGTGGACAGGATTGAACCTGAAGCTGTGAGGTAATGAAGCTTCACACTGGGGGTTTTGAAAATTTGTGCCTTCTCAGTTTCTCTCTAATCAACAACTTCTCCAAGGATCTGAGTGTGTTCCATTTTGGACTGGCACCAAATATAGCATAAAGTAATAAAAAGTTTTTTTTAATCCATTATAATGCTTCAACTTTGAGCTGTCTAGTTTTCACAAGCTTTTACAGGAAAACAGCTTGATTTGTCTTTTACCCCTAAATTGGTATTAAGGGAAATTGTACAAAGCACCTGGGTCAAGCTTTTTCCAGCTAAGGTTTTTAGCAAAAAAAATAGCAAAAGAAAAAAATACAAGACACTAATGAAATGTTGGACCTTTGGATTTAGAGTTGATATTGCAGTAAAGTTATTTTTCAAACTCACATGGGCTAAGTTCCTCTCATGTAGGTGTCACCGTTAAAAGAAGTTACCTCAAAACACCACCGACAGAAGAATAAAGGCTGTAATTTGTTTGTCTCCACTCACTGTCTAGATTTCAATTAATGACCTTATTATGGAAAGGGAGCATGTAGACAAGCTGCACGGCCCGTGCCGCTACTAGAACTGATTGCTCACATTAATCAATAAAATTCAATATTCAGCTAGCGGCCACGCACCAGCGATGCTTCAGAGTCTCCTCTCGGGCTGAGTTTAAGAGAACCGAAATGAGGCGTTTAATCCGGAGACGACAGCTAGATAAGTGGAATCAGAATTATTACAATACTGGAGGAACCTGAAAAACAAATGCTAAACCACTTCTATTTTTTCTCAGAATTCAAAATTCTCAGAAATGTGGGCGTTTCACTTTATAAAGAGAAGATCCTAGTAAAGATAAAAGTTCTTCTATTAGACAATCACAGTATGCAAAATAATGTGTCATACCTAGTGACGGAGTTAGCCCCGCCTCCTCTCATCTTTAGGAATACGGGCCTATCCTAGGGAACGCTGGAGACACTGTGGACAAGGTGGCAAGTCTACACATGGAACAATCACACTCATGAATGGTCATATGCATTAACAGCAGCTGGGAATGTTGTTCTGTAGTAACAATATGGATTTTTTTATGGAAGGAGTCTCCAGTGCTAGAATAAACGATGGGCGTTTCTAATTTTCCACCACAAGAAAGTCTTGATGAAAAGACGTCCGAGGTGGTAACGTCCCATCGTTCACCGTCATAGGCTGGTAAAGCTTTCTCTCTCAATATTCAGAATATTTTATACTTGTGTCACACAAGATTCAATGATGCAAAAACTCCTTCGAATAGAAATCCTTTACAATCCTGCAACATTAGAAATCCTTCTAATAGCTAGCTCTATGAAGCTCAGGATTGCTTGCTATTGTTCCTTATTCTCCATGTGCTGTTGGTTTTGTTCCGATAAGCCCTGTCTCTACCTTATTGTGCTCACCTGGTCCGTGTTTCACCTCGATTCGGTTCTTTCTTTTCCCCGTCGCAAAATAGTTCTGAGAATTTTTCCCAACTGCACATAACAATCACAACTCCGTTTAGCCCGTCATTAAAAAGTCTTTCTATTGTCCCGTTTAGTCCTAACTAAGACTTTCCTGCATAAATCAAAAAATGGATTTTGATTGGGCGGTTTAATGATCTGATAATTAAGGGATTTTTAAAGCCAGGAAACATTCCATTCCGTGGTACTTAAGGAATCGGAGTGAGAATTGACAGCCACTGGATTAATTAGTCTGTTCTCATTTAGCTTTATAGCATGAACATCATGGTGAAGTACCCTAGTCCTCATTAATAATAATTACTAGGCAAGTGGGAAATTTACTTCTTTCCATGATGGAAAAAAAAGCACACAATTACTCCACGTCCGCAGTACTAATTAGCGACGGATGTCTCATTGACCCGGCTAATCTCTTAACTTGTTTTTAAGTTTGGTTCACATGAGATCAAATCAATATCGGATCTTAAGTATTAGCAATAAAAAAAAATAACGTTTATAGAAAAAGATGCGGCGAAAGCCGATGCGACGGGCATGAAATTACCCTGAAAAAATGAAAGATTAAAAGGGTTAATTACATTATTTAGACCTGAACTGAAAACAAAGGTTAATGACTCCACAGATCTTTGACTTTTGTGGGTTTTTAAAGAGTCGCCCAACCACTGGAGTCGGGTTTACTTTCCTTCCTTCCTTTTCTGTCACTTTGTGGTCACCGGTTATAACCGCAAAGACACCAGAGTGGCCATTAGCACAGAAAGACACAAATCCCATCACGCTAAATGACTCTGGTGTGCAGTGATTCACAGTGATCTCACACACACATCTAAAAATAGCTCTATAGCTGAACAAATCCCAAACAGTAACTTGGCTCATTTGGACAAAAATACCTGCATACAATGACTTTATACACAGTCATTAATAATTGTATTGTATGTAGATATCGATATCTGTAATTTATCAGAATATAGAGTAAGTGCAAAGAGTGGTATGGTATGGTGCAAAGCTACGAGACCGTTCAATGTAAGTTAAAGTGCCCTCGTAGGGATGAAGTCAGTCACATGGACAGCACACTGATGTATAGCATTGACAGGGTGATTTATAGTTCTGCTTCCTTATGTCCCTGGGCGGTTTCCCTTTGAACTAGTTGAGACTCCCATGTGCTCGTTTCTTGGCTCAGTACAAATAGCAAAGTCGTCACCCCATGACCGCAATCCACGCGGGTATCCTGTAGCAGAACCCCGTTATGTCTTTACCAAACTGGAACGAAGAGCCGTGTATTGTTCTTTTCTAGGTTGCAATGCACTAACCTATCCTTCAAAAACCTTCTTTCTTGTCTTGTCTTAGCCATAAAAAAAAGTACAACCCACTAGATTTAGGTAGCGGTGCTAGCATGAGATGTGATAAAGGAAAACTAAGAATTCCAGCCAGAGTCGACCACAAACAGAAGACACGTAGAGTTAACGTAGAGAAGTCCACAATCAACATCAAGGTAGTGAAGTCAACCCCCAAAAATCTAAAAGTCTGCTCATAGTATCAGGACATTGCTTGTTTCCTTTTAGCTGGATGAACACAAAAGACAAAAAATTCGAAGCGATCCAATTCGAGGAAACTTTATATCTCAATTCAACCTAAGACGCTCCGAGTTTCTTTATCAATCTTGCCTTTTTCCTGAATGATGTTATTAAGTCATGTGCCTTGTTTGCTTTCCCGATTTGTCATTTCATGAACATCAATAATAATGTATAGATGTTCTAATTAAAAATGCCCATGCTTTTCTACAGCGTAAACACTCGCGACCTTCCTGTAATTACTTTTTTAACGTCACTGAAGGAATTCAAAATGAGGAGTGAATAAAGAACACCTCTTCCTGTGATTCTGTAAAGCATCCACTGCTAATTAAAATCCTTTTCGCTGACGGCACAGATAGAAATAGACTATTATCAATCGTTGATTGCTTCGGTGTCATAGAAGATGTTCGAACATGTCCGAAATCTTGTTCAGAGTAAATGAAAGTGAACTGGAAAATGACGACGAATCTGGCTGGAGCATAATGCTGAAGTTTTAGGGCTGTGAAACTTGGCAGAAGCAAACTTCAGGAGACTAGAGAGCTCGGGTTCCTAAAGCGCTGCCCACGGTAGCTTGGCATTAACACTGATGTTACAGATGCCAAGGCCTCTGGCATTCATATCCTCTTCATGGGGTTCCACTCGACATGCTGGTACTGTCTCAACAGTCCTTCTTGGCATACAGCCGTTAAGCCAAGATGGTAGGGGGGCCTGAAAAGTCAGCTAGTGTTCACATACAGCCTTTACTTCTCTCTTATTATTCATCAGAACGTTCTGGAAATAATCACAGTAGTCCTTTACGTAGGAACTTGTATCTACTAATATATTAGTTAAATCAAGAGTAAGTCAGGGATTATTCACAATATTAATACTGTGTTACTTCAGCTTTCTGACATTTCCACATTCCCAAATTAAAAGCTTCATGCCTGTGATTAGCGGAATTAGCAAACTGAGCTCATATAAATGGTTTCTTGCAGACCTTAGCAGCATGCTGTGCTTCGTTAATGACATTGCCACGAGGACTCGAGTTGACACTGCTCGCAGCTAGAAAAGTCCTCTGATTAATTCCCGCCCTAATTAATGCTCTGCACATTTATTCACCTTAAACAGTCTCGAATAAGGAGTCGATTTGACTTTGAGCCTCATCGAAAGGACCCTAACCAGATGCTTGTCAAGTTTGCCACGATAATCAGACAAAAAGTCGAAAGAGTGTAAAGTACAGCTATTTAAAAGTACTGTCAGGAACTCGGGACAGGGAGGACAGACCCAAAAGCGGGGATGACACCCAGCACAATTTATTAACCAAACAGAAAACGCACGGCAGACTAGACTCTAAACAGACAAGACAAGTATGTGTGAAGAAACCGTGCTGAGGACGCAGCGCGGCAAACTTAAATAGAACACATAACAAGACACATTAGGAACAAGTGTACAGAAAGGGGAGGAACAAGACAAGGGCGGGGCAGACACGTGAACAAAACAAAAACAATAACAAAAACACATGGCACAAGACAAAAAACACCCAGAGCGCCCCCCCAAGGTCCCAAAAAGTCTGTGATCCTGACAGAACCCCCCAGATCTCCCAGCTGGATGCCATCCCGCTGGGTCTGAAAGTGGCGGTTTCTTTTGTCAGGAACTCGGGACAGGGAGGACAGACCCAAAAGCGGGGAGGACATCCAGCACGATTTATTAACCAAACAGAAAACACACGGCAGACTAGACAAGTCTCCTGACAAGTGCAGGATGGTAATTAAATAATATTGTTGCTGTAATATTTGGCACGTCCTGCTCAGCTGTTATTTAAGAGAAAAGGGATTACAATCACAAAGTCATTAAACAAATAAATAACGACCCCCTTAGAAAGTCCAGTATAGTCCAACTAGAGTGGAATACTTTGCCATGTTTGGTCAGGGAACTTTGATTAAATCTTTGTTTATTGGATCAGAAGAATCCATTCTGGCGTAAATGTTTATTCAGGCTGAACTCACACTCAAATATAAAATCATTTATTTGTATCTCTGTGTTCAGACAGAGACTGAGAGAGAAAGTGATTGAATCATTTCCGTGCATGTGAGAGAGAATAACAGCCTAAATCACAGGGCTTTCATTTTAGAGCTATGTCTTAGATGTTCCTGGACAGTTATGACTTTAAATAGTTTCGTGAAAATGAAAAGCTTTTCCAAAAAAAAGTGTTTTTAACCCATAACACGGTTATGTTTCATAACTACGTAGCATCTCTTCCTTAACTAGCTTCTATGCCAAGGTAAAGGTAAGGAATTGATCAAAGGTATTACGCTTCAATTTAGTGAACAAAAAATTGCAATCATTGCTGAGATTCACAAGGAATAAAACGTAGCAGCAAATGCTATCATTGGAAAAGAGTCAACTTTGAGTGGTAACAGTGACACTGCTTCAGGGTGGGTGAAATCACATTACACCACTATGTCATTGTGTATTTTCCATCCATCACATCACTGAGTGTTTTATTCCTTACTTGTAAACTTTAAAATGCTATCCTTTCCATGGCTGTCGTACGTTTTAATGAATTCCATCCCGTGCAAAATAGTTTTGCAGTCCTTGCAATCGCTAATTGTATACTAAGTGCCTGATTTTCTGTTCTTTCCCATCTTCCACTTTGCTCTTTCTTTCACTGATGAGCTGATGGTTATAAAAATGAAGGAATTATGAAATTGAAGGAGGTCAAAGACTCATCCTCCTGTAATAAGGGAGAAGAATGACAATTTAAATTTGGAGATTAATGGATTTTTTTTTCCACTAAGGCACTCTCACCATGTCATAGCTAGTGACCTTTTCAGATTGAAAGATGACTCCATTCTACCTTGGCAAGGATGTATTCTCTAATTTATAGCAGCTTCATCCAATTATTGAAATTCTTCGTGCTAATGTAATGTATTTGTAATTGCAACATGAATTGCAGAATGTGCATTTCTACTGGACGTTCCAATAAAGGTTATTGACAGTGATGCAAATATTCAAAGTCACAGTCCATCATTGTGATGACTTTATCTATTTTATGATTACTGTAAAACCTATAAATCAAGTAAGCAATAAATGTTTATATTTATTCATTCATTAATTCATCTTCAATAAGTGGTTTGGTCATGGTAGATTCTGGAAAGTGTAGAAAGATAGAATGGTAGTTCATCAGAGAGCAACATGTACATTTAACGTCACTAATCCATTTATTCGTATGTTGGAGGAAACTGGAATATCCAGAGGAAACCGACGTGGACACTGGGAGAGCTGGGATGAACCTGGAATACCCAGTGGAAACCCAAATAGACATTGGGAGAGCTGGGAAGACCAAGGAATATGCATAGGAAACCCACATGGACACTGGGAGACCTGGGAGGAACCTGGAATACCCAGAGAAAACCCAAATAGACACTGGAATTGCTGGGAAAAATCCGGAATACGCAAAGGAAACCCATATGGACACTGGGGGGACACATGGAAACTTAAATAGACACATACCACTGGACACTGGAGGAAGATAGAGGAAAACAGAATACCCAGAAGAAACCAACATGGACAGCAGGGGAGGTGGCAGGAAACAGGAATACCAAGAGGAATCCCATATGGACAGTGTGGGAGGTGGAAGGATAACAGAATACCCAGAGAAAACCCACATGGACACTGGGGGAGCTGAGAGGGAAACGGAATAGCCAGAAGAAACCAACATGGACACCAGAGTAGCTGGGATTAAACAGGAATATCCAGCACAGACAGTACCCCAATCTTAGGACTAATCTGGGGGACCTTGTAACTGTAAATCCATCAAATTCCTTTTTCTTATTTAACACTTGCTAATTTACCAAAAAAAAAAACAGTGGATGATGAAAACACAGCAGTCCATATTCCTAATAAGCTACCTTGTATCATTTACCTTGTCTTATCTACAGCAGGATTGTACAATCTCATTCACACAGAGCAGCAAACATTTTGCTTCCAAAATCTACCCCCACACAAGCCCTTTCCTGATAAGATTGGACACCTCTGCTCTACAGTTATACCTGTGTTCAAATATTAATCTTAGGTGAATGGTAGAGATATAGCTGAAGCAAAATCTGTCTAGACCAGCATGTAGTCAATAAATAAACAAGACTTCACAGCAAAACACTTCACAACTGGTGCATCTGCTCCCTAAATACTAACACTTGATTGTTTCCTGGTTCATTTTCAGAACTTTCAGAACCATGAGGTCAGGTCACTAATTAGACCAGAAACGATAAATGAAATGAAAAATCTGTAAAGACTCTCAATCTTACTGACCTTATGGTCCATGTGACTGGCCATAAGAGAAAGGATGTGCTACAGCTGGTTTATGTTTGGAAAACCAGAATTTCTTCAAGTACATTCATTTGTCCTAGCTTACCTCATGTGGCACCTGGGCAAGAGAAGTAAGCAAATTCCTCATGGGTATCTACACTATAAGAACCAACCGTTTGTGAACATGACATCCAGCCCGTTTGTGCTTGCTGAACATGTGATTCCATGGTTGATCCTCCTCCTTGCTGCTATAAGAGCTATAAAGCTTTATACTAGATTTTTGTGGGGATTTGTACATTCAGCCACCTGAGCTTTAGTGAGGTCGAATCACAGATACAGGGCAAAAAGGTTTGGAGCAAAGACGGGATTCCTGATGGTGTTCAGTGGGAATGAGATCAGGCTCGGTACAGGCCAATAGAGTTAGTTTACATCGAAGTTCTTCAAGGATCTCACATTATACACAAGGTCATTATCATGTTGGTATAGGTATTGGCAGCTTAATTCCACTGAAGGCAAATCTAAAAGCTATAGCATGCAAAATATTACAGAAAACTGTGTGCTTCCTGTGTGATGACTTTGCTGCAGCAGTATCAGAAAAGGCCCACAACATAAATAGTAATAAACTAGAAGATTAAGGGTAATTTGTCAAGTTGAGCCATGTCATCCAGTGTATAAGCACTATATGAATATCTTATTCATGCCTAAAGGTACAGAGAAAAGGGAACAGAGAAAATAGTAGAAAAGCATATAACAACAACTTATCACTAGGTACAGCATTGATGCCAAGGGTCCCTCATGAACCTGTCTGAGGGCAAAGCTCTGAGAAACGGCTCTTACCCACTTCTGATCTGAGCTGCCCCTCTGGGTGAAGTTGCCATTCTCAATCATTCTCATCAAATTTCCTGAGCAACCTGGATACACCACACAGACTTTTGTGCCCTTTAGATGATTTATATGCACTGGTTATGTTGATGTTGCTGTCCAAATAAGCATGTCTGTTCTGCACGTGGGAAAGGAGAGCTTTACATGTCATCAATTTCAGTACGTTGGTCTCAAATCATTGAGAGCTCGACCTGGCATCCCACACACGTCTTAACGGTGTGACCTGTCCACCCACAAAGGGGATAAACTGGGGGTGATAAAACACTCTGAGGAGTCAATCAAGAGACAAGACTGAAGGTCCAGATGCCTGGGTCACACTGGAATGTGAACTATGAAGGTAACAGGATCCTTGATTGATTGGTTGGTGGATGCTGTGTACATCATTTTGAATAGGAAGACCTTTAGGTAGGTCCACAGAAAACCATCTCCACCTAAAAGCTGCAATTCGTGTATTGGAAGTGATGTAAGCCTGGTGCTTGGCGGCCTTAGATTGATGACACTGGAGTAAAGGTTGGAATTTGTTTGGCTTCTCTTGATGACCTTTTAATGGTATGCAAACATCCAGACAAGCTGTTTATCTGCCCCAGACCTGCACTACGGCTAGAATTTATTGTTCACATTCATCAAAACAAACCAGAATCCATTAGTTTGAAAGTGGCTGTGTGCTGCTGATTGATCAGAGTCTCCTCTGCAGTGATTTTACGAGGATAAAAATGAGCAACTTAATCCAGAATCGTTATTATTATTATCACACTGAACTCTAGGCCAGTTTCAAAGCCTAATCTATCTAAATCTGCATCCATACAAAAGCCGTAGGCCATGGTCCACCAAAGACCTATCTTCTTTACGTAGGGAAAATATTCTGCATGCATTATCTTATAATAAGGATTAGACATCTTAAAAAGAAAGATTAATGTGTCAAAACAAAGAATTTATGATGATTAAGGCTCATTAGCAAAACAATCTATGATCACTAATCTAGGATAATTGCTGCAAATAATGAAAAATACTTTAACGTGAAAGATTCAGTATTCCTGATTAGGCCAAGTTGAACAAGTATATTTTTAATCTGGTTTTTTTTTTGTCCTAATATATACCCAGCACCAGTAATTGATGTTCCTTTAGAAAAAAGTTTAATGGCTAGCTTATAGAATTTGCGGATATAGCCCAAGCTGAGTGAAGAGTTATTTATGTATAGTAATAGTACATAAGGATCCATATGGTTGATCTGAATTTTATGGTGGATATTTTCTTGTGGACTAAGAAATCATTGCTACTATGGTCAGGGGTTTTATGTTCCCCTTGAGGTGAATAGAGGTTAAAGGGGAATAACATGGGAGGATATGTGATGGTTTGAAAGGAAGGACATATACAACATCATTGTTAAATTAAGACGACTTCTTTCCACACGAGGAAATTACAATAAATTTGTGTGGTGAGAGAGTCTGTGTAATGGATGTTTTCCAGGAGAGAATTCCAGAGACGAGGAGCGGTGCAACTAAATGCTCTAGCGCCCATGGTGGTTAAACAGGCAGGGTGTGTAATGAGGAGCCTTGATGAGGAAGAGGGGAGAGTACGGGAGAACTGTATAAGATCTGAGAGGCGTGGTGGAGCAAGGTTATGAAAGGCTTTAAAAAGTGAGGAGAAGAATCTTAAAAATCAATGCTGTGTTTAATAAGGAGCCAATGGAGTTGTTGAAGGTAGGGAGTCATGTGATGCATGATGGGAGTTTGTGTTATGATACGGGCAGCTGAGCTCTGAAGAAGTTTGTGAAGAAGTTTTTGTGGTAGGCCAGATAAGGGTGAATTACAGTAATTGATGTGGGACGTGACCAGATCATGTGTTAGAATGGTAGCAGTTTGAGGGGTAAGGTTTAGGCGGAGATGAGCAATGCTCCGGAGAAGGAAGTAGGGTTTCTAACCTGGACTGAGGGAGAAACTGAGGAAAAGTGAGAGCGAGAGACTGTTGGATTTGGACAGAGTAGGGAAACCAAGTGTTTATTTCATTTAAGCAGTTAGAGCAAGCTGAGAAGCTACAAATGTAGACCACAGACAAGAGCAAGAAGAAAATTCTTAAATGTCTTATCACACCCAAAGATATCCTATTGCCTATTTTTATCCCCCCCATTCCAATATCGTGTTCCAAACACTTGTAATCTGTCTGTTATCAATGTGTGCCCCTTTCCTGAGTTTAATTTACAATTTGTTTTTTTCTATTTCACCCTGTTCCTTTGCCCTGATGTGGAACAATGTCTTGTTGATTGTTCCTTGCATTACTTGAGCCTTGCTTCCCAATTTCTATTTCTGTGTTCTGTGTTTCATGTCTTGACCCACTATTTATAATTATTGAATTATACCTCTGATAACCCTTCCTTGCTTTTTCGCTTTGTTCTGCTGTACACTATGGATAATGCCTATGCCTGAATAACACAAATGTTGAATTTATGCTCTTGCATCTTACCCATTTATACCACTTTACACCTTCTATCCAACATGAAAAACAACCTGCTCTGGCTGTGCAAACAGCCAAATAGTTTTCCTCAGTGCTATTCAGAAGACCTATAGCTTATTTTTCCAGCCTCTTCCTTCACTTTAACTTATGGGTATCCTGATTTATAGATGATGATCCTAATGTACCAGATACATTTCTGAAAAATTCTTCAGACTCATTGGTCTCAGATCAATATGAAAACACCAGGCATGGAATTACGCCATGGATCCACTGGTTGAGGCAGTGCAAGCTCAGTGCTCAAGACACTGGACTAGTGATCAGAAGGTTGTTAATTCAGCAATGCCAGGATGACACTGTTGGACCCTCAAGCAAGGTGCTTAACCCTCAACAACTCAGTGGACCAAATAAACATGCAACATGTTCGGCAACATGTTGAAGACTCTTAATAGCTCTGCATGCATGCTCTCGACTTTCTCTTTTAAAAGAGACAACCCAGTTTCTCTTTTTAATAAAAAGATTAAATCACAAAGCACATTAGTATTTATGACAGTTTTCGGACAAAGAATATCTCAGTTTGAACGTATTTGTCAAAGACAAAGGCAAAAAAAATCTTCTTATTAAAAAGATGAGAGACCATGAAAGGTTTTTTTTTCTTCTAGAATTAATTGTCTACTAATTTGCGATTAATGAATAAATCAACAAATCAAAATCAAATCAAAAACAACAAATTTTCACAGTAGCCTCAGAAATAACTATGACAACAGGATTCATGCTAAAGTTCTGCCCTAGTGTAGTGTTTCTCACTGTTACGCCATAGCCAAACTAAATTTTGGGGGATTTTATAAGACCTTTTAGTTGTAAAATGGAAATTAGACCAGTTTGTTTGTAAACAATATAAAAACCTAAAACATTTTCTATCAGACCACCGAATTTCTAAGCGAGCAAACATATAAGAACAGACTTCTTATTTTTTTGATGCTTTTCCAAACTTTTACCTCAGATTTTTACCCTAGGGGATTGTATTATAAATAACAACCTGGGCTAGAATTAAATCAGCCCCAGCCTTCAAGTTCATACCTGTTAATATTATATACATAAACCATAAAAGCAAAACACTGCTGCCAAAAATGGATCAAATTTGTTTTGGAAATTGAGACAGGACCTTTTTTTCTTACCAGCCACATGTACATGCTCTTCATACACATGTATGTCTTCAGGACATAAGAATAGATTTTGATTTGTAGGCAAGAAACGATGATGAGTTTTGCTTCCAAGCCAGGAGCAGGAAGACATGAATGCAGATACCTGTGAGAGATCATGTCGAGATCAAATACAAAAATTTGGCCCTCACTTCTTCATCTCAGCCACCTCTGATCATCCAGTCTTAGCCTGGGCTGAAGGCTGGAAGATTTTATTTTCCGTTATTATTCCGCACCTGCTCTAAACAGCTGCAAGAAATTTTCTCCCCTGTTCACGGGGCGCTATTGGAAATGAATATAACATGCTGTTTCTTTCTTTGAGTATCCTCTTACTTTGTATATCTACTCATTGTGTTATCTTGTGTTAGAAATAAATATTTCTACTGGCAGATTTTCCATATTAATACAGTAGGTTAATACCAAGCTAAAATGTCTATCTCACTTCGCTCACTTAAAAAAAAGTCAGCTTCCTTCTTTCACCCTTCTTTAATCTTTTTTTTCTACATTTCTACACATTTCTTCTCATCCTTTACACGTTTAAAACACGATTCAGATTTCTTCATACTGTCTCTCTTGGTGGTCAGGCTGAGTAGTAATGATTACTGATGGGTGTTTGTCCATGTATTTGTGTGTGTGTCCTTTCCCAATGTGGTAATGGGTTCTGGTAATGAGAACGCAACATTTTTTTGTAAATCGAGTCCTTGTTCACCTAAACAGGGAAAATGCACACAAAAAAAAGAAAGAAAATGATGAGCCAAACAACAGAAGACCAAGCAATTATACATGGTTTAGCAGAGGTTCAGCTGAGGTCCAGCAATCTGCTCCTAAATCAGAGCAACGAGATGAATAAGTATTCTGCCTATTAATCAGAGCGAGAGAGAGAGAGAGAGAGAGAG
>JAOTRN010000043.1:16147972-16163671 GCA_028566695.1 Bagroides melapterus | reverse complement strand
CTTAGGTCATTTTGCTTATCAAGAAAATGCATCTTGATTTAAGAATTTTTAGATATTTGTACTAAAAAAGAGACAAATCTACTAAGTAAGAAAGTCATTTTTTGCAGAGTACAAGACTTCTGAAGGTGTGCTGTGATATCTGGTATCAAAACGTTAGCAGTGGATTACTGAAAGTCCTGTCATTTTTGAGTTGCGCCCTCCTTCAGACTTGTTTTGTCTAGCACATCCCACAGATGCGCAATCAGATTGAGATCTGGGGAATTTGGAAGCCAAGACTTTCTGGCATTAGGAACACCATTGAAATGAAGCTGTGTACTGGGTCTGGTAGGTGGTACATATCAATGTATATTCAATCCAGTTGTCTAGCCAATTGCTTGCCCATTGGTCCTGTTTAGCCAGGTTACAAGGCATAACCAAGTAGAGCTTAAGTCTACATTTTTTTCGATAAACTCTAACTAAATTATGGGCAAAATGCACAAACCAAGCCAGCTAGTTGCCCAGACATGCTTTTGACCTATTTAAGATTTGAGGTCTTGATATCGGTTAATCTTGTTCTTGGACATATCACAAACAGACCTTCTATGAGATCCAGCCTTAGGACCAGACTCAGTTGTTTGGTGGTTTAATTGGACCACTTGAAAGGGGTAGTGATTCTTGTGTAATGAGTGTTGGAGTTTGTGTTTCATGTTTATGTCAGGTCTTTTATTTTGTAATGTTCTTGCCTTTGTTATGTCCTTTTACCTTGCCATGTCCCCATTGGTTGTGTGTTAATCAGTTCTACCCTGTCAATGGATGTCACATATTTTACCCTTAGCGTTTTCGAGGTTCTTTGTCGGTTGTTGTCCTGTTACGTGTGTTTTGTTTTGCTATTGCTTTTGCTTTTGCCTTTGCCAGGATTTACTTTGTGTTTGTGGTTGCCGCTGCCCTTTAATGGATTACAACCTGACAGTGAAATACTACAAAGTGGTCATTGATGAAATCTTTTACTGAATGCTGATATGGTATTTAGTCGTTCATTTGTTTTAAACGTACTCCTTCTAAGCCTGAAGATAGAATATCCTTCGTTAGGTTCCAGGTCAAGCTAAAATCAGCCGTCTCAGTGGAGAAGCAAGGCCAGGAAGAGGTCAGGACTTCATCACCGAAAGATGGGTACCGAACAAGAGTAGGGTCATACATGATCTAGGATCAAGGCTTCTGCAATGATGGATGAATTAACTTAATAACTTTCAAAGAAGTGAAATACTCGTGTGTGTGCTGGAGCTTCACCGAAAACAAAGTGGTAAATGAAACACTTCCAGGCCGTTTGTCTTGTTACTCTGGCAGGCTGTAGCTCCCAGCACACTACAAGGTCATCTGTAATGAAACCAGCAAGCAAAAGGGGAGTTAGGTTGTAAGATAGCCTGAGCAGGTACCAAGATAGCTTAAGGGTTGAGGATCCTATTGGGGGGAATTGTCTTCTTCTGACTGGGACCTATTTGCAGCTTAAGAAACAATGGGTCCTGTTTATCAGTCTTTTAGTAAAGTAGTGTCCTGGTCAGTTTCACTAAAGGAAACAAAGCATACTGATTTACGTTTAGTTCAAGTTTGTTTGGCTCACTTCTTATCAGGTCAGTAATATGAAATGACTGACTTTCACGATATCTTTTGTGTTTAATTTAAAAGATGAAGCTCAGTAATGTAAAGTGTAAAGGAAGGTTCAGATAAGTGAGTCTGCGTTTATGTAAATTTACACAAACTCGGGAGCTCTCGCAGCATGCAAATGTTCCATATTTAAAACGGGTTTATCAGCCATGTCTTTTCTCTGTTTACCCTACATTGTCAGGGCTTGCTTCTAATTCCCGCAGGAATCACATTGTAAGGGGGCCAAGCACTCCCACTTACCCACTGCCCCTGATACTATCCTTTGTGTTATGTATACAAAGCCTTCATATGTTTAGGACAGTATCAGGGTAGTTTTACGGGGTACCTATTATTTACAGTGATAAATGCTTTTACCATAGGTTTTAGCCTGATGCCATTGTTTTCTTCCTCTTATTGACGAATGCCAATCAATTCCAATATAGTACAAAGTAAGTAAAGTGCAGTAAATGGAACGTAACTGAAATCGGATTGATAAATGTAGTTACAGTAAGTCTGTTTGTGTATTATTAGTTCCAAAACATGTATCGACTGAGTTTCCTTGATTACGGTGAAGAAAGATTGTACGACACGTTGCCTGAGCCCTGGATTACCGAGGCTAAGACCAAATTACATTTTACTCTAGTAAATAAAGTGTTACAGTAGTCAAGAGGAGGAAATCTGGAGGTTGCCCAATTATATATCAATAGTTCCACACAGAAAATAAATTTGTATTTAGGGCATACCTACTTTCATTTCCAGGTTATACCGAAATGTTGTAGTTAGCTACTTTAGGCTAGCTTTCTGTGTTGAAATAATATGACGATACAGTTTGTTTGGGATCCTTGTCTTTATTTAGCATTTAGCAAATTTTGTGCTAAGAGGTAAATTGTTATGGCAAGTATTTTAATGTCAAGCTTTTTAAATAATTTGATTCCAGGTCATTGTTGTTGCTGCTAATGGATAGGATTAGCAAAGAGTCGAAGATTAGGAACAATTTGGGACTGCATAAAGGACCACAACCGTTTAGGCATTCACACAAAGGACTGGGAGATGAAATATGGTAATTGGGTTCATTTGAATTGAAGAACGGTAAAAATTTCCATTTTTAATGATTTAATCCGCAGTGTCTGATGATCGTGGCCATTTCAGTGCCTCAAAATCAGATCATCTAATTTGGCGTGAGCATGCCATATATTGAAGATGCAAACAAGCACACGCGTTGAATAAGTCTTCTCGTTTGGACTGAACAAATGCACGATCATGTCATTTCTAGGCATATAATTGTTAAAACAATTACTGTAGAGAGAAAAAGGGAGACAGAGTCATCAACACTGGGATTAGTCCAGACCTGTCTGTTTGGTTGTGTCCCAGCTCTAAGGACACAACACAAAGACTCGCAGTCTCACACTTTGTTTGCCAGCTATCACATACACAGAAAAAAAAACTGCAAGCTTATTTCAGATTAAATCGCACACCATATGTCGGCCTTAATGTCCTGGTTTGCACTCTCACACTCCAACACACACACACACACACACAAGAAAACCTGATACCAGTGATATATCCACCTGTCCAAATCTCTTCTCCAATTCCAAAAACGTTTCTATCTCTCTTCAGGCAATATCATACATACGTGTACCTGCAGGCATGCGTGCGTCTCTGATGTCCGTTCTTTTCTTGGAACTATCGAAATGAAATTAAGTAAGGTTAGGGGTTTTTAATTGGATGTGGCGATACCTAAGCAAATGTATGTGACATATAAGATTGCACTGACTAACTTCAGCCTCTTCGGTATTACCTTCCTGTGTGTGTGTGTATGTGTGTGTGAGATAAGCTAGCAGCCAATGGACTGTGACTGCCTGGCTTGATGGGAGCTCTAGAAGAAGTATGGCAAGCTAGTGCCATCTAGTGAGAAATCATTCATTACCTTGAGTACTCCTGTTCTGTACTGTATGCAGGCATGATTGTGTTTTTGTACGTGTGATATGCAAGGGTAAATATTTAAGAAAAAAAGCTTCAAACAAGGGGTAAATTTTATAGTAATGACCCAATTCCTGGGTTGCAGCAACAAGCTGAAGAACGTCAAGCCAGACTTTTCTCAATTTCAAAACTTTTAGCACTTCCTAAGGGATTCCCCAAAATAGATGTGAAATATAATCCTGTGTCTTCCCTGGGGTCTGTGTCATGCTGTCAGAAAAAGACTAGCCGACTGTCCGACTAGATGCATCTCATGTAGCGTGTCCAAAACAACTTGACTGGCTCCTCTTGATTCAGAGAAGCAGAGCCTCTAACTCTAAGACTCTCTCCACACCTGATCCCCAGATATAGCCACAGGTCATACCTGTAGTGTGAGCTCCTGCTCCACCACCACTGATTACTACAGTGACTGTAAGACTGCTGCCCCTGACCGAATTCCATTCTGTCTTTCTTTCATCCATCACCGTCATATAACAAACTAAGGTACTTGAACTCTGGCATAAAGGGTTCTCTTCCCACCAGAAGGGAACATCCATATATTCTTCCAGGAGTGGACCTCAGACTCATTCACATGATATACACCTGGTTGTCACATGCTTAAAAATTCCATGTGCACTACGTATCAATACAATCAATGTACTTCTTGTAAGTCAGGTCTTTGTCATTCCTAGAGAAAATGGTGCTTTTGATTCTGTCAGTTACCCAGTTTGGACCAGTTCCCAGTCACTCACACACTCTCACACACACATACACACACCTCTGAGTAATCTGGGATGATGAATACAGCACACATATGAGTATGAAGCTTGTTATTGTGACTTGAAATGCTCTAAAGAGAACATAAGTTTCATCCTTAATAAGAAAAAGCCCTGTATCTCCTTTCTCATTAAGAGCATGGCCAGATGCTTGCTCGAGGACTTCTAGCTCTGGACAGCACATGGGACAGCAGGAGCTCAAAAATAAATGCCAGGGCTTGGCACTGTAGTGCTGTAGTGAAACATTAATATTCAGGGAAAGTTTGATGCTTTCCTGAGTAAGGCAGCTGCTTTCGTAGCCATGTCCAGGTGAGATGATCCACAGAAGCTAAGGTAAGGACCTGGGAATGTTTGCAAAATAAAAATGCCAAAGCTGGAAACAGAGGTTATAAACGATTTGTTGTTGGAAGGAGTATCGGTGTGGGTGGGTGCAGGTGGGTGTGTCTGTGGGTGTCTGACAACAGTGTTCTGCCTCCCATAGCTATCAAAAAAAATCTCATCTCTTGCTTGGGAAATATTTGATGGATGGTATGACCACAAGATGTTGTCATTTACCAATTGGCATCTGTGTGAGTGGATAATAGGTTTGAAAAGAGTTTTGTATCCTAACTTATTTTTATATGGCACAGCACTATCCGTGACATACTTTGTCACTTTTAGTCAAAACAAATCTACATCATCGAGTTGAGATAAGCATCCTATATTTATTCGTCTCTGGGCGGTACAGTGTCCAATTTGCTCTCCTCAATCTTAACTAGATGAATGATGACACACTTATATTTGTTTTGGGATGTTGCACTTGGGTCTTAGTTTAATTATACTGTAATATATTTCCTAATATTGAGATAATACACAATTATTAGCAACCTATAATACACCAGCATGTCATAGGGGAAAAGCACTACTTATGTCTCTGTACACTTAATTGACAAGCATATGGAATTATAGATGGGACATTTATTCAAATCGGCTACGGTAGGAAGTTCCACTTCCGCTCCTCTTACTCCTTGATATGTACTTGATAAGTATTATGAAAATTCTGCCTTCTATATGTAGAGCATGATGATGTTCTTTGTCATCTTGTATACCCTTTAATAATGGATACAGAGATGGACAAAGGACCTCTTGACAGAAGGTCTATGCCACAATGCCAGGACCATTGCTTGCCAGCTCATGGTATTCAATGCACACCCTCTCCTCTCCATTGCCGTACTTAATCCCATTTCTATGGAGGTAGAACTGTAGGTAGGCCCAAGTGCAATGCATAAGACCAATATTAATATATCTCAGACAGGTCCTAGTCAAAAAAGAGACCAGATTCTCTTAGTCAAGGACTGAGTAATGATAATTATATGAGTAGGATTCAAGTCTTATCCACCCAGAGTTTTCTCTTGGCATTGTGGGGGTTCAGCTGCGTTATACGAGCAGGGATCAGAATTAAGCCTCTTGCTCAGAGTTATGTTTCTGTGCTATCAGCGAGACACTGAATAATGAGATCTCGGAGTCTAGATGGATAGCATGTCAGTCTCCTATGCTTGCGTTCTCTGTCATTGTCACCGAGTTACTACTCCGGTGCAACAGCTTGCTTTATATATCTTTATCTGGAATTGCAGATTGGCCTTGGGTTTGGTAGTGACCCTCATTTTTTCATGCCACAATTCATACAGAGTCAGATGCATTTCTCCAAAGCTGCTTTATGGACATGTTTTTTTTTTGTTAAACAGCTTATTCAAATCAAATTGAATTAGATAAAGGATATTAGATAAGAGATAAGGGAGCAATAGATGTTCTGTATCACTGTCCTGTAATAAATAACCATCACCGGTGCTGTCGGCTCTCATCTGTGTATTCGTTACAGTGTTAGCTAGCCACTGCCGTCCATCAGACCATCCGAAGTTCTGTCTTTTGATGGACAAGCTTAAAGTTTCACTGGATATCGCTGGAGATGTTCTGCGAACCCAGAGACAACATAATGTACTAGGACAGTGGCTTATGCCATCTTTATTACTGTCATACATAATCTCCATTGACATTTAAGGCAGAGAAGTTCTCAAAAGACCTTCAAAAACTTCTGAGCTCGAATGTCAAACTGCAGTCTGTTCACTATTAGGTGCATTAAATCCCACAACGTGCTTCAGGTGGTACAGCGGTTTGATTGCTTAACATCCAGCTATTTTGATGGGTAGGTTCCAAATAATAAGTAATCTCAATTATTTAAATTATGGCTTAGTAAATCAGGGCCTTAAATTTCTGTGCCATATGGCGATGACGCTCTAACATATTGCGGACCGACGACGGCAAGCAGTTGCGATGACTTTTACCAGACAGAATGATGCTATTCCATCATATTAAGCTCAAACACTGCAGAACACACAATCTCTTACTTGAATCGTGGCTATCCAATGTCCAACTATCGCCAGAAAAGAAAGTGGAAAATCCTGAACACAACACTTCCCAAAAACTTGGGTCATATGAGCTTTGGATGGTTCCAGTGGGACTCAATCCCAGAGTGCTCGGTGCCACACCTGACTGCCTACAGCTTTCTCTGTGTACATGTATTGTGCTAGTTTGACCTACCATGACCCTGATAAGTCTGTGCAACATGATCGCTGGGACTGAAAAGGGGTTCAGATCTGGGTTTATGTGCCATCCAAAAAGCTGTGCGGGATCAGACGAGGAAAGATTATATCAAGGGATAGCGGGTTCTGCTGGGACCTCGATCCTTTTACTTGTGCAGTTGCCAGCTGGCTCAGTAGACCAAGGCAGCTCTTATACTGTAGGTAGCACAGCAGGCTCTTTCTTTATGCGTAGGTTCACGGTGTGTTGTTTGGTGTGTGTGTGTGTGTGTGTGAGGGACGATTCTAGTTAATATTAGTGATTGCGAGTTTATAATTTCTTGTAACTGTTCTCTAATGTGTGCACCTATTCTTGGTCCTGCTCCTTTTCCCTGTCTTATCATAAAGGTAGAAAATAAATTCATGCCTTCTGTCAGTCAGAACTGAGAGTTTTGCAGCACTGTAGCGTTGTGGCACTACAGCGCTGTGATTAATGAGGACTTCACGATATCTGCTTACATCCATTTTTTGCTTAATAAAAATAGTCCTCAAATCCAGTAGCATTTTCTGTGGCATTTTAGTTTCAAAAGCAATACACTTATGACACCTCCGAGGGCGAAAGGTTAATTACGAACGTCCCGTAACGTCGCACAACGGCGTATAATTAATGCTAAACTGTGAAAAATCGGCCGCTCAAGAACGTACATGGTCGAATAATAATTAGATATGTGTGCTGTCGACATCAAGGTCATTAGGCTGCATGTGCCTAACAAATGCTTAATTAACCCGGAATCAAAATCGCTAATGTTCATTAGCTGTGTTGCCGTGCTGAAACCAATCCATTAGGACCCTATATTAGATGTCATTATCATTTATAATACATTTGTGTTGTCACGCCAAAGCGTCTCATGAATAAGCTACGCTCGTCCGTGCCAGAGATTTATTATTGCAGCGTTCCCGCTGCACCGCTGCATAAAACTCACATAAAAAATGTATATTCTGATGTGTAAAAGGAGTAAACAGGGCTGTTTTCACATTTTTCATATATTTTTTCTTTATTGGTAATAAGTGGTTCATGTAAATTGTTTCTAGAAATTAAAGAAACAAAAGACTATTTACATGAAATATTGTTCAAGTCCTGAAGACCGCATTGTTTGAGCACCTGTGTTGAGATCCTTCCAAAATGGGATGAGTATGCACGAACCGAGAGAACGTTTTCCAGAGCGAAGTTGAAACGTGGGAAAGATTCTCTAGATAAACAAACTCTAAGCTCGGGTAGGTAGCTGTTGCATTAAAGGTAGGGATACAGATTGAAAAATCGAATCTCTTGTCGGCGGTTAGCGTAGTTAAACAACTTGGGTTAATTGTGGTTTGCTAGGCTAATGGGTCAAAATCATTCGTTTTGTTTTTTACTGTAGATTAAGCGTAATCAAATTCACCGTAGCCATGGAGGGCAAGGGCAACGACTCGGCAAAGGGGGCATTAACCCAGGGTACATATCAGATTGCTTGGATTTAACACAGTATAGGCTCAATAGAACAAATCCCTTCACAGCATGAAGCAACCTCATCGGCCTTCGTCCTCGGTGAGATCACAGATCGGATGGCGTACGTAGCGGGACGTGAACGGAAAGTTGCCGACGAAGGAAACGGGATAGGAGGGGGAAAAACTCACGAGGCTTGGGAGTGAGAACTTGGCAGAGTGGGAAGGGATAGGAATATCTGAAAGAAGGAGAGGGTGGGAAAGAGGGGGGAAAAAAAGAGCTAGAGATAGAGAGAGAGAGAGAGAGTCCTAATCCCATCAGCACAAGCCTGTTGATAAGTGGAGAAAGAGAAAGTACTTGTTATAAACTGAAAACAACTCTAGATTTTTTTTTTTTATCATATATGCAAATTAATTAAGGAATAAAACACTTTAAAGGCATGCAGTTACAGGAAAATATCTTCCTTTTAGAAAGCAAAGCAGACATTCGCCCCAAAGTTATTTCTTTTTCTACAACAGCAAGTTTTATTCCACTCATCACATATGCAATAATTATCACAATAAGCTGAATCCTTTTTTAGTCATTGATTTATTAAATAGCATTGAATTGTAAAGCATTTTAAAGCTACGTTTAGTGCTGTGGAATTTAGAATTATTAAATTAAATGAACGTTATTTCATATATACAAACGTTTTTGGGTTTTTTTTCGACACTGGAGACTCCTTCCATAAATGTTAAACAAGCATCGCAAAGCTTCACCATACCAAGCGTGCAGCTAGAGCTAATGCTAGTGTACCAATGCTACACTGTCACATGACTACATGTGAGACATTTTTAGACTCTAAACATCTGAAACATTAAAAAAAAAATTTAGTTTTTTTTCTCCCTCGTGCACATGAAGCATTGTCATTTTGGCATCACAAAATGAAATGAACCATACCCTAGAACCCTAGAGTGATGTGAGGGTCTTACTCAGTTATTTAGAGCGCTGACAGAGTTTACCTTCACACTCGAACGCCTGAAGCATGGTGGTGTAACTGTGTCCCAGCCAAGACTGGTAAGTTCCCATCACTCTCATCAGCTTCAGAGTCGAGTCGCTGAACATAACGTCAGGCTGTCCATACCTCACTGAGCTGAAGAGTGAGAATCCCTGCGTGGCATTGGCAAACACATTCTGGAGGAAAGGCCACAAATCAGGGATTGACTACAAAAGTAAATTCAAAAATATTTAATACACGTCAGTACTTAAGAAGCTGGCGGTATTTACGAGTCGGGATTTCGAGGCATTTTTTTAGATTATACCTATCAAAATACCTATCCTTCTGAGGTTGCCAGATTTTTCTAGACGGAGTTTCTCATTAGTGTCTAGAGCATCTTCAAATGTTTATGCAAAAAAAAAAAATCAGGGATAGAAAATACGGACTAAAAAAAAGAAAATAGTGTTTTTGTTGTTTGTCTTTGATTTTAAAAAATAAAACTAGCATTGACATAAACATCTAACAGGAGCCGCACTAATTAGAGTAGCGCTAACGAATGAGAACGTACTGTATAGTTCTTCAATCAATGTCAAATTGATGTTATTTGAATTATTTCAACCTTGCATGCACCTGTTATCACGTTTAGACAGGAAATTATTGTGTCTTTCGTCGCTGTGGTGTGTAAAGGATTATGTTTTTTTTTTTTTAGAGAAGTGTTTAATTCTACTCCTCTGATATTTTTTCCATGAAAGAACACCAGTACTTTTCCTCTCACTAACTCAGAGAGCATGCCAGCTGGCACGAAAGCGCTGACCTGAACACGTTCCAGGAACTTGTAAACGCGGCATTTATCCTCCAGGCGCACCACCACAGCGTTGGCGGGCACCACGGCCAGGTGGCATCGCGCATGCTCTGAGGGAGGCGCTTCACCTCCATCTGGGCACAGTAGCTTGAGGTCTTCCATCTCTATGTCCAGAGCCCACGATTCCTGGTTCTTACCTTACACATGGAGATAAACCTTGGATCATCAAATAGCAACATATTTGCGTGTACCCTGCTTGCTGGGCATCCTGTTAAGTAATCTAGGTGTGACCACAACGCACTATGCTGACCTGCAACACTTTCTGAACAATCAGATTGAAGAATTTGACAGCGCTGAGGTTTATCATTTTGTATTACCGTGTATTCCAAGAACAGGTTCATTCTACAGCCTGAAAGATTAGCATGACAAATCTACCTTGCCATGCAGTCGAGATCACAGATTTGCTAAAAACATGAGTCAGATCAGAATTCACAGCATGGATGACTCTTGAAATAGCCAGGCATGGTTTAGCGAGGCTCATTAGCCAGACACCTGGACATTTTTTTTTTTTTTTTTAAACCTCAGAAATACAATGTTATGAAATACTGCCCCCTGCTGGTTCTCATCAGATCGAAGAGACATTTTTGTTTGATAAGACATATTCCTGGGATAGTCCTGTCTTTCAGTCAGGATGTATCCCTTACTGATCATTCTGCTAAACTATAAAGATTGACCCACAAAACAAACAGACTTGAAAAAAATGTCATCACAAATTCGCCTTTGTATTCTATTCACATTAGATTGCTAGGTATAGCAAGATTAATAACAGCTAGCAGGCTAAATAGGAAGAGCGTGGGTGCTAAGGGTGTAGAGTGGTTAAAGTATTGGACTACAGATTGGAAGGTTGTGAGTTTGAATCCCAGGTCCACTGCTGAAACTGCCACTTCTGGCCCCCTGAACAAACCCTCAGTTGCATAAAAATAAGAACAATCATGAGTCAAGTCCATTCATTGTATATAGCGCTTAACCTACACAGGGTCGAGGGGAATCTGGAGTCTATCCTGGGGACCCAGGGGACAAGGCAAGAGCCATTGTGGACAAGGTACCAACCCATCACAGTGCACATTTACACACACCCTCATACACTACAGATCATTTAGAGAAGCCAATCAGCCTACAAGGCATGTCTTTGGAATGGTTAAGAGAAACCAGAGTACCTGGAGGAATCCCTTGAAACACAGGGAAAGCATGCAAAGTCCACATACATAGTAAATAATCCCCCAACCCTGGTGGTGTGAGGCAAGTGTTCTAATCCTCTAAGAACATTTTATACACTAAAAACAGTTTATACCATTGAGGTTGTCAAAGACAGTGGTGTGTTTCACAAAGGCCACATCTCCAAGGTTCTCCGCTACACACCTGCACAAAGCAAAGCGATGTTAATTCCTCCACACCATGCCATTTAAAATTTTTTTACCAATACTTCTCCCCTCATCAATAATTAGAATAAGACTTACCAACATAGTCAGAACATAGGCTGGTACTTGCCATTTGACAGAAATTGTACCTGAGAGCTCCTGCCTCCCCGTAGTGCCGTTCCCGAGGGTTGTTGGCACAAATGTGTCGGTCGTTCTCATCACCTATGCAGGCCTCACAAAGGTTTCTGGGATTGTTGCCTTTGGGATCATGCTCTGGGTCTTTGGCCCCTGGGACACAGCTATAGCCGAAGAAATCTCCCACCGCTACGGGAGAAGGTTCGTTAAAGTCACTTAACACACACTCTCACACTTACACACACTCACACAGTTGTAACTCTATCTTTGTAATGTATTTGGTTTGACTTGTGTAATGCTACACCTACACCTAATCCTAATCTTAACCTCATTTACCAAACAGGAATCTTTTGTTTTCTTTTAGTTTTTCAGATTATTCTTTCAATGTTTTTTAAATGTAGAAGCCAGTTCTTCAAAATAGTGGGATTTATATTTCTATCCAGATATAGGTGTTGTCCTTTTATTACCTTATGAAAAGTCGCGTACTAATGTTTTTGGGTGGGAATACATGGAAGTACAAGGGAAAGGTACAGTGGCTCACTTTGGGTTTCGTACTGTGGTGATGTTGTATAAGAAAATAATAATAATAATAATCAGTAATAAATATATTACTTGCCATTTACTTGTGTTCTGTTGTTGTTAAGCCAATTTATTTTGACTTGCAATATGACTTTGTCATATTTATTTCAACTTGCATCCCTAAAATATATGTATTTTAACCTAACAGTGAAACATTTATGTATATCAGATTTTTTCTCTCAATCTGAATCTTATTGAACAATTAACATTGAACAAGCTCCGCCCACAATGACATCATGTCAGCTTCTCAATGGCAAAATAAAAAACAAAAATAAAGCAAAAAAAAAAAGGTTTTTTTTTTGTTTTTGGAATTTTGTTGATAGTTGAAAAAGTTTTTCAGATTTTTTTTTATAATTTTTAATTTAACAAATTTTTTTAGAGTTATTTTTTTCAAAAAAGGTTTTATAATACTGTTTGGCACTGAGTGAAGAGTAATCTCTTGATGTTTACTCATAATTAAAGAGTACACATTAGTTTGGGTTTATATTAATTATGCAAATGTATGCATATGTGTTATTTATACATAGACGTTTTATAAACAAGTATATGTTTTTAAAATTTTTGAAAAAAATGTGTAGTTTTGTTTGTTTGTTAATTGATCTGCAATGTTTAACGTTCTTCTACACACCATGAGGGAAATTGCACTGCTCGTCCACACTGATCTGCGACGTGTTGACCAGGAAGCCGATGGGCACCGTCCAGCCCACGGTTGTGCGGATTCCCGGGTGGCAGGAACTTCGCTCGTGCATCTCCAGCAGGGACAGGTCACCCGAGGACCTGCGTGCCAATGCCACCACGTAGTAATTAATGCCATCTGAGGGACAGGGAGGAGAACAAGCAGCCATCAGACAAACATGTGCTGGTGTTAAACTGGGATTCCAATCAAAATGACATTATAAGTACTTAGGGTTCAAAACAACTGATGAATTTCATAAGGGATGAATATGAGTATGCACTGAATAAAATGTATAATATAAAGAAATTAAGTAAACAATGTTGATATGTTTTTACCCATACAGATTGCTTTTTATAATTATTGTAATATTAATACAGATATTCAATAATAAATAGCACTACAATTTTCTTTTAGATTCTATTACACAGTTGATTATTTAGACTTTTAAAGATTAGAAGTTTAGTTTAAGGTTAAATCAAGGAAAGACTCCAGACTTTATTTGAAATCAGTTAGGCGGATGCAAACATTTGCATTTTGAGTAATTAACACCCTCAAAAATCTTTGTCCGTATGTTGTAGAAAGTATGAAATTAGTGCTAACCAATTCCGTTGTGCGATTCTCCTACCGCAACGTCTAACCCGTAACAAATACCGGCAGTGTAGATCTCGTCAGGATACATGGAGGCAGCGTCGGCAGTGCCATTCTATTTAAAAAGAAAAACAGAAAACAGTAGCAATACAATAAACGGACAAAAAACTTTTATTTGTTCTCAAACAGCAAAAAAGCTTTCACTTTTTCCCACCTTAATCCTTTGCATGCAGTCCGTCGCACTCTGACCTCGCACACACTGCAGTTTCCCACGGACGTTCCGTAACGTGATGTTTCCAGCCAGATCCAGACACTTCTGCTCCTCTATCTCAGAAACCGCACACCAAGTGACTGTATAAAAGGAAGCCGTACATCTTTATATCAGTGTGAAAAGAAATCTACTCCCAAACCTTAGCGGGAAAAAAAAAACTATGTATGTAATTACAAATGAAAACAGAACCTCAAGTCTATTTTCTTATTGAAAGAGTTGCTCATTTTTCTTTCTGAAGCATCTTATATGAAACGTGAGATGTTGTACATTGCAATACATGTAACACACAATGCACTAATGCACCGAATTTGAGGTATTTCATGTGGAGTTGAAAATTTAAGTTCGTGATAAGCAACATGAAAATGTCAGATATAGTTTAACTCATTATGCTAATAAGAAAAAAGAAAGCAAATAATAATTGTCTTTTTGTCTTTTTTCCAGCACTTTTGTGCTTACCATTTTGTAAAATATTTTTCATATTGGATTTTAAAGCACTTGAGAATTTAATAAGTAATAAATAAGTACTTAGTATATAATACTGTGTATACTTTCCAAGCTGAACATGTAAAAAAAAATTGAATAAAATAACAAAAATTACTTTCCATATATAGCGCATAACTGTAAGCTGAATGTCTAAGTAAAATACATTAGATGTACTTCAACATAAAAGTAAGAAATACTGCTAATCTGAAGGTTCATTAATAGGTTCAAATGTCTGATTATAACACGATATAATTATTCAGCACTTACTGCTATAATAATTTTTTTTTCAAGCACTTTATAGTTGACTTTATAGTTATTTAACTATAGTTACTTAAGGTATTATAATATAATATAAGGTATAATACTTCCTGTGTAAATCAGTTCTGGTACATTTGCATTTTATATTTGATTTTGATCATTTGTGTAAGATTTTTTTTTTATGCAATTAAGTACAGCTAAACTGTTTTGTGTTTAAAGAGAATTTTTTGTGCAAAAGAAAACAGTTAATAAGACAGCACTTTATACTGGTATATTTCTGGTTTATATTAATAATTTGTGTAAAAGCTGTACAAAGTTTTGAAGCCACATTGCCAAAAATTACTGAGAATTTAATAGGTAGTAATCTAGTACTTAGTAAATCATTCTTTCTATGTTCATTTAGTTCTAAGTTAGTTTCAAAGATAATAATGCTTCAAAGTATTATAAATGTAGTAAGTGTAACCAAACCGCTTCCATAAGAGAGTACTGTGCCCACTGCAGCCCCAGATTCATCTTCTCATGCTGACAGGAGGTAACCCCGATCTACCACCAGGTACGATGTGTTGTATGTTCTGAGATGCTTTTCTGCTCATCACAGTTATAAAGAGTGTATATAGCTTCCCTGTCTATAATCAAATCTAGCCTGACCATTCACTCATCAACATGGAAGAACTTCCTTGTACTACACATTTTTCCAGTAAGATCTTATCGCCTTGTAGAACCTAATATAACTAAAGGTTCCCAAAGACACAACAGACGTTATGGAACAGATTAAATAGTTATGTAGTTACCAATGCAATACTACCAGTTATTTTGCCATGTTTTTACCATTCAATCAGCGAAAGTGACATGCACACTTATTTGCACTGATTTAATGAATACTCACCGCTTTGGATGGTGGCCCCACTGACCACAGCAACCAGGAGAAAAGCCAAAAGCAAACCTGCTGTTTGCTCCATCTTGCCTTTGAGAAGAAGAGTCTCTCAAATGCTTGCAGAAGTATGTGGAAAGTAACATATCATTTTTGTGTGTGTGTGTGTGTGTGTGAGAGAGAGAGAGAGAGAGAGAAGGCTCTGAAGGCTCACATTGCCATTCTCTTCCAGCACCCAGAAAGCTGGACAAG
>JAOTRN010000043.1:16135835-16147872 GCA_028566695.1 Bagroides melapterus | reverse complement strand
GAGAGAGAGAGAGAGAGAGAGAAGGCTCTGAAGGCTCACATTGCCATTCTCTTCCAGCACCCAGAAAGCTGGACAAGAGGCGAGCTGTTCCATTAGCTAACACTGGGTGGTCATTTTCCACTTACTGGTCTAGTGTTTCTCTTTCGATCCTCTGAGAGCTGATGGCATGCAGCATTTTTGCACACTTCACCTCCCCTGGTCAGGTCATATCAGGGGTTATAATTAAGCTAGACACAATGGCTTTTTGTGGATGGTCACTAAAGCCTTCTGGGGATTAAAAGTTTGGCTCTAGAGCGAGCCAGGTTTGATTGAGATTACTGATAGAGAGGAGAGGCACAGCAGAATCTTTTGTCCCAGCAGTAAGGCTGCTTGAAGAGGCATGTAGGCCACTTGATACCAGATCTACTTCCTATTTCCCTTGTTGCCTACCCTATAATCAATGGGTTATTAAAAGGGACACGAGTCGTAGGAGATTACTTTTTTGGGGGGCTGACCACTTAGAAACGGGTCAAGTAATATCACATGTGTGCAGTTTGTTGCGATACTTTATGCTGTTCACCTTGTTATTTTTTTTTTTTACTTAGCTAGTTGCATTGTACCAAAGACAAAGCACTACTGTATATCTGAAACATAAAGCAGCTAGCAATGTGGTAGCTTTATTTTTCACTACAGGTTAGGTCTAGCAGTATATTATTAATAACTCATGATGTTAACGAGCTGCATGTTCATTAAATGATCGTCAAATGATCAAAGCAATAGGGTGTAAATGCAGCAGAACATTCAGCAAGAATTCCATTAGATTAAAACGGAACAAATTTCATAAAGTAAGAAAGAAAACTGGTCAATCATTCGTTAATAAATTGTAATTACTGGCTGTGGTGTAAGTGGGTCGTGTTGTTATAGGCAAATATAACAAATAACAGCATGCCCACCTGGAATTTTTTCTTTCTTCAAATAACTCCCTAGAAAATTACACTGCGTGCGAGTCGACTCTTAATGATCACCAAAAATATTCGGCTAAAAGACCCGAATCTGTCCAAAACCAGCCCATACCTTATAAATGAGTCGACTCTCAACAATCGCCTAAAAGAGTCGACTCTGAGATCCGACTCGTTCAAAAAAGCGGCATATCGCTAATAGGGAACGTGTCGTTCCACGAGTGACCATTAGGGGAGCCTGTACGCTGCTTCACACCGTGTGGGTGGCGCTCCATCTGCTGTGTTTCCCAACAGCTAAGTAAGAGATAACAGACTCCTTAAAAAAGAGAACAAAATCTACCATTTAACTACGAATATATTTAACTACGAATATATTTATTTTGACTGTGTACGTTTCTTCCTTAATAGACCGCTTGCGAAACGTGCAGCTAGCTATATAGGGCGCAACATTGGCTCGATCCCAAATGTCTGCCTACGTATTGTATAAGCGAACTACATAAGAGATGAAATAACGACGTACTCGCGTTATGTAGTGCACTACATAGTGCGAGAGAGTGATTCGGAATTCAACCATCGTTTGGTTTAGTTACTGTTGCTAGCAATGCATTGTATTATCATCGTGTTAGGGTTTGTTGTTGTTTTTACTACTACTACTACTAACATTATTATTAATGCTCACAGCTAACTGTTTACATCGTAGTATGATTTCTTAAAATAGCAACTTCAACTAGCAAACCATAACTATTAGAATATACGCGGTTTGTTTTTAGCCAGGTAAGCTAACATGAATTTATACATAAGCTGAACAGTCAAAAATGTTACCGGTTAGTTAACATTTGTATTAAAACCACAGCGCTCTGAGTGATAACCTGTGTAAGTCAGTTGTTGGGTGAAATATTTCTTTCATATGTATTTTCCCTCATTCGTTAGCATAGACAGCTAGCTAGCTAGTTAGCCTTAGCCAAGTAAACACAAGCAAGCTAAATGTCATGTCTGGTGTGAACAAAATTCAGACAAACAGCTCAAATCTTTTTTTTTTTTTTTTTTAATCCTCTGGGTTTCAGGAAGATGTCTGCTCTAGAGAGATGACTCGCTATGCAAGGATTTAAAGACAGTGTTAAGAATCACGTCAGGGTTTGTACAAGTAAGTATTTTTTTTATTTTTTATTAATTATTAGTTCACATTATAACTGTCAGTTATATGTCAGTATCTGATATCTGGTCAGTACGTTCACGTCTGATTTTTATTTTCTGTCAAAGGTGCAGTAGAAAATATTTTACATTTGCAGATAGTGCAATTAATGAGAACGATTGTGTAGAAATGATACAAAATAATATTTTATGCCGTTGTCTCAGAAGACGTGTGTTACAAAGCGTTAAAAAAAATAAATAAATAAATAAATAAAAACAGTTTGGAAAGCCGACTTCCTGTCTGGAATATTTGTTTGGATTTGGATTGGCTCTTGTTAGTCATTTATAGACACGCCCCTAAACGATTCTTTACCTCGTCCTTAATCATGATGAGGAGAAAACATTTAAATCTTATTCAGCTTCAGCCTTAAGAGAACTTGTTTTTCTGAGATTCTCACACCTGTATTACTCATTCAAAAATGTAAAGAGGGTAAAGGCAAAAATTTAAAGAGGGTAAGGGTAAGTCAGTATGGCTGAAGCAGAATTATTTGTCCTTTTTGCTAAGCTGGAGAGACAAAATGTCAAAATTGCTCACTTGGAGCTGCTTCTTCCTCTCTTGTGCTCTGTCTTTATTTAGTTATTTATTTTATTTTGGCTTGCTGCTCTGCTTCAGTCACTTCAGTACTTTCCTGGTCGCCATGGCGACATCACCCAAATGTTGGAGTGTGTTGGCATGTCTGCCTCTGTCGATGAATCAACTAATAATCACACACACATGATTTTGCTGGAACTTTTTCTTGTGACACGTCTTCAGAGAACATACAGGCTGGGACACAGTCGAAGGAACGTCCTTTTCTCGCTCCTTCTCCGATTGCTTGTTAATCCAGATCTCCTCTCTGTGTCTCTCTTTTGCAGTGCAGTGATCCAGATGGGTCATCGCTGCACCCGAGTCCTGTTCCTCGCGCTGCTCCAGGCGTTGCAGACCTTAGCTGAAGGTACAAACATTTCTACATGTCACGGGTGTAAAGACTGTGTTTCTTTTTGAAGTGCTTTTTCAGACAGAACATACAGAAGGTCCTTGAGTGCATCTTGTTTGTTTTATTCCATTCTGTTGACTGTTATGGAGATGTTCTATCATATTAACCACTCCCTGAAGGGCAGACCCAGACAACCGATTTTGTTAATCTTGTCCTGAAAGTGGCTCAACCTTTCATCTGTGTGTGTGTGTGCCCAGATGGCTCCATCGAGTGTGTGTGCATGGGCAGAGACTGCCTGGCCCAGCAGTGTAAAGGCGATCAGTGCTACTCCTCTGTGACCGTCAGAGACGGCGTTCCTTCGTTGCACCGCGGCTGCCTGATTGGCCCTGACAGCAGGAGCTTGACCTGCTTGGCTTCTCCCTCGGCCAGTCACGTGATAGAATGCTGCGCTCGACCCATGTGCAACGCCAACACCTCGGTGGACTCTATGATTCAGCTGCTGCTCAGGAGTAAGGAGGAACACCAACAACAATTTGAGAACAGTTGACATGTACAAAGTGTCATGGCCCAGAATATATATAGAGGATTTCTCTTCAAATTGCAGATCCAGAGGGAGAACCCATGCGTTACACTGTGGAGACTCTGGTACTGTTGGTCCTGGTCCCTTTCGCCATATTAGCGCTGCTCGCTATACTGGCCGTATCCGTGTGCCGGCGTCTCCACCCGCGCCGCCTGGAGCGACTGCACGAGTTCGACACGGAGCAGGGCGCCATCGACGGCCTCATCGCCGCCAACGTGGGCGACAGCACCCTGGCGGTATGAACTTTAACCGCGCTGTAATAACACTAACTTCGTATTTAATCCTACTCAACAGAGACAGCCAGATTTAGTCTGCTTTAGTGGTTTGGTAGCACACAGAAAACGTCTTTAATGCGTTTGTATTCATTATGGTTCGTTGGTTTTGTTGCACAGGACCTGCTGGATCACTCCTGCACATCGGGCAGCGGCTCGGGTCTGCCGTTCCTGGTGCAGAGGACAGTCGCCAGACAGATCAGTCTGGTGGAGTGTGTCGGTAAGGATACTGAGAAAACACAGCTTATTGTGCAGGATGGTCGAAACCACTTTTCCAGCAGTTATTGCAGTTATTAAACCACTTCATCAGGTCTGAGGTGCTTCTTAGCTGGTCAGTAAAGTAGCTGAAATTCAACAGAACAAGAAGAGAGGTGTCAGTGGTTTTGAGCTGATTTGCATGTAGGTGTGATTCCAGCATGTTGGCGCACATGTCGTTAAACAACAGGGTTAAAATCATTCTAGCACTCCAGCTGACTGGGAGTCGATGCAGAAACACACACAAAGTTCCCTTTCAGTCGCCAAGCTTTCCGATGAACCTGGCCCAGAGTTGGTGATTTATACTGGTATGTTCATCCACCAGGGAAAGGACGATACGGAGAGGTGTGGAGAGGACAGTGGCAGGGAGAAAACATAGCCGTGAAAATATTCTCCTCACGGGATGAGAAGTCATGGTTCCGTGAAACAGAAATCTACAACACTGTCCTGTTACGGCACGAAAATATATTAGGTGAGCCGCACTCCTTTTATAACAGATGAACAAAACCTTCTCCTTTTGAAGGTTTCATGTAAAATGTTGAGTTGTGAGTTTGAGGTGTCGACTGTGACCGTGTTTCTTCAGGGTTCATGGCGTCAGACATGACGTCCCGCAACTCGAGCACTCAGCTGTGGTTGATCACGCACTACCACGAGCACGGCTCGCTGTACGATTACCTGCAGCGCACCGCCGTGTCCGCGCCTGACGCCCTGAACATGGCTACTTCGGTGGCCAGCGGCCTGGTGCACCTGCACGCCGAGATCCTGGGCACGGAGGGCAAGCCAGCCATCGCCCACCGTGACCTCAAGAGCAAAAACATCCTGGTGAAGAAGGACATGCGCTGCTGCATCGCAGACCTTGGTACTATTAATATAATGTAAGATTAAATTTGACAGTGTTGTGTTTTAATCTGAACGCTCAGTTTCTTTTCTTTTCAGGTCTGGCCGTCACTCACACACAAGCAGACAATCAGCTGGACGTAGGGAACAACCCCAAAGTAGGCACCAAGCGCTACATGGCCCCCGAGGTGCTGGATGAGACGATTCAGATGGACTGCTTTGATGCTTATAAAAGAGTGGACATCTGGGCGTTTGGCTTGGTGCTGTGGGAGATCGCCCGACGCACCTACAGTAACGGTCAGCTCCATAAAAACAATGGACATTGCCTCAAAGCAGCTTTACAGAAGTATAGAAACATAGAATAAAAATTACTGTACATATGCAACATATATATTAGTTGACATCACCTTGCTTGTTGCTGATTGGCTGCAGGGATCGTGGAGGACTACAAGCCTCCGTTCTATGACCTGGTACCCAACGATCCCAGCTTTGAAGACATGCGCAAAGTGGTGTGTGTGGAGCAGCAAAGACCCTTCATCCCCAATCGCTGGTTTTCTGATCCGGTACATACACACACTTCTCTGCTACACTCTTAAAAAAATGTATTTCTCTTCATCATGTCTTTCCATTCTCCAGATTCCCTTTTGTTATGATTGTCCTTGCTGCAGAGCCTCTAATTAGTCTAACCGCTAAACAACACACCACACTTATCCAACCTGAATAACATTTTTTGCACATTTTTGCTATGCAGCAAGGGTTACTTTACTTTCTTGATTTAAAACTCCTGACTTGTGCATTTTTCCTCCTCCCAGACCCTCTCAGCTCTGGTGAAGCTGATGAAGGAGTGCTGGTACCAGAACCCTTCGGCCCGATTGACGGCACTGCGCATTAAAAAGACTCTGGATAAAATCCTCAGCTCATTGGAGAAGGGAAAACCAGACTGCTGAGGCCAGACCTTGGAGCATTGTTGTTTTGTTTTTTTTTGTTTGTTTTTTTTAAGTTGGACCTGATTTGGGATCATCTCCCTCAAAGCATCAGAACCCTTGAAATGTTTTCCGTTTGTTCAGTGGACCCCAGCGCTTCTACACTCACGATCCAGCTTCCCAGGAAGCCGAGTCAAGAGGAAACATGAAGTTATCCAGGACTGGGTGTTAGCTGAGTTCACTCTCATCTCTCTGCATGAATATCAGCTGATCCTAGGTCTGGTTTTTTTTTGTTTTTGTTTGTTTGTTTGTTTGTTTTTCTCCACAGGAGTGTGAAACGCAACGCTGGATAAATTCTACTTACTTGAGCAACTTTTTTTTTTTAAGAAGTGGAGCCGTGATTTAAAGCCACTCCTTTATGTTGTCAGTTGTGGCATTCGAGGGCAGGCACACGCCCTCTCGGTGACATCATCATATCCTTTCTTCCGCGTGCCTGCATGATAAAAGCCATTGGAGCGCTTGCGCATCTAGCAGCATCCCTTCTCTCTCTCTCTCTCTCTCTCTCTCTCTCTCTGCCTTGCCTTTATCCTCTCTTACTCGTAATTGACAATCGCACACTGCTCAGTTGTCCTGCACTATTATTAGGCAGCTTTTTTTCCCCCTCACCCAAATACGACTCTCCTAATGCTGCGACTCAATCGACTTTTTACGGTGCGTAAACGTTTTGTTTTTACAAAACAGGTTTGCGACTAGTGTGTAGACTGTGTTTCAAGGCGACCGATGCCCGTACTCATGACCGCGCTTCTCCCTTGTACAGTGCCGCCTAAGCTTCTTTTTCTTTTCTTTTAAAGAAATAATGCCTCATGAAGCTCTAGAGTAAAGCACTAACTTTTTATACCATGAATTCTCGATTTTTTTCGATCTCCAATACAGCACTGTCCCTAATCTAAGCCCGATAAATGGATTCTTTTTTTTTTCTTTTTCTTTTTGAATAAGGAGCCTCCAGTGTCAGCGCTTTTATTTTTTTCTTCCCCAGCAGAGCTTTATGTGGCCGGATTGAGTTTACTGAAATGGACAGAGTTATCAGATTAGCTTTATAACAGATTGTATCAGGGCGTAGGACTACCACTACACATCGTAATCTGTGACTGTACCCGAATGTAACGTTACGTATTTAAAGATAGGAATAATAAAAGTAGGACGTCAAGCCTCACGGCGTGTTTTCCTCAAAAGGACGTCTTTAATTCGTCCGTGGACAGAACACTTCGTGGGGTGGGGGGTTAATTTAGCACACTACATAAACTGAAGTAGTACACATCAGTTGGAACCCACGCTGTCACTCATGATGCGTCCGGTTCCCTCACACACTACAAACACACACTCCTGCACTACAGGGAAAAACCCAATATTACTAACAGATCTATTTCCTTTTTTTTAATCCTCCCTGCCCTCAAACAATGCAAATAATGTTTTTTTTTTGTTTTTTTTTTTAAAAAGGATGTGTGAATTCATCATGCACATTTTAACTGCAAAAAAAAAAGTCTATCCTCCACAATAACCAAAAATAAGCCTCTTTATTGATTCATCGACAAGAAACAGACACAATCATGTGTATTTACATACGTCACAATAAAATCTCATGCTGGGTTTAAAACCGATTAAGTGCTTCATTTTTTTTTTCTTTGTTTCTAAAAAAAATTTTCTTTACTCCATAAGCCCGCCTCCCTTTATCCTGAGGTCACGGCTGAGACCGTTATTCTTTTGCAGAAATCTTATTTGTAGTATTGATTGCGATTCAGCGAACACGATCAGGAAGTGTCTTATACGGGTTGAGTATCCCTTTGGGGTCCAGCATGGTCTTAATGTCCGCCATGAGGCGTACGGCTTCTTGAGATTTACTGTAGTAGATGTAATTCCTCTTCTTGAGCCCGAGGCCATGTTCGGCACTGATGCTCCCCTGCCACTTGCGGGTCCACTCGTACACGTACGGCTCGATGGCTGCCAGGAGCGCCGCGTCTCTGGCTGGAGACGTGATGTTCAAATGAAGATTGCCGTCACCTGAAGCGATCAGAGATGAGAGGATTTTCATGTTGAAGTCAGCCATCCGATATATTAACGGTTAGCAAACGCGTGAGCGTACCTACGTGTCCGTAGCCCACTACGTTCTTGGCTTGGCTTCCCAGATGCGCTTTCATATCAGTGACCAGATCGTAGATCTTCTCTAGAGGAAGCGAGATATCGTATTTGTACGTGTATCCATCTTGCCTTAGAGCCTCGGTGATCCTCTCTCTAACAGACCAAAGCGCCTGCAGACACACACACACACACACACCGCTATGTGCTTCGGAATTCATGGAATTTTGACTACTAATCCCGCAAGTCAGCTACCTTTATTTTAGCCTCATCTGTTGCTACGGTTCCGTCCTGGACCAGCGAAGACGCCATGACCTTTTCTAGGAAGTTGTGCAGTTTCTCCTCATCGTGCGCCGCGTCGGATCCGGCCGTCTCGATCAAGATGTAAAAAGGGCTCTCTGGAGGAAAGAAGGAAAGGATAAAGCTAATCTGAAAACCGACTTATTTGCTATGTCAGTGAAAGTATTTAAAACTTTTTTGGACTATCTAGCAGGACTGGTGTGTAACTCGTGTACCGGCGATGGGGTTGGCGAGCCCGAGATGTTTCTCCACCAAGCTCATGCAGGAGGCGTCTAGGAACTCGAAAGCAGAGAGAATCTCTCCCAACATCCCTCGGCAAATCCGAAATGCCTCCAGAAGCTTCTGGAAGCTGGAGCAGCCTGCAGGAACCGAAAACACGTCCACGTGTATAGGTCACTGAACAAAACAGTAGGTGGAACTACTAGGTGATGTCTTATAGACAACCGTGGAAAAAAAACGCTGGTTGCTTTCAGAGTTTTTGTTGTATATAACGAGGTGTGGCGGCAGAATAACATTACACCCTCCATTTGGAGTACCTAAGAAGGCTACGTTGACAGATTTGGGTTTCCGAGGACAGAGGATGGACAGGGCGGTGATCACACCAAGCGTTCCCTCCGACCCGATGAAGAGCTGCTTCATGTCATAGCCTGTGTTGTCCTTACGGAGCTTCGCCAGACAGTCCAAAACCCTGCCGTCTGCCAGCACCTTAGATACAGGATACAGAGTCGTATGAACACTTTTTTTTTATTACGATGGTGCAAGTGAGCAATCCAGTCTCACTTACGCACCACTTCCAGGCCCAGAACCGTCCCTCTGAGAGAGCCGTAGCGCAGAAGTCGAAGCCCACCCGCGTTGGTGGACACGTTGCCCCCGATGTGGCAGCTTCCCTTTGCTCCCAGATCTAGAGGCATGATGAAGTCACGCTCTTCCACATACTGAGAAAGGTTCTCCAACACGCATCCCGCCTGACATGTCAGAATCCCTGTTAAAAGATTGCTACATTGCGTTAAAAGCACAACGGCCTCTGCTGTTTATTTCATGTAAAGGGTTTTGATCACAGGTCTGTCAGGACGTACCTGAGAAGCTGTCGAATGTAAGGACTCGGTTCATGAGCGCGGTGGACAGGATGATCTCGTCAAACACGGGAACACTTCCTCCCACAAGCCCTGTGTTTCCACCCTGAGGACTCACGGCCAGGTTCCTCTCATTGCAGTACCTGTAAATGACCGAGTGGGCGGAGTCAAAATATTTAGTCCCCAGCCTCTAAGTGTACCAAATAAACCGGCACACGATAATATGGGTCATTTCACAGATCAATGAGGAGATATCGGGGGTGTATTAACAGATAACGTAATAACATGCTTTTACCTGAGGATCTGGGAGACCTCCTCTGTCGTCGTCGGTCGTAACAGAACCTCACTACTACCTGCACATGGGGAAAAAAAGGGGGGGGGGGGGGTTGTATTTCTAAGCTTCTAAGATTAACAAAAGATACCGTCATGACCCACATGATGTTTTATTTAAGTTCTTCTCTTTCCCCGGAATCTGTCCTTTCCTGAAACCACGGTTGCCATGGTTACCAAGGGCCCACCTGAAGAGCTTTCCATTCACCTCTCGTCGACTTGAGCCAGTCGACGTTACAGGACTCCAACACATCCGGGTCTGTGACGGTTCTTCCGGGTAGAAGTCGGCTGAAGAAGCTGATGTCTTCAGGCAAGACTCGGGAGAAAGGTCGGCGAGTCGGGGCTGCATCGTGCGCGTGGCACAGGCGCATCCGCTCTGCTGATCAGTTAAAATACAATTCATCTTTTTAAGATTTTAAGGATTGTTCATTATATCCCTTAATAAGGCTATTCTGCCACATTTTTACACATAAGGATCAGAATTTGTTTATTTTTTCACTACTCCTTGGAGATTTTTCTATTCCTAAATTGTCTCCATATACGAGATGCATTTTGTACCCTTTCTGCAAGGCAGACGCACAAAGCTCTGCTATATTTAGTCTAATACTGTGGTGTTTGTGAACACTAATGACTGACCTGTCACGGTTTTGTGGACAGTCACATCGCAGGTGTGTGGGTTTAACCACCGGGAAGCAAAGTACAGCGTCTGGAGCTGACGAAATCTCTGAAAAACCACCATAGCTATCTGTATAAAGTAGGAGGGGAAAAGCAAACGAGCAGCTAATTACTCATTTTAAATGTGTACTAAATGTGTAGGTATAATGTAGATCCAGGTTTAGTTCACTGACTAGGGAAAAGGTTTTTGGAAAATCGGATACACGCCTTCAACTCTCGACTCTTCCAATATGGCGATCAAAGAGACGCATCTGTGCAGATGTGCACTGTTTAAAATGAAATCTCACCCGCTCCAATATGGTGGCTATATCGCTTTTCTTATTATGAACCTCCACAAGTGAAGTCCGATGAAGTCACAGTAAAAAATTAGATAAAATAACGCACCACACTTTACCGAATTTTGTGGTCAAATTAAGACAGTTTGATAAAGTAGGATACGCCGGAAGAATACCAAAACCGCAGCTCTTGCCTCTTCCAATATGGCGGACATAGAGCCGTATCATTCCATAGACATGGGGTTGTGTACGACAGAACGTGCTCCCTCCAATATGGCGGAATTATCCTCAACAGCTACGGTTATTCTTCCTTTATATATGGAGTATTTGCACCACATGCGCACTTACACAAGACATGCAAAGCCATTTTGGAATTCGACCCTATTTAAAGCCGTATTGCTTTTTTTTTTTTGAAGGAAAAAAAAATCCTAAACACGTATCTATACTAGCTATGATTAAATAAACAAAACGTGTTAGTTAATACAAAGTAGTGCTTTAAACGGTGAAAGTTTAAAAGTCAACGCTATTGATTATATAACTTGAGGGTTAATACATCATCGCCTGTTATAAGCAGTTAATATTAACGTTATAAACTGGAAGAAAACAACAGAGAATAACGCTTCTGCTGTGGAATTAAAAGTCACTTACTGCAGGAATTAGATGTAATTATTCTTCAATCATTTCGACACGATATAAAACAGGTGATGAATCTGTACAACCGTATTGGGAAAAAATCGCGACACGACTTCTTATTGTTGTTTTCGTTTTCTTCGTGGGCCGAGAGTCGGTTGTTGAATATGATCAGCGCCACCTGTCGGACTGGAGTAAAGGCGAGGATTCACGATAAACACCACTATTCTTTAACAAGAGCAGAAATAATTAAAAGGAAAAACATTTCCTTATGTACAGACTCGTACGAATAAGGAGTTAAGAACGTTTTAATGTACAACAGGACTTTGTTAGCACAACATGATGCTTTTTGGACTATTAAAGTGAAGGCGAAATGGAAAGGTTAGGGTTAACATTTTATGCCCTGCATGAATATACTACATTTTTTTTTTTTTTCATTTCAAAAAGAGGCTTCACTAAGTAATCTGGGAAAAAATGGCAGTAATTAAAAAAAAACAAAAAGAAGTTAAATAAAAACCACCACTGATCTTAAAGAAATTCAGACATGGGGTGCCAATACTTTTGAGAGATGGTTGTAATATTATCGTCACAAACGTTTTTGAAATCATAGGCAGAAAAAATAGTTTATTTTCTAATCTGGTGTACAGAGAAGATTGACAGTTTTCTCCACAGTCTGTAATGTTAACGTGTTCTGTGGTAAAATAATGA
>JAOTRN010000043.1:16118273-16130741 GCA_028566695.1 Bagroides melapterus | reverse complement strand
AAAACATCAGACACAATGAGATGACTTTAAAAGCTTGCTCGGTTAAAAACAGTTGTTATCATACAGACTTTGTCAGTAAAGATTTATCTTATGTCTTTTGTGAATGATTTAAAGTTAAGAACACTAAGAAATAGCAAGAGTGCAACTTGTTTAATGAACAAAAAGCAGGCGAAGCAGGAAGCCTTGGTAAAAGGGATTACGTTATTTTTATTAGTCTTAAATTTGTATCTACAACGAAGGGACACGAGCAAAAATAATTCACCACACCATGCAAAAAATAAAACAATTAAATTTTTTACTGATGCATTTTTTCCATTTTTTTTTTTTTTTTTTTTTTTTTTTTTTTTTTTTTAGGTAAACGACTTTGTTTTTGTTCGTTTTTTTTTTTTTTCCTTTTCAGTCTAAAGAAATTTTTACAATAGAAAGAAACATTAACTACACGAGACACAGAAAAAAAAGTCCCTAGAAGACAAGGAGCCAGTCTAATCTATTGTGAAATCGAAAGCAAAGTCAAAGGAGGCCCAAAAAAAAGAAAAAAAAGGAAAAAAAAAGGGGGGGGGGGATATCACTGCTTCATACTCAATACTGCTTATTCCAGAGGACCGACAAAAGCTCCCTTCTGTTTCTCTTAATGTTACATTATTATACAGCGTCACAACAGTAGTATGGAAATGGCCGATGGGACAGACGTTACACGGCAAACAGGGCGAAGACACCAGCTCAATCCCCAAACTACTCCCTAGGGAAAGTGCACCATGGTAGAAAATGTACCTCACACTCTGAGTAGTGTTCAATTTGGGATTTTAACCCTAGAAAAAAAAATCTTTTTTCTTTTTTTTTTTTTAATACTTTTTTTTTTTTTTTTTTAATTTTAAATAGATAAAAATCCTTCATCACAAAGCCTGGTTGTATCTCTGGTCCCCTGAAGGTTTTTCAATTTTTTCTTTTTGCAAAGTGCACAAGCATGGCTGCCCTGTCCGTCCGTCCGTCTGTCTGTGGGACAGGAAAATCCAAAAAAGGGATCCTGAGCACTCAGGTCAAGGTTGAAACAGGAGCGTGTTTGACTGCTACAGAATTGCCTCTCATAGTTCACCTAATCTGTGGATTAATCAGTGCAATAGGACGACGACTTCCCTTTCTCACTGAAGTTTTTTTTTTTTTTTGATTGTTTTTTTTTCCCCCCTTCCAGTGGGAACAGAGTTTGAGCTGTTTCATTTTGACCTTTTTTCCTTCTTCTCCAGTGCTGTGTTCATTTGTCAAGACTGGAATAATAAAAAAGAAAAAAAAAAGTCAATGATATCAAAAATGCATTTTACAGTATTTACAAGAAGCGCATGACAGAGGAAGAAAAAAAGAAAGAAAAAAAAAAGAAAAAAAAAAAAAAGGTGGCGTCACGTACAAGGCAGTGTACTCGGATGGTAGGAAGCTGGTTAGCACTCAGAAACCCTTGAGGAACAAACAAAATAGCCAGCGGCTGATGTGAAACAGTTCAACAGATATTAAAAAAAAAAAAATCCAAAAGAACAAAAATAAAATCAGCAATGTTGAGGAATCCTGCTCGGTACTCTGCTACTACAGGAGTTCTGCACGTTTGTAGGACTCCACAGAGACATTGTCTCTAGATGCTGAAGATCACGTGATGTGAAGCTCCGTCAGGAATAACTAGGTAGTCTTGATTCGTTTAAAATAAAAAGAAAGAAAGAAAAGAAAAAAAAAAAATAGAAAAGCAGTGTTCGTTCATGATTCAAGCAGGTCTGTGGGACGCTCTGCTCATCACGGTGCACGTTCCACAAGAGCAGAGGTAGACGTGATACCTCACATCGACCGAGAAGAACGTCACACCTTTTCAGTCAGAAAAAAAAAAACCCAAAAAAGTGAACGCACACGCTGGCGCATCTCAACGGACGTTTGTTTTCCCCCTTCACCTTCCCGAGACGCCCTGTTTTCAGGAACATGCAGGTGGGACAGGGGCCGACTCAGCAGGAGGTATCTTTAGACTGGCATTATTTACATGTTTACAATGTCCTGAAGCAAGCTGCATGTTGCAAGACACACACACACACGGAGGAGAGTGGGGAGAAGGGGGAAAATAAATAAAAAGGTGAACATTAAGTACCACAATAAAAAAACAAAACAAAAACAAAAAACCACAAGGGGTTTTTGACTATAGAGGAAACTACTTCTATGTTTCCTTCTTCGTCACTCTGCGGCTTTCAAACTGTACTGTGTGGACAGAGAGCGTAATAACACAGCGACAGCACAGAGATAAGTCATGGAGTGAAAGTTTACTAATAGAACCGCTCCACGCCCGGGGGTGGAGCTTCAGATCAAATCGCTACATTATGTAAAAGGGGAATTTAAAAAGTCATCACGCAAATCCATCTCCCCCAAAATCATTCAAATAAAAACACCAACAAATTCACAACAAAAAAAAAGGAGGAAAAAAAAAAAAACAACATAAATCATAGTTTCCACTGGGTATCATGAATATGTGCTTACTCTGACAATTTCATGGTTATTGAGATACAATGTGCCCTTCTGAGACAGGAAAAAAAGAAAAATACCCTTATCAATTATCATTACAATATTAATACAAAAAAAAAAGAACAATAATTATTAATAATACAATACATACACAGAAATAATGGAAGCGTTCATAGCCCGTCACATCTTCATGAGTGTTTAAAAATGTACACATTTAAAATGGAGGGAACAAAAAAAAATACAATAAAAATAAAACAAGGGGAAATCACACGTCCCAGAGTGAAATCTACTGCGATAATAAGGAACAAGAAGGAAAACATAAAAGAGAAGAAGAAGAAGAAGAGATGGAGTGGGTTAAAAAGAGCTGAGCCAAGGACACACGTCCTGTCCTGCCCATCAGTCTGTCCTTTTGTGTGTTTGTGTGTGTATATATATATATATATATATGTGTGTGCGTGTGTGTGTGTGTGTGTGTGTGTGTTTATTCTCAAAGCCCCTTCTTTCAGTGTCCTGAGCCAGACAGGAAGGCAGAGCGAGGCAGTCAGCAGGCTCTTCCTGTGGCTTGGGGGCTGCTTCCTGTCACCGGCGGCCATTTTGGCATGAGTCCCTTGTGAGGCAGAGCAGCCCGGCCCAAAAGTTCCTTGAGGTGTGGGGTGAGGTTTGTGGTGCGGTGTCCGAAAGGAATGCAGGGGTACAAAACAAATAGAAGGAAAATAAAAATGAAATAAAATAATAATAATAATTAATAATAAAAAAAAAAAAAGGTGGGGATCACACACTCATCGTCATGTTGGGTGAATACTGGAACGAGAAGAAAGGAAGGGAAGAAGATACATGAGAAGACTGATACAAGAAGAGTATTAACCATTTAAATACAGACACAAAACGACTTCTGTGGTGACGAGGCAGAGTGAGATGTAACGTACGACCCGATCACATAGACGCACTTATTCAAGTGTTTAATACTGAACACTTCATACACTCGACACACGGCTGTGCCGTTTGAGAGGATACGAGCCTCCTGACGTTCATATGCTAGACACTAGAGTACACAGTGTAGAGGGCAGCATTGCTATTGGGATCCCGTGGGTCCAGAAGTAAATCTCATGGGAGCGGGCGGTTTTATCTTTGCCGCGGGCGGGAGTGAGCGGTCAAACAAATATAGTGCGAGTCCCGCAGTCCCACAATTTGACATGGTCCTGCATAACACGAAGTCAACAAATGAAGCGAAGAAGAAAATTAAAATGGAAATGTCCAATATTTGGAAAAGATTATTACTCCATAACAATCTGGAGTAGGCTAGGACAAATTATTCAGAATTTAATTCATTTGTGGGGTTTTTTTTTGGCTATATCTATTTTATTTTTACTATAGGATGTATAGCTATAAACACTTGATATCCATGAAATTTTTTTCTATTTATTTTTATATCATTTTATAATAAAATATATAATTTATAATAATTAAATAGAATTTTTTAAAAATAATTTTAATATAGTAATTCAATTAAATACTGTGTCTTGTTAATTTCCCAGTCACAGTTTATCTGTTATTATTAGGTGTTGTTATACACACGTTGAAATGTGTTTTAGATTCCGCTAGTTGTAATGTTTTGTTTGAAAGCCATTAATAAGTTTGTGTATTTTAATAAAACGCTAATATTAAAAATAAAAATCAAGGTGTTTGTGAAGTGTGGTGCTTTACTTTAGCATTGTTTAACAGTTCATGTCTGAATACGTTATTATTCTCTAAATTAATCGGCGCACTAACGGTTGTGTAGATTTTTTACACAATTTTGTGACAATGTTAAAAGCTGTGACAGAAATTGCGGGAGCAGGCAGGCGAGGAACACAAGGTGTGGGAGCGGGCGGTATTGGTGAGAAATTCAGCGGGAGTGGTATATTAAAAAAAAGTGCATAGTGTAAGCACACGAGGTATAGTATGTCAGTTTGGGACACTTTTGTCCAACACAAAACAAGCCATTTTCAAAATATTCCAGGTGGAAAAAAAAACATTTTTTTCCTTCTTCCAGGCTACTCACACTTTCACTTTGGAAGGGGTTGAGGAAGTTGCCACCCATCTCGCCGTCGTCTCGCGGTGTGCCCGGCGGGTTGTTCATGCCTGCCATGTTACTGGGCGAGTTCTACAAGGCATAAAGGTAATAAAGATGTGTTAAATATTTCATCACACTTGTCAGGGTCACATACACACAGTGCCTATAGAAAATCATCATACCCCTTTGAAATAGTTACTTTATGTGTCATAAAGCCTGAAATCAACCCCAATTATAAATAACTTTTACAGCTTTATTTACAAATTTGGTCTTACAACATCAAACCAATGAAAAACACAACAGTTCTTCAAATGAATAATAACCAAAAAACTATAATTACAGGGTTGGAAAAGTCATCAGCCCCTTGACTTAATACTTAGTTGAGCCATCTTTTGCTTTAATTACAGCCAACAGTCTTTTTGGATATGTCTGTACCGGCTTTGAACACCTTGACTAGGGAATATTTGCCCATTCTTCCCTACAGAATTGCTCAAGTTCAGTCAAATTCTTTGATGAGCAGCAATGTACTTGTGTACTGACTTGGCCACTCAAGGACATTCACCTTCTTATCTTGGAGCATTTTGCTGTTGTTTTGGCAGTATGCTTAGGGTCATTGTCGTGCTGGAAGGAGAATGACCTGACCATCTTCAGTTGTCTAGCAGACGGACTCAGGTTTTCCTCAAGAATTTGGATGTACTTGGCAGCATCCATTTTCCGTTCAATCCTGACCAATCGGCCAGTTCCAGCTGAAGAGAAACACCCCCACAGGATAATGTTGCCACCACCATGCTTCACAGTAGGTATGGTGGGTATTGGGTGGTGTGCAGTGTTTGCTTTTCGCCAAACATAACACTTGGAGTTCAGTCCAAAAAGGTCATTTTGGTCTCATCAGACCATAGCACCTTTTGCCAGAAGGTATCAGATTCTTCCAAATGACTGGGTATGACACTTTTTTTTAGGAAAGGCTTCTTTCATGCCACCCTGCCATACAGGCCAGCTTTGTGTAAAGCTTGGGAGATAGTTGTCACATGCACAGACTGACCAAACCCAACCATAAAGTCTTGCAAGTCCTTCAAAGTTGCCTTTGGCCTCCTGGTAGCTCCTCTTACCAGTCCTGCTGTTTCTGTCATTTAATTTGGATGGACGGCCTGATCTTGGCAATGTGCTGGTAATGCCATAAGCGTTCCACTTCTTCATGATGCTCTGAACTGTACTCCGAGGGATAACTAAAGCCTTTGAAATGTTTTTGTAGCCTTCTCTTAACTTGTGACTTCCTACAACTTTATCCTGTTGGCTGTAATTAAAGCAAAAGGTGGCTCAACTAATTATTAAGTCAAGGGGCTGATGACTTTATCCCAGAGGTCTTTTGTAAGCACTCTCCCAACCATGGTGAATTCTTTGTGGTACCATGCACTACTAACAGTGGATTCTTCAAGAAACGGCTCCATTTATTCTAAAGTAATCAACACCACTACTACTGATGTCAGATGGGCCAATTAACCTGGTGTTTAACATGGAAGTTGATTGCTTGCACCTGAGCAAGTTAATAATGTTATACTGTAAGGGGCTGATCCCTTTACCAAACCAGGCATTTCACTGATTCATTTTAATTAATCCGCTGGAATTTATTTAAATTATATTTTTACTTTAATGATGAGGATTATGATGTGTACATGCATCTTCCTTCTGTCCATTTTTTCTTCCAGCAATTAAAGTTATCTTGTCTTTCATCCTATAAAACTGCCAGTTCTTTCTTCCTTCTCTCCTCCTCCCTTTCCAGCAATTGAGAGTGTACAAGTTTTAATCTTTCTTCCTTCACTGATCTCTTCCTTTCTTTTTATCCCCTCTCAGCAATCTCTAACTTTTTTTGGTAAAAATGTTTTTCTTTCATAGTATTTACTCCTTTCCTTTCTCTTTAGCTCCCACCCAGAAATCACATTGCAAACATATTCTAAAATATTTTTTAAAAAAGTAAAACGTTCTTTCTTTCTTCATTTTTCCCATCATTTCATCATCCTTAGCAATTTAATGTTGTCAACATTCACTCCTTTTTAAGTTAACTTCCATTTTCTGACACGTGGCTACCGATATACAATAGTCATGTTTTTTAAAAATAGAAATAGTTACTCACCTTTGGCAACCCATCCATGTCACCAGACCCTACAAATAAAACAAAAGCAGGTGAGAAAAGTTGAGAAGGTAAAAGAGGAAAAAAAACAACAAAACATGACCAACAGGGGGCGCTTCAATACAACATCTGAGTGTGTGATGTGTTGGATGACGGCATGGTCTCTCGCTCACCTAATGATCCGTTCATATGATGAGGCTCCATGGAGCCCATCCCTCCCATCGGACCGTCAGGACCCGGGCCCATAGGGAACTGCGAACACACAAATGTAGGTTTAGGCCCCGGCCACCTGCTACAGGGATACTGCTGGAAGATTTCCGCTCTTTTAAAACGTGTGTGACAGGAGGAGTGTACAGCTTCATTAACAGTGTGAGAGAAATTCAATTCAATTAAAGGGAATAATCAAGCTCAGCTGATCAAACGCTCCAAGCTAAAAGCATGTTAATTAATTTGAAGTAACCCGCGTTCGTTAAAAGAACCTGTAATGAGGCTCGGAGTGCTGGTCTAGGTGCAAGTTCTTTCCTGCTCTGCTCTGCTAGCTTACTCTCATAGTGAAATAGTATAACTGTGAAAATCCTCATCATTCAGTTTCACTCAAAGTATAACTCAAAGCTCTATTAAGAAATGTCCTGGAGCATACTAGTACGCATTAATTTATTGTTATTTATTGTTTATTTTAGCAAGACCACTCACGTTGGGTCTGTTGCCTCCAGGGCCGATAGGGTTCATCATTGTGTAGATGTTTTCGCTCGAGTTTGTTGAATCTGTGGAAGCAATACAAGACAAAAGGTCAGGACAAAACATAAAAAACAAACAAACAAACAAAACTCGTCTCAAAGGTCAATTCCACCCAATATAGTTTCGCTTATATAACAGCTGATCGATACGAAGCTCCGCAAAAGCTCGGCTTGATGCCACACTGTGCTTCTTTAAACATTCACAAGCTGGTGAAGATGGCCATAATGTCCGGTCTCAGGCAGTGGGTTAGGATTACATCACTCTGAATGGGGGGATGGGAGGAAATGTTGTACTGTGTGTGTGTGTGTGTGTTTTTCCCCCTCTCTGTGCTAAGCCACAAAGGCAATGCAGCAACCTTGCACTGACATTGGCTGCCGAGACCAAGACCGAGACCGAGTGTGAGTGGGAATCATCCACCATCATTTGGTGCAACCGGGAGATTATCAGGTTTATCAAGAGCAGGTGAATGTGTGTGAATGCATGTATAACTGTTGATTTTTTTATACATTTTTTTTATTTTTACACACCTCCTGGACTTGGCATGATGGGAGTTCCTGGAGGACCACCTCCCCCTGGAGGACCCTGAAGAAGATAAGCACACGCACACGGGTTTTTTTTTTAGGAACAGCATACAACGCTATTCTCAGCTCCAGAAAGGCCGGAGGAAAAATTTTAAACAAAGTTGCAGTAGACACAGGGGAGATATTATGGCAGTATGATTAATGCCCACATATTCAGCTTGTCCAAATACAACGCCCGGAGCAAAACAGGAGAATATAGTAATTGCTCAAGAAAAAAAAAATCAATATGTTTAGAGAGTTAAATATGTGCTTAGGCATACTTTTTGTTTCCAGAGGAAAGCATTAACTTGTGTTCAAAAGAAGACAGAGTCGGAACTACAGGCCCACATGCTGGTGTGTGTGTGTGTGTGTGTCCATTACTTACCACATAGTTGCCCGGAGATGAGGAGGAGTACGCTATCTGTGAGTGGAGAGAGGAATGGAAAGCACAGATTTGCTGAGTTTGATTTGATTAACTAGTCATGATGAAACTCTTTAGATTTGTATTATTAAACTAAAGTCATACAAGACTTTAAGCATGTGGCGGGGAACAGGAAACGACACCAACGTTTTCCAATCGTACACAACATTGATTCCGATGTGCTTGTAGTGTGTCTGTTGCGACAGACACACATCATCACTGAATAGTTTCCCTCATTGCCATAAAAGTAAAATAACTAAATATAAACGTAATAAAAATGTTCACTTCAGAAGAACATTTCAGACGGCACATATTAGTTCATTTATTTATTAATTTATTGCAGTGGTCAAATGTTCATCTCTTCTCGTTTCCTCTGACACGGTGAACTGAGCAGCTTCTCTATTTATTCGATTTTTATAGTCTTTTAAAGACGTATATATAAAGACATCTATATATAAATAAATAAAACAGGACAATTTCAACAGCTACAATTAGTTTGTCCTCCATCTTCTGCTGTTCTGTAACAAAAGGTCACGTCATGACGTATGGATCTTCTACTGCTCGCACATATTCAATCAATTTGAACTGTGGAACGCAGCGAAATGCGGAACTTTTCGCCCGAGCTTGTGTTTCTGGTCTGCGAAATCGGCATGCGTACAAGTGCGAGTCAATGGAAGGAAAAGCGGCGTGTGACTGCAACCTTAGACTTAACAGTGGGAATCACACTGAAGTGACTGACTCAGTAGGTGAAGGGCTTTGCTTCAATTTATGACATGATTCACTTTGGTTCATTTCATGACGTGAATCACTTCACTGCCTCACATCACTATGACGTTACGTTTCCATTCAAGAAATGAGTCATCTGTTGAACACTTTAGTTCACCTGCTGATGTGAATCACTCCAGCACATTACATGTATAACATGTATAATTTATAACTGGCTTGATTAGATGAATCATCTTGTTTAGCTTGATACACTTGAAGTGAATCACTTTGTTGCACTTGAAGAAGTGAATCACTTTTGAACCCAAGTGAAAGACTTGGTGTAGAATTTGGCTCACTTGAAGTGAATCACTTTAAACTTTGTTTTACTAGACTTCATGAAGTGAATCGCTTTGAACCCCTTTACTAGATGTCATGAAGTGGATCTTTTTTAATTGACTTGACGAGATGAAGCACTTTAAACTTGTTTTACTAGACGAGATGAAGAATCACTTTGAACTTTGCTTTACTACACTTGATGAAGTGAATCTCTTTACAGTCACTTTTACTAGACTTGATTACGTCCGTCCACTAGGTTTGGTTCAGCAAAGTGAATCACCACAGATAATAATAATCATAATTAAAAAAAAGTGCTATAGAAATACAAACGCATGGACGGTCAAACTTACCGAGTTAGTATTGGGATTCGGCCAAGGACCCCGTCCTCCTGGACCCCTGAGAGAACAAATAAACAGATGAGTGGGAGGAGGAAAAGCTAAGTCGACCGACACCATAAACTAGCTTGTCTGACATGTGTTTTGCCCAAAGCAAAGACACTGATGACGATGATGGAGGTTTGCGGTTGCTACTCACATGTTCATTCCTGGCATGCCTGGCCCACCCAGAGAGTTCGGAGGTGGCCTCATTCCACCATAGTTCTACACAGAGGTGAAAGTTTATCCTTGATTAAGATACGTAAACTGGCAACAACCGGTTACTAGATTTCATAACGTCCACCACGTTGGAGTGTAAAGTCCCCCAGTGAAGGAGAGCAGGGTATTTAATACGTACCTGTGGACCCATGCTCCCCATCCCTCTAGGTGGATTCATTCTCATGGGGCCGCCCATGCTGGGGTGTCCTGAACGAGAAGACCATGTTTAAGTACGCTTAAATCTGATAAAAATGCACCAAACACGTTCTGGCCATGTGTGCAGCTTGTCTAGACTAATACCTTGTGGCCTGGTGGGGTCCAGATTGTTTGGCAAGAGTGGCTGTGACCCAGGAACCCCGACAGGAGGCTGTGTGCAGGAGGAGGAGGGGGTGGAAATAAGGAACAATGAAAAGCAAGTGAAATCAACATGAAAGCCGTTCTGACTTGTTCTCACAAGTAAATCAAGATAATCTGCTGTAACGTGATATAAGCAAAAGACAACTTGTGAAGTAAAAACAATTAATAAATAAATATAAAATACACAGTGCCATAGTGTGGAGAGAAAAAAAAAAACAACAATTTATATTTAACCACAAGCACAGTGTTTCATCAGTGACTCACAGGAAGTGATCGACAACCATAAACTCGCTGAACTAACAAGGCCCGGGTTTTTACATTATTGTGTAGCGGTACATTGGGACATTATACAGATCGTACCCTACTTGTGAACTTTCAACTAACTTGGCAACCCGTCTTTCAGACATACACACGGACAGAGTCTAAACCGTTCTGGCTCCTGTTCCTTCCTTGTTCTGCGTGCCCAATTCCACCTAGTATGGAATGTGGCCGCTACCGACGCCACGCAGCACTGTAGTTAAAGTATTCGAATTTATTTTTCTTTTATGTCTCATTAGTAATGTCTCATAAGTAAAGTCTATCCATGTAGATTTGAATAACAGTACTGTACCTATAACATGACGTTGAATAATGACTTACGAACATTTCAAGTTAAAAAACGTTCGGAACGTAACTTGTTCGCAAGTGGAGTACCGTCAGTATGTACGATTTCATTTTCACATGTCATTTCGCAGTCTAACGTATTAATGTTAACAAATTTCGCCTTCATACTTGGGCTACAATCCATCAAGTCTCTGGAAAGTCTCAGGTTTGTCATACACTTATCTGGCCACAAGCTTCAGAATACTGAAAGCTGCAAGAATACTGAGCTAATCTGGAGAAAAGGGCTTTCTCGGGCAGTCTGCCATGTCAGTTAGATCAGCTTTTCTGTGAAAGTAGGTCTTCCTGTGAGCGGTGTTTGAGGTACAAGGTTTTAAAAAAAAAAAAAAAAAACCTTTCGGTTTGTTAACGCTGATCAGTTGCTGTGTGAAGTATTTGTCTATGATGCTCAAAATGTATTAATTGTCCTTTCTGAAGCAAGGACATCATTAAGGTCTAACATGACAGACAGCACAACATCCACAGTATCAGGACACGTATGTGCAAATCTAAAAATGCTTGAGGCAGCAGTATTCAATCCAGTTTCACGTAAAATCACTGAGAAAACATAACCAAAAAGCTGTGTATGGCAAGATTATGATTCATACGCCAGCAATCTCTGATCTCAAGATCTTCGGACAAATCAGATAGAATACCAATTCCAATAATGCCAGTACGTCTCCATTACCAGTATACAACAGAGAAGCTTTTTTTCCCTGCTCCTATTTGACACCAGCATACAGACAGAGCTCTCATTTCTCTGTTTAGTAAACGTGAAAACGTCACCTGTCAATTGTTCACCAAGTTGGAATTTTAACCCATGACAGGTAGAAATATTGAGCTGACGTTCAGCAAGACTGACATCCGGTACAGCTTTCGCTGGCTGTTTATGACTTCTGGTCATTAATTCTCTATATTACGGCTGTCAAACGTCAAACACACAAAAACCTTCTGTGACACGATTTAACGTTAAATCAAAAAAAAAAAAAAAAAAAAAAAAAAAAAAAAAAAAAAAAAAAAAAAAAAAAAAAAAAAGAAAATACGTCACACTTAGGACGCATTTTTGCAGTTAACTGAATATCAGTAATTCAGTCTTACAGAAATTAGAACATTTCTGCGCGTGTTGCTAACACACACTGCTAACATTTATTGGTAAACCTTGACACGTTTCCTTGTGCAGCCACACGGGTCCTGTTGTGGCATTTCAATATGGCTGTAGTGGACACGTGACTACAACAAGCAGTAAATCTGCAATGTTTCCCACAACTCTAGTCACGTGTCTGCTACAATCATGCTGAAACGTCACAATGTGTCCCCACACGTGTACACAGAACTGGAGTCAGTTACCTGGTTTGGCATGCGGAGGGACGGCCGAGGTCCACCCGGGTACCGCGGAGACATGAAAGGCTATAGACAGGGATGGGAGAGAAAAAGAGAGACCATGTTTTTTTTTT
>JAOTRN010000043.1:16049286-16063134 GCA_028566695.1 Bagroides melapterus | reverse complement strand
TTCTTTGGAAATTCAGCACAGAAACTATAGACACCAGTTAAAAAGAGATAAAAAGGACAGATGGTTACAGGTTGGTTAATGAATAAAAAGAATTATATGGTCAGTTGAAACAAAAATTAAGCCAACAAGGTGTTTGGAACGGTTCCATTAAACAAAGCACTTAAAATGCAGTTCCCGAGCTTCACCAGGTGTCGTCCGAACTCCGGTAAGAAAGGCGTGCTCAAAGCGAAGGCAACAGTTGAGCCCTGTAGCAGCATTGCATAACAGATGAACATGATGAAGATTGCTTCTTGAGGTTGCTTCTACAAGAATCTGTGGATGTAATCATCATCTAAAATCTTGTGGTTTAAATTAGAATGTTTAACAAAAAAACTTCTGCAAAAGTGTATTCAGTGAAGTATGTGCAAAAATATCTCATAACAATGAAAGTTTGTGATTAGACTCCCAGGGTTACCTCTTGAAAACACAAGACCGAACTCATCAGGTACTTAACAAAGCCTTCATGACCTCAGTCATTTGTGTTAGATGAGGGAAAACAAAAAATGTGCTTCTGATTAGAGTCTCCAGAACTGGGATTGAGAACTTCTGTGGCAGACAGGGCAACATTAAGCTAATGCCTGGCCCTGGGCTGATGAATACATGAGGCCCCACATTTCTGAAATGTTTCCTCCAAGCACATGCAACAGATACGCTTCCATTTTAACAAGCGTTTCATCTGCACCAAGCCCTCACAACTTACTGTGATGTTTTAGATCCGTGACCAAGAACAAGGTACAAACAGTGATGCATATTAACTGTCTATAACCTTCACTGAGATTTTCATACCCACACTTTTATTAAACTGTTCTTGCTGAGCAGACGGTAGCGACTGTCCTGACCGATAGAGCTCTCTAGCTCACGTCACAGCTGCTGGTTGAGCGAGCAGAACTTTTACCAGCAATCATTGACCACCATTACTGCTATGGACCAATCACGGGTCATCTTTGTCTCACCCAAGTTCTTCTTTGTCTTTCTCTCATCTGTATTTTCTGGCTACTCACCACCACTGCTTCTTTTTCGACAGGTTTCTTAATAGGAATGATATTGTAAACACAAAGAGTTCATTTGCAGAGCCATGATCAAAGACAACACATAAAATTTTTTCTATCCTGACAATTCTGTGAATGGTTTCGCTGTCAGAGTGAGCAACCATTCACCCTCTGCAAACTAGAAAACCTTTTTTTTTTGCACAAGCATTTTGCATTTGAAATGGAGCTTGTGTTTGGGAGAGCTTGCTGATAAACTGTAGCCAATAACGTGAGCTATTCCTATCTTGGTCATGGTGGAGTGTGTCATTTCCGGTATGAGACATCTAGAATGGCTCATCAGTCAATGGAGGCTATTATTCCTCTGCTCTTTTCTCTCTCTCTCTCTCTCTCTCTCTCTCTCTCTCTCTCTTTAAACACAAGGTGCTTGCATGTTGTTGATGCCTTTAGGCTTGTTCCAATATGAGATTTTTATTGTATTATAATTAACATGTCTTAAAGCTTGAGATATTACCCTGGTATTGTTTCAAAAAAAAAAAACACCGGTAACATTTTAGTAAGCATTCATTTTAAATAGGAACGTTAATCCAAATGTTAATGATAACGTTAGCTTCATAGTCTTGAGTAAGTGCTGCAGTTCTTAAAACATTCATGAAATTCTCCATCGGTGAAGAGAATTACCGTCACAGAGAAAGACCTTGGAAAACAGCTCTTTTTTTTTTTTTTCTCACCCCCCCCCCATTCACCTTCAAAATAGGGTAGGGTTTATTTCAAGAACCGACAGGGACTATTTTGTGGCAACAATATCGCGTGTGAAACGTAAAACCGATCATCCGTTTCGCTCAGATGCTCCAGAGTTTTGGGGAGTCGACCAGCTTTGCTTAAACGTAGAGAGTCACTGAGGTTGACAGCATGACAAGCGGAGAGAAACGTGGACGTGTGCGAGAAAAAGAAAGATAAATAGCGAGAAAGCACTGGTGCGTCATATGTTTTTGCTATGTGAGTCATCACAAAAAGCTCAACGATGAGCAGCCCCACCCTTCCCTACCAATCAGATGCGTTTGAGCACAAGGAGCCTTCAGGGCTTTCAAGCACACAAGCCATCAGTCTCAGTCATCAGTGTGTATGTTTAAGACAGATTGTTATTTTTTTTTAATCCCGCCAAGACACAATTTTGGAAGGTACACGCAGTGGAAGTCTGGTGCACTTAATGGACTATTTGGCCTATGTGCCTGTGTTAAAGGTTTCATCTCTGAGAAATCCTCATACTCTCCAACACATGGTGTAGACGGTTCCAAGTAGCACCTCTTTTACGAACCGAAGACGTCACAATTATACAATACCCTTAAACAGCAATTTGTTGTGTAGGCATGGGACCATGTCCAACAGAACGAATTCATGGCCTGAAACATTTAGAGCTTAATGAAAAATAAAACAGTTTACACTGTAAATCTGTAAATGCTTGCATACAGTGATGTTCCACCCTCTACGGTGATGCCAATTATCCCACAAACATGGGTTGCGTAATATTTGTGAAAGGGCACCAAGCCAAGAACCGCTGGAGACACACAACTTATTGACGTGCGCTGGATGACTAATGGCATGACGTCACGTGAGAAACCCAGCTCCAATTAGCAATGAGGAAATGAGGGCATGTTGGCAAGTGTTCATGGAAATACCAAACCAGCCAAATGGTGATAAGGCAGAACTGCACATACAGAATAACAAACAAACATTTGAGTGCTACTAGGAACCCAAGTGGTTTATGGCTTATGCATGGGCTCAGAAGCAAAGTTTATCAGTTTGGAAAAGAGTTTTTCCTTAAAAAAAAAACAGTAATCTAAATGGTGTATTAAGCACGGCAGTCTCTTTCACAGGTTCAATCTAACTATGCATCAAGTTAGGAAAAATGTAACACTTCTGTTGTAGGAATTTGATCACCAATGGGATAATCAGATGCAGCTTAACATTCATGGAATGTCCTTGCTACGTCCTACAGTTCATTCCTGTTGTTAGGCTAAAAACAATTGTTCCCTTCAGCAGCCTTTGTCCTGACAACTGCTAGTGTTGACACTGGAGACTCCTTCCAAAATTGTGTCATAAACGTAAAACACAAAAAAACTTTCATGTCAACAATAACAAGTGACACAACGTTAGCGAGCTAATATTCAATGCGCATCTGTCCACAATGCCAACCAATGTCCTCAACAGAACGCTATAGGAAGTCATTCATACCTGTGGCCATCGGACTCTATAACTCCTCCCCATTCAGTCGGGTGCGGTGATGACATCATTTGCACCCCTCACTTATTTATCTACACTGGGTTTAAATAATGTTTAAATATTGTTTCTGTATCATGTGCAATATAATCCAATGTGCAATACAAACCAATGTGCAATATTCTGTATTTTTTATGCCACTGTGTTGGTAACTCACATCACATACACGGACTTTATAATATAATGCACCTTCATTTATGTACAGTGTGTGTAATATATATGTCTGTGTAAATATTTCATATCTTTATACCTTAATTTTTTACTTTAATTTTTTACCAATTTTTTCTTATGCCTTATATTTGTTAACAAGCAATCTCTGTAGTAGCAGTTTCCTTCGGGATTAATAAAGTTTTATCTTATCTTTTCTTATTAGCATAATTCTATTATAATATTAAAGATACATTTTAAAAACTAACAGGAATATACTTGTAACTGTGGTAAGAACGAAATCATGTGGCAGTTAAGGATTTTACCCAAGGAGCAGAAACCGGTTTGTGGTTATGTTTTAAAATGGAGGACGTGGCTCTTGTAACGCTCCATGACTTGACATCACTATCTTTAAGCAAACAAAGAAGAACTATCATTCTTGTGTGTACATATCTTTAATGAATTAATTGTGCTTTTAAATAGAATGACCATTTAAATATATAAATATATATAATGTGTGTGATTAAATATCAAAATATTTCTATATAACCAAATACTTTTTCTTTTTACATATGCCTTCAGTCTTCCGAATGCTCCTCTTCACATATTTGAATTACATTTCTATCTAATTATGTCACGCAACGTCCTCCTCCGTTTTACGCCACTTAATCGTGTTACTCAGCACGCCTGCTTGTTCGTTTGTCTCTTTTGATAATTCATGACTTTTAATGTTTGCTTTGCCTGTTCATATTTTCCTGCCTTTTAATGTTTACTTCTCTGTTTTTAGTTAGGTATTCATTTGTATGACACCATTTGACTAAATGGACTAAATTGTCACCAATGACTAAATGCAGTTATTATTAATATTGGTTAACAAAAAACAACAACAACAACAACAACAACAAAAAGGACGCCACACTGAAGAATTGGACACATCCCATAATAATAGCATACTCCATTTCTGTGGAAGTCAAATCCCTCCACCTAGTGGCCGTGCTTTACAGTTACAACTCAAATCAGACGGTAATTTAACAGGAAGTAAAACGACTCAAGTCAGTGTGAGGACTCGATATATTTATGTAGTACAGTTAAAAAAAAAAAAATCAGCAAATATACAGATCACAACACTTATTCAGATTTTATTCACAGAGTAATCCAAGCTCATTGGGAAATGTCAGTAGTTCTAACGATTGCTTCTGAAACACACACACACACACACACACACACACACACACAAATGTACACCATGCAGTCTTTTCAAATACTGCCACAGCACAACGAGTCAAAATAGTTCCAGCTGGGAAGACTGCCTTGAATTTGCCTCAATCTCACTGGGCAAGTCATGATCCCTGATGATGGTGCAAGGTTCAAATTTTTTGTCATACTTCCTCTTCCTCCTCAGGAAGGCAACCGGGGCATGGCTCCATGGTTACACCCACTCCCATCCCGCTTCGTCCCACTGGCATGTCAGTCACATACGTCCACTGGTTACTTCCTGGGCAATAACTCTCCACGCTGGACAGGAAACCATTCTGGTTGAAACCACCTTTGATAGTTGCGATAGAAAACATTTGTTAGTGTTCCCAAAAGTAATAATTATAGTCAGTGTTTACCATTAATTCTGATCAGAAGGTTGCAGTATCATTTTTGTCTTAATGTCAAACAAGAAGACTCGTGTTTATGGCTGAATTTCCATGTTAAAAAAAAAAGTTTTCATTTCATAGCTGTACGAAGGAGCCTTTAGTGTCATCGTAACAGTCAATTACAAAACCCAGGATAACTTGCTTTACATTTCTTTAGCATGGCACCAAGGACTTTGAACAGTCTGCAAAAAAAATAAAAATAAAGAAGCTGATGCATGGATAAGTTTTTATAACTGCCATAATGTATGATAGCAGGAACCTCTATCAGGGATGTTCTATAGATAGAAATAAAATGTACTGTGCATAGGCGTCTCTAAGGGGGTAAAAAAAAAAAAATGACCAAAGTGCTATTTTATTTGCGAGTGCTGATTAACTTGTGAATGACTCCACATTGTGTTCCCACTAATATGGAAATGGCCTTGTAATGAGAGGCCTCCCGCATCAGCGAGCAAATACAATCACGACACAAAGCCTCTGTTTTCATAGTAAATAACAAATACCGAAACAGAATGACATTCTGTCAGTTGCCATATTGCATATATACTTTTTCCATTAAAAAAATTGCTGAATAGGAAGGAATTAAATATCAGGAAAACGTTTACATCAAGTGTTCTGTACACTCACCAAACACAAAGATTTTGTCGTGGTACACCGTTACTCCATGGGCACTTCGACTGTGGGCCATGGATGCCATGGGCTCCCAAACATCTCTAGCTATGTTATATCTCTCCATAGTGTTGAGCTGCCGTTGACCGTCGTAACCACCCACTGCGTAGAGGTAAGAATCTATAGACACCACACCTGCATAGTGGAGAAATTTAAAAACATTGGAAATGGAAAAATGTTTCTTAACCGTCCAGTTTTGGTATTTGCATTATTTTATATGCATTGCGTTGCTTCTACACGACCGCATGAATGAGCAGGGGGAAGGCCTTCCACGAAAATAGTAAAAAAAAAAAATGCACTTTTAATCTGGGCTTCTAAAAATAACACAAATTCCACAAAAGGTGCTAGTAGAGCATTTGCAGAATGGTAATATTTACCTAAGCCGCTTCGTGCAGTGTTCATAGATGCTACTTGGTGCCACGTATTGGTGTCTGGTTGATATCGTTCCACTGTTTTCCACCGATTTTGCCCATCAAAGCCCCCCACCACATACAGAGCTCCACCGCATGCTGCTACACCAGCTCCCAAACGTGCCACTGACATTGGTGTCACATATGTCCAACTGTTTGTCTCTGGATCATACCTGTAAAAAATTTGTGCAAGTCATTTAGTCCTTTTCAGCAGGTGCTTTATCCTGGTTGGTGGATCTGGAACATATACCAGATACATTAAGGCAGGAATACGCCCTGTAGTCCACATTCACTTCTAGGAGCAATTTAGCATAGCCAATATAAAGTTTTCTGGAAACCAGAAAACCCTGTACAGAAAATCCTTACAGACTGTAACCCAAGCTCAGGATCAAACCAAAGATCCAGGAACTAAAACACTAACTGTTGCTTTTAAAATGCCACAGAGCAGCTGAACATAGTTGAACAAAAGTGCTAACTTATACTGAGAGGGCAGGCCCAACTATCCCTTTATGGTCTCCCACCTTTGTGATGCGAGCTTCTTGTTATACAGCAATACAGCGACGTTTTGTTTGCAGTATATTTATGTATGAAAGAAAATGTCTTTTACATAATAGGATACATACAACCAATATCCTGATATCGTAAAACTGTGTCCTGACCTGAAATTCTTTCTCACAGAACATAAAACCAACCCTAGGATTACTATAGCCTGCAGTTATGTTATGTGATCCACAGAGGAATGGTCCAAGTCAAACTCAACAACATGGAAGTACATGTTGGCTGCCACTTCCTTCTAGAATGGTTTTCAGAAACTTTGGATTGATCTGGTGCCAATCAAAGGACAAAACTAAAAGGTATTCAGTCTTTGGGTGCTTTCACAGATGCAGAATTTGGTCCATCAAACGCTTATATCCTTTTCTGTGTTTTATTTAGGCAGATCAGCGCATCAGAGAGGGAGAGAGAGGCAGATTTAAAATGAAAATCTGATTATTTGACCAAATGTGACATACTTTAGACATGGATATTGACACCAAAGACCCAATGCTGTATAAAAGTTTCAGTAGAGATTTACGACCATGTTTTCAGCCTCACCCCTTACCACACGCCCTTAAGCAGATGTTTTTTGCTTTTGGGTTCATTCAAAAGATCTTGGTTCAGGTCCAAGTGAACTCTAGCGAGATTTAACTGCTGTGAGAAAGTGAGTCGATCCTGAATCGACTCAACTGCAAGAAGTGACTCGAACCTGAAGTAAATTATTTGTGTAGACACAAGCTGCTAAAGACAGATGACTAGCGATGCGTAATTTATTTTCAGTGTTAATATAATTTGTTATTATTTTATAGTGAAAACCATGCATCTCTCTCTGCAAGATGCAGGCCTGGTGATTTCTAAATGTTAGTTTTACAAATGGTTTATGCGTCATTTTCATTCAAAGCAACCATCCATTGAAATCCATTTAATCCCTTTTTTTCCCTTAAGGAAAAGACCGCATTGCACTACATGTCATCACTCTTATCAGAGCATTGTTAGGTTGAACTGTACAGCAAACTGGAGATGTGGATTGTCATCCATCCAAAAAAAAACAAAATACACTACTGTTTTCCCTTCATGTGTCACACACAAAAACAGAACAAAGACAACAGCAGGAGAGCAGTTTGCTAAGAGTGACTAATATGAGTGGTATTAGAATTGGCACTGCTCTTCTAAAGCTTGCTATTAGATGTGGTATGGGAGTTTGTTCATCTGCAGTGACTTCTCTGAATCAGAACAGACTTCGCCTGTTGTTGTTTGCCTGGTAGCACATGACAAGTCAACATTATAGACCACTTAACCAACGTCCTTTCACATGAAGCACAATTCTGAACGCCGCAGCTTTTGTCAAAATGTGTTCACCCACAGCAAATGTGCTTCTTGTTAATCCGGTAAGGAATATAGTATGGATGTAACCGAATACGAATACATTATTTTGGAATAAACAGATGAGGTGTACAAAACAGATACGTATAGGAGGTACAGGTTTCTGGGTTTTTAGTTTATAGTTGGAACTAGTGGTGGGCTTCAGAATTATGATCCTGTGCAGAACCAAACTGTTACACAGATGGAAGGGTTTTACTTTCATGCAGACATAAGTGAGCGGTCAGAAATGAAAGGACAAAGAAAAAGCGTGCTAACAATGCTAACAATTATAAGTGACACTACAAGCCTTCTGTACACTCACCTCTCCACTGTGTTGTGATGAGCAGAGCCATATGAACCTCCAACAGCATAGATGCTTCCATCAAGTTCCCCAGTGCCAACTCTGTTTCTGGCTGTGTTAAGAGAAGCAAGCTGGGTCCACTGATTGGTCATGGGGTTATAGCAGGACAGTGCTGCAGAGTCTGCATTGCTCTGCAGCGAGAGGTTTCGACCCCCCACAGTGTAGAAGAGCCCAAACAGTACGGAGGCCCCCAAGCCACTGCAGGGTTGTGCCATTGGTGCCAGGTACAGCCAGGTGTTGCTTCGTGGGTCAAAAGCCTCCATGGAAGCCAATGAGTGCTGTTTATAACCCCCAGCCATGTAGATCAATTTAGTGCCTCGGTATGGGGTGGGGGGCAGATACTTGCGGAGGGTCATGTCGTGGAAGATCTTCGAGAGGAAGTCTTTGCAGGAGTTGGCCTTGCTCAAGATAGGACATGACTGCAACTGCCTCTTGAGGAACTTGGCTGGCAAGGCGTAGATACGGACGGCATTGAGTAGAGCATGGAAGTACTGGGAGCGACCCTCTGCATCCCACCGTACCCAGTCAATGCAGGCTTTGTAGACCTCAGTCTCGCACAGAACCTTCAGACTGTCCTGACTGATGAGCTCCAGCAGCTGGCAGTGTGTCAGGCTGAAGAACTCCTCTTCTTTGGTCACCTGGAACAACGAGCATAAATGTTACTTGGCTTACAATGGATACCAAAGAACTGCCAAAATCATAGAAGAATCTACCTCACTGAAGTGGCTATTGATATACTCTCGACAACGCTGATGCAGCTCGACACAGCCAATCTCCTCTGCAAACCGGGCAATCCCAATGACGTTTGAGGGCTCTAGGTTCTTCATCAGGAAGTCACAGCATGCTTTCGCCACATCCTCCATTTGGAAGCGCATGGCGGCCAGCAGGACATGCAGCACACACCTTTCCCCTACTGTGATGCGGGAGGTGTAGGCATAGTCCAACAGCCTACTAATCACCTGAGGGCAAACATCCCTGAGTGTCACCTCTGAGGCCTGGCATTCCCTGAAGTTGCTGGTGAACATGGCTTTGAAGTATGGGCTGCAGGCTGCCAGAACCAGTTTGTGCACCTGGATAATGTAGACAAATGTCTATGATGGACATGACATAAGACTGAAGTGGCCAAAAAAAAGGATGGCCAAACATTAGCCTTTCACATTCAAGGCCCTTGCAATGATCAATTGATGATTATGAGCACTACTTTTAGAAAATTAGATTATTTTGGATGAATATTTTTAAATATATATTCAGTTCATCCAGTGCTGCAAAGCATAATACACATCAAACACTGCAGAACAAGTTCTGCTCTTATGGAAAATGCTAACCTAAGCTAAATAGTGCTGACTCTATCATGCTTACTTCCTCTGGACTCACCCCTGAAAACTCTTACCTTGAAATCCATCATCGTATCTTTGTACGTCACTCGAAGCACCAGGTCACAGAGCAGCCCGTGTTGACGCAACTCGTCCATGAGCTGAAGGGCTCTGGAAGGGTGGCTCTCAATGGTGTAGTCCAGATAACCATGGCCTTTCATGGAGGGCACCACAATGGCTGAAAAATCCTCATCTTTGATGGGCCTCTTCTTCCTTGGACATATCATTCTCCAAGGCTGGGTTGTAATTTGGTTTCTCAGAATATAGGGCAGGCAAAAGAGTCTAGATCCAACCACATGTCATGAAGTAATACAGACACAACTAATAGTCACTGCGTGATAGGAAGACATTTTTTTCTGGTCTGAGTCTAAATCCATCTTGACTGGGGTGTCACTTGGTCCAAATCGCATTGTTCAACAATTTAGACCAATTATAGAGAGAATATCACATAGATACCAACAAAAGAACCTCAAAATGGCACCAGAATAGTTAGATGTCCGTCATCATAATTCGACACAAAATCTTCAATTACAGTTCATGTTGTTCAAGTAAATGTGACTGCGATATGCCTCCATGTTCTCTGATCAGGTGCTGAAAAAGAAAGTTAAAAAAAAAATTTGTGAGAACTTTAAAGTGTTGTAGTCGACAGTTTAGATTAGACAGTGAGTTGCTACAGATGAACTGTGAAGAACAACAGCAGAAAGATCTTCTTTAATGGTTGAGTAGAGCCCAAATGGCCTGCAATTTGTGCAGGCAAATAGCTGTATATACTCTGCTGAATCATGTTTCACTTCCCTTTTCTTTCTTAAATCTCAAATCTTCCAAAAAGTCACTCCCACAAAGGAAGAAAAAAAAATAGATTGTAATTCCCTGAATACCATAACTGGTTCCATTGCCTTCTTGGTTGTGCTAACATTTTTTCTGTTCAACTTTGTTTTTTTTTGTTTTTTTAATTACTTACGCTAAACTGGTTTGTTTGACTGTGTTATATAACTTATTTGCAGAACATCAGGGCTGAGGAGACTTTGCATCCTATCTTATTGCTCAACCAAGCATTCCAAGCCAAGTGCAATATTTGCCTTGAAGCGTGCTTATCAAGACACAAGGCCACGAGCATTGGCTTTCTGTGATAGTGTGGGTTCGCTGGGTCACCAGTGCTTAAACTTTAAACACTGTGTGAAGGATGGCACTGGCTGCCCAATGTAAGATTCACTACCTGAAGCTTACTGTATTGTTTCAAAACGGAAAGATCATGAGTGTGATCATTCAGCAACAGGTTTGTATGCATCTCTAATGAAGGCCAAAGGTGTACTTTTTGAACATTCCATTCCAGATTTAATCCACCCTTTGCTCTTAGACGAACCTCCACTCTTCTGTCAAGGCATGTCACTAGATTTTGTGGAATGGCTGTGGGAATTTGCTCATGCAGCCACAAGAGAATTAGTGAGGATGAGTGCTGATGTCCAGCGAGAAGGACTTCATCCTTAAGGCACTGAATTGGGTTAATCTTTGTAAACCATGTCTTCATGGAGATCACTTTGGGCCCAGGGGCATTGGTCCTCTCATGCTGGAACATGTTTAGGCCTCTTAGTACCACTGAAGGGAAAATGTAATGCTAAAGCATATAGTTATTCTACAAATACAATTGTGTGCTTTCAAAGTTGTGGTAACATTTTGGGGAAGAAAAACATATGGCTGTGATGGTCAGGTGTCTACAAACATTCAGCCATGTAGTCCATTTATTTGAAACAGGAATATTGTTATTTACTAGAAAACAAAAAAAAAACTACACTAACTGCATTTACGTCTAAAGCTAAAGATTCTAAACATTTGCAGTTATTATCTAATTAGGAGGGTTTTTTTTTTCTCTCTCTTTTACGAAATGTTTGCAAATGACAAAACAAGCAAACATAACGAATTTCCGGGAAGGCTACCTTGGAATAATAACTCGTATTATCAAGAATGATTCGCACATCCTCAGGGAAATGATTTCTGACTCTTAAGTTCTTAATAAATCGGGCTAAGCTTGATTTTATAATAAGATGATAACATCAGGTCGGGTTACTGTGGAAAGCACGGGTGATTTCGTTTCCCCACATTCCAAAATATATCATAAGATATACCAATGAAGACACTGTAATAAATAAGATGGAAAACAAAAAGGAGAAAAAACTTCTGCATTGATTTTTAATCTCACTTTTTAATTTTGTAAAAACAAACTTGTTTATTCATTGTATCAATATTAAAAAAAAAAATTATAAAAAAAAGTGAGGTATGCACAACAAACTCTATTCAGTATGTCAGGTATAACTATGTGGAATACTGCAATGAAAATGAAACTGGATTATAGTCTTTATGTCCAGAGAACTTCTCATTTCTCTAATTATTTATTTTCTTTCCCTATTATAAGTAATAGAAACCCGAAACAGACTGGCATGCAATTTTATATAGCTTATGTCCAAATGACTAAGTGTTGTAAGAGTGTCTATGATTTGTTGATTATAATTAAAACGATTCTCCTAAATAGATTACGGTCTCCTAGATTCCAGCATGTATATGTGTTATTGCAGGAAAATACAACCCAATATTATGTAGTGTAAGGGGAATAACGTAATAATTGGAATAAGTAATCAATCCCACTGCTTTACATAAACATGAAGGATTAGTTGTTCAATCTAAAGTCTATACAAGGCTTAGTCAGCAAAGCCATAGTGAAAAATCCGCTGCAAGTACATGCCAAGCCAAACAAACATGCCCAAAAAAGAGAGAAAGTGAGAGAAAACGATGTCACTTGCAGCTTTTTTTTTTAACGTTAATCAAGCTGACATGGAAACTATAGTGTAATAGAAAAATGTTTTAACTTAATTTCTATTTCTTTGTGTTTTATTTATATAGTCTAGATTATAATTTGTATTTTTTCCTCTAACGGAAATCCATTGGTGAAGCACGACACTTTAACCAAGCTTATTTTGTCCTCAGTGAAAATGTCACGCAACACTATGCAGTCTAGAGTTGCTTAGCTCATTTAAAAACTCACCACAATCCAGAAAATATATATCCAGAGTATTTCAATCCACAGTGTTTCTTTAGCACAGATGCACTGCGTTGTGAAGTACAATGAAGTTCTCTCGTAACTTCTTACCGCGCGCGTGACGCTCACTGCTTTTCAGTCCGATTTTGACTCGCTAACGCACGAAAGCGAGCCTCCTTTAATATCGCAATATCAGAAGAAAAAAAAGCCTGCATTTCATCTCCAGCTGTTTACTGCCGTGCCATAAGTCTGATCCACATCAGCATGACTGTGCAACTCCGACCTCGGCCGAGTTCAGCTGCGTCAGCGCGCGCGCACTGTCGCCCAGCAAAAACCGGAAGTGGAGCTTTAACATGGACATGTTCGACGTTTGTTGCATAATTAGTGGTTTCTGTTTAACGGAAATTTCCAAACGTGTTTACGTCTGGCTTTGATCTAACTGAGTGCATTTCATGCATTCAAATAAAATCTAATTCCGCATACTTGGAGCCGCATTCAGAACGACGTCGGTATCCCTACGTCAGCGCACTACATAGGACGTTAACATAACAGCGTCCTGTTCCCTACCTAGTGCCACACGAGGCCATTTCGGATCTGCCCCGGTGCTTCAAACTAGATCATTTGGGTGCGGTTTAATTTATTAGTTCCTTGCTAAATAAAGACGAACTAATGTGTCATATTTAGTTGTTGTTGCAGGAGATTTAGCAGGCGTATATGAACAAGAAGAATTGTAAATGTATATTATAATATCTGACAGCCAATTCCATAAAGTTGTAGCCTCCGAGTTTAGGTTAAACACAACAAAATGGCTGCGTCCCAAGTGAAGCGTAGAGTAAGTGAAAATAGCGCACCTGTATAGCGCATTATAGATGTTGCTGATTTTGGGATGCACCCACAATAATGCAAACTGAAACTGCTGCAGCTGGACAGTGCAGTGTGGAATAACAAACCTAACGATGCTACCTGTACACCGAATATGGCATATAAATGGAATGACTTCAATGTTAATTATTATA
>JAOTRN010000043.1:15964687-15979181 GCA_028566695.1 Bagroides melapterus | reverse complement strand
AACCTTACCTGAATTTTTGACTTTCCTAAAAACAACGTAGTGGCAAAATTATATTGCGCACAGCCTGTTGATTTATCCTGGACAGTATGACCTACTGTATGATTTGCATATCTGCCAAGCAGGTGCTTGCATGTATTTAAAAGTTTATTTAATGGGAGTGCCAGATAAGATCAATTCAGACTGAGGGAATTGTTAAGGGTTCTGTTTGATAAGTAAGACTTGCCATTGAATGATTGTATCTGTTAATCATAGTCACATAGGGCTAATCGTACAAACGTTGCTAGGTATGTTTTTGTCAATAGACAGAGCCATAACCCAGCTACAGAAACATGGCAAGTTGACTGAATGACACATGAACCAACTAACTACAAAAGTGCATGTAGAAACCCAGTCTTAGATTCTAACGCTACTGGCCAAAAAAAATAAATAAATAAACCCCCCAAAAGCTGCTGAACATCCGTTGATGTTGACGATGCTAATCTTTTAGTCTTTAGTGAAATTTGTCTATGTGCATGTCTGAGATATCGGAGGTCATCCGGTGACAACCACAGCAGTCATCTTGAAACTATAATGACGGTATGACTAACACAGTCAAAAGAATGACACAGGACTGAAAGTTCTCACGTAAATCTGAGTTGTCATCACTTCCCGGTTACTTCCGCTTGCTCTCGCTTCATCAACAAGTTCTTTCAACTGTCAAACCTCAAGGATTCTTGAGGTGAATTGGAGCATTCATCTTTGTCGCCTTTGTTTTTACAGCAGTAATGCGATTGTGACTAGATTTTCAATACGTCCTAACTTGGACCCTGTGTTGGAGCTCAAGGTCTGGAACTGGTTGTGGTCTGGAACCATATTGAATGTCGTTGCACTAATCGACCGTGTAACGTTTATAAGGAACTAAAACAACAGTGCGTGCTGTTATAAGAAAATAATCAATCAAAGTTAATTATTTCCTGTAAAAGTATGCCTTTTTTTCAGCTACAATTTCACAATGAATGAATGACAGTTGGTTCATTTTATCCATTTCTAGTTACATATTATATTGTAGAATGTCTATGAAACAAGTGGAGGTGTAATTAAAGAAAGTTAATTAGCAAAAAATTCAACATATAAAACCGAGAAGAAAATGTTCTGACTTTCTGTTTGCTTTATAAGTTGGTGTTAGAGACAATCTTGAATGATGAAATCATTGAGACGTTTCCAAATTCCGATGAAAGACTGTATTATTGTATCTATGCTTTTGTTGAAATGATATTATAAGAAACCTAGCAAAGAAAGAACATTCGATCCTGTCAGAGTACCGAATGTTTTGTCTTATACTCTACCTGCAGCATGCGAAAGTGAATCTTTTATTAGGCCGAGGTGCATGAGCTAGAACTTTAACTTTGTGTTCCTCACGCAGCGTCTGTAACATGCATAGTAGACAAAACAAACCACGCAAGATCATAACGGAAACCTTTATCACCCAAACGTGGCCTATTTTAAGTCATAATACATTTAGTTCCTGGATAAGTCCAATCTTTGTAGCCCTAGAAAGAAATGACATGATTACTGAGCACTATAAATGCTTAGATAATTTCATCTGAAGTTTTTATAGATTTGAAACAAGAAGTGGCATGAACAGCAATGATACTGATATATTGATATTCAAATCGAATTTATTTCTGATCTTGTTGATATTTCTGAAGAAAACATCAAGCCTCATGTCTTAGTTCACATATTTCAAGCTGCTTATTATTCAGATGCCTATGGGAACCTAGACATATACGTAACATGCCACTCATGTCACAGTGTAACTTTGACATACCTCTGGTTTCTACCTTGAAACCTTGACCTGCGTATGCGTTTTTGTTCACACGTTTGATTCACCCTCAAGCTGCCATCACCTGACTGAAGCGCCTGACAAGCGAGCTAACAGGGAAGTTGTGACATAAACGAGCTTTTTATCCTGTGATGTGGTGTCAAACTTTCAGTTACTCAGTCAAGAAATTTTAGGGGATGTCCAAGATCTACAGTAGCATTTTAGGTCATGTGTTATCGGTGCAAAAAAAATAAAAAATCAAACCAGCAGGCTGAAAAGATGCTAAATGTGCACAACAGTGTTTGATGTATTTGATTGAGCACAAGAAACCCAAGCCTTAGTATAAGATCTGTATTTATTAAATAGGTCTAAGGATGAGTTAGAGAAGTTCAACCAGTGAAATTCCTAAATAAATGTCAAAATAATTTAAAGCAACCAACAAAAGCATATGTAGATATTAAGTCTAGATAAAAGTTAGATCTACTGTTTAAGATGAAGTATTTAAGCCATTTTTTTCACAAGACAAGACATTTTATCCTAAAAGTACATTAACCAGTAATAAAAGTGACATAATTTAAAAACAGTGAACAATAATACATGTATATACAATCCATAAAGGTCGTAACCTTTCAAAAGAGGTTATATGTATATATACAGTCTATATAAAAGTCATACCTTTACACCATTTACATACAAGATATTTCTACAACTCTATAAGGGAGCTATTGTATGTGACTGAGCTGTGGAGAATAGTCCTTTTAGCTTTTGTTCAAAAACATGTAGAAAAAAAAAAAAAAGCAACTTAGTCCAAGGAATAACTGGGTCTTGTGTCTAGAGTTCTGGTTGAGTTTGGTACAAAAGGAAATCATAATACGTTAATACATTGCTCATTTGAAATGTTAGCTGCTTGCTGCTTCAATTAAAGTCAGGTTTACATTGTAGGACCTTCTGCTTGATTTTACAAGTCGTGGATAAAATCTGACATAGACGCCGGATTTATAGGCACAAATTGACGATGCACTCACTGGTGGAAAATTTAGTCCCGTTGTAATCTAAGACGGTTGTCTCAGCATTGATCTTGAACGTTGCTATGACGCTCTTCTAAGGAGATTAGCATCTCAGCTTCACTTTCTCCATGACCTGCTGATTGATGATGTAAGCCGAAGATCATAACAGTATCTTTATCGTAAAATCTTGTCTGCTCATCTTATCATGTAGTCTGTGGTCTGGAATTTGCCTTGATCAGTGTGTACTATGTGATATAATAATCTAAACTAGTTTATCGTAACATTTTACACATCTCAACAAAGGTAACTAAGGGGACTTTCCTCATTATAAGAAAAAGAACCAACTCAAGAAACTGGCACTGTAGGACCAATGACAGCATGTTTAGCTTTATGGTAATCCAGGTATGTAGTGTTGCAGAAAAGCAAGACAGTAGGGCAAAAAGATGTTGATAGATGAGGCAAGTCAACTGGCAGAAATCTGTGCATCCATAACACTCCAGCTGTCCAAGCCCACGGTCCGGGCCAGCCCTTGCCATTGTCCATATCTAGCTCTTCTGCTGTAGTTCTTAAATATGAGCCTCCAGGAGATTCTGGTCGTCCCTTCTCCATCCTTATGCGACTGATTCCAGAAGGGCTCTGTAGAATTCAGAACGGAGGAACCTGGGGTACGAGTCCTTTTCCATAAGGCTAAAAACAATCTTCTGGGCCTCGTCAAAGCAGTACCTTGTTGGAGTCTGGACATTATGTTTGATGACCTCCCTGGTTTTGTGGTCAATGTTGATCTGTGGGACAAATAAAGTCATCTTTATATCTAGTTGAGATACTGATTCCCAAACACACTGCATGAATTTTTAGCTTTAATCAGTTCAATGGTTTGGCAATGATCTACAGCAGGGGTGTCCAATCTTATCCAGAAAGGGCCGGTGTGGGTGAAGGTTTTCATTCCAACCAAGTATAAGCCACAGCTGAGTATAATGAAAGCCAAGATCAACTAATTAAACAGTTGGAATCAGGTGTGGCTTCTGCTTGGTTTGAATGAAAACCTGCAACCACACCGGCACTTTCTGGATAAGATCGGACACCGCTGATCTACAGCCAGTCAGCATTCTTGAACATGGATAATATATTCGTAAGTCGAAATTAATTACCTCTCTTGGAGCTTCAGCCTGGATGTATCGTTCAAATATCTTCTTGGCTCTGGAGTTCAGCATCGAGTTGCGCTTGATTTTCTTGAAGTCCTCACAAATTAACCAGAATTCGATATTCTCGTCACTGAACTCAGACTTGAGAAAGGCCTGGAAAGTTGTTTTACCAGCTGCAGAAGAGGAAAGAGACGTTGCACTTTTAACATATGTATTATTTTTGTGCCTTCGTGCAAATTTGGGTGTTGAATGTCTAACGATCTGCACGTAAATACTGCTAGAACTCTTTCAAAGATGCATGCATTGTACGTGCAATAACAATATTTTATAAAAGTAGCATTACACTACAATTAGGCTACTTACTTTTTGATCTAAGAAGAGTTTCTAGAGATTGCGACCAGAGCAGGCTCTCCCCAGGTACAAGTCTGGTTGGAGGAAAGATATTAATACCACATAATACACCCAGGAAAAAAATAAAATAATAATAAACACGCAGAAAAACAAAAAAAAAATCACACTTACTTCTCTGACACTGGGCTTCTCATAAGTTTGCCCTGAAGCCGCATCTTGAAATCTTTCCTCCTGTAATGAGGGAAAGAGTTTCACATACACATTCCTAGTTTAATTGGACTAAGTATCAAAAGTATATAAAAATTCAACTCACTGAGATTGTGGTGGCCTTTCTTCTTTGGTCATATTGTCCAGTTCGTTTGTGGTTCGTGGCAAGCTTGGCATTATTTGCTCTGATGTTTAGTTAGCACTTAGGAGCGTTTGTGTATGGTTCTACTGTTAGTTGGTTGACGCAGGATCTGAAAGCAGATTTCTATGCAACGGTTTTTATAGAGAGCTGTGTTTCACACTGCTGTAGCACGTCATCAACCGAGACGCACCTAACCACAGAAAGCAAGAGGAAGTTTGAACTGACGCTCGTTGGCTGCTTAGGACCTGGTGAATTTTGCTGCACACTTTGTTTCTCTCTTTGACATGTACAGATGCAAATTCGCCAGTGGAAACTTCAGCATCCGATAAGCAAATGCTGACTTTTACCTCATAACTTTTCAGTGGCCTCTTTGTTTGCACTAGAAGCGCAAAAAAGCAGTGCTGCCACAAGCATAAACCTAATTATAATGTTGTATTTTTAGTAATTATTTGACTAGACAATGCTTGTTAACATGTAAGCATCAGTTTTGAAATGTTACTCTCCTCGGCAAAACATACATTCATAAATAAATCAACTGCTTGCTCACAATGTATTTACACCTGCCTTTGGATACTCACATACAGAACAAGAATAATAGCACTTGAGTCTTGTGGTCTTAACCAATGGATACATAAAAAATATGTAAGGAAAGAATGGTATCTGTATAATAAGGGAAAGCCTTTGTTTTGTTATGCTGGGATGCACTCGTGGTTGAAAACTTCTAACAAATACCACAGCTCATACATTTTCCTCTGTCAAAATGACTCCTGCATGTTAAAATCCAGGTACTGGAAGGTCACAATGCAGTACAGTGTGTCCTTTCTTGTACATACATGATTTGGCTCAGCTTGTTGACACTGGAGGATAAATGCTAAGTCTGGCTGTTTTTTTACCATGCGAGGTGCTAAACCACAGCTGAATTAGTAGAAATTCACTGGAGACTCAGGGGGTTTTCACAAGCATTGTGTTTGGGGACAATCAAGAAGATCAAGGACTTTCTCTGTATGAGGAAACAGGATTTCTACTGTGTACTGTCAGAGGTCACCAGACAACAGTATAAAAGCCCCATTCTCGTAGAAGATTTTCACTTCTCCTTTATGCACTTTCTTAAGTCTTTATATTTTAAGATACCTTTTTATTCTTCTATCTGAGTCCAGTGCAGTCCTGGCTGGATTGGTTGGCATGGATGGGGCAGAGGTGGCTCAGTTTACAGGGCTCTGGGCTACAGATCTGATTAATGATCAGTTCAAGCTCCAGAACTCCCAAATTACCCTAAGCTTTTGCTCCACCTTTCAAAAAAACTTTCAACAACTTTAACAAACTAGGACTTTCAAAGTAGTAATCTATATGTACTTGTGAAAATTCTACAAAATGTAAAATTACCTAACATTTATTTTCATCTTTGGGGCAAAGCTTCAATGCTCCCTGTACCCGTTGTCTTCGTCCTAGGTGCAGTGGATCCAGAGTCTGTCCTGGGGTGACTAGGTGCCAGCCAGGACATACAACAGACGGCATTCCAATCCATCACAACGGACCCTGCAGGCACACATTCACAGCTAAGGACGATCTTAAGCTAAGTTGCTAATCCACCTATCGGCTTGTTTTGAGATGTGAAAGGGAATCTGGGAACCTAGAGAACCTTAAAAATTCAACACAAAAAGCCAGTAACCCAAGTTCAGGATCAAACCCAGAACCTTTGATGTGACATCTTTACTTATTATGCCACCATGCCATTTACGTTTGTGTGAAATATTATTGTGAAATATATTATCACACAACAACAGATATCAAAAATGATCAGGAACCAAAAAAGGTCAGATGAAGTCAGACACTGTTGGCATTTAGGGAACCAAGATACACCTATGGTAGAAAGCATGTGATGTCAGCATTGTGTGGCGCATGTGATGTTGAAATAGCAAGATAGGAGTAGTTCATTTTCTATTCTGATCCCTAAAAAGGGAACCTGTTGGCCTTTCAATGCGAATTTACAATGACTAGGTTTGATTCCTGGTGAAATTTCTGTCAGCTTTTTTTTGACAGGTAAATACACTGGTACACATTTTTTTGAGTTCCTCTGTAGAGTTCAGGGTCTGTTCAGAACATTCAAGCAAAGAGAAACACTCAACAACAGTTTCACCATCAATATTCTGTACCTTTTTTGGATCCTCATTTAGATTTCTATGCAGGACCCAACAAAATAGAGAGCTTCAGAAATGCCTGTTACCCGATTCAAAATCTTGAACTGTTGACCGTCTATAGAACTATGTTTTATCTATTCATAAACAAGTTACCCTCTGAGGTTTGCAGGTTAAGTAACTATGGGGTTTAATTCTTGGTCATTTGATTAAAACCTATGTAGTCATCAGATAGACTATTAAAAAAGTTCCAAATCGTATCCTTAAGAATTCTTTGCTTTGTCCTTGTAATGGAAACCTTAAATGGTTTTCAATAGAGCCCTCGACAAGAGTTTTTCTCTTTCAGAATGGGTTCCAAGTAGAGTCCTAGTAAATAATCAAAGATTAATTGTCCTAGTTTGATACATAGCAAATTTTTGTTATCCCAACCCAACCCAAATAGCCTTACCCAAACTACTAAAACTATTAGCAACTATCTAAAACTATTGTTCACTGTCTTCCTCTTTGGGGAACACCTTTGAGTTTCCTTGTAGGACCCTAAAACAGATGGCCTTGCATTCAGAAAAGCTTGCTTCCAAGTAGAACTCTTAGAGAACTTGACTTATTAATTGATGAACCCCTGACGTAACATTTTTTCTATGTAGATAAGCAATTGATTTGTCAGCTCAGTAACCGTTGGGTTGTGACTGCACATGGCGGTAAGGCAAGGTCGGCAGAAGGGCCTGTGGTTTTTGAATACATGTTTAAGAATGATGAAACGGATGTGTCAAGAGTGAGGATACATGTGTGTGTCAGACAGGAAACCCTCAGCCCACTTATTTGGTTTCACATTTTTGTCTAGGGTGTATGACAGGATGGTTGGATTAATAACGATACAGTTGATTATAGATGTAATATTTGAAGTAGAGTCACTGCAAATATTCCAAATGATGACTGTTTTCCGTTAAACGCATGGTCTGAAGTGTTGTTCCTTTTACACCACAGCCTTATACCAACATTCTGTCCATTTTTAAAGAAGAACCCACCTTTTTAAGGGACGTCCAAGAAACAAGACTTCCTGTATGTTAACACCGTCATTGGTGACTCCTTCCATAAACGTTAAAGAAATGGCTTTTGACACAAAAGCTCACTATATAAACATTGGTTCATTTTCTCTTTACTTTTCGTGGTGGGTTGGTGTGATGCAGCACTATGTGTTATTTTACAAAAATGATAACAGTATTGTTTCAGCATTTTGGTTTCCTTTTCAGACAGATTCCCACATAGAAATCTAAGAACTCTTTAACTTTCCAACAGAACCTATGAGGAACCCTTGTTCTCTGAGACGATGAATGTTGTATGTTTGCCTGCAAAGGCTTCCGTTATATTTGCAACTTCCTGTGTTTTTTCCCTTTTTTTGCTTTTTTGTCTATTTGGCATGTTGTAGCAATGATGACAGCATTTCTCATAAATTCACAACCCAGTCGCCTAAGCACGCAGAGAAGTCCCTCGTATCAAACAAACAGTCTGTGGAGACATGTGACTTACGCGCTTTGGATACGAATGTGCAGAAATGAAAGCACCTCAAGAGGAAGAGGAAGCCGCCCTTGTTGATACCGTGGCATACCAGTCTCTGAATGTAGAGAACAACATGTGCAGACGACAAATAGGGAACAGTGCGAGATTAAAAAAAAAAAAAATACAAACGTTAAAGTAATTCAAATGTGGTAACAAGTATGCGTTTGAATTTATTTCAGTGCATTCATTGTTTATTATTGAACTTCACACTGAGATACCACTGACTTTGATGCACCATCAGTGCTTTATTGTAAATTTTTGGATATTTGCACAGGTGGGATTTAATTAATTAGAACAAAGCAATGCAAATAATACGTACATTAATAGAATAGATAGAATAGACTTTTGGTAAAGCTTGAACTAGAAAAAATAAAAATGGTCTGCGGTGCAGTTAATATATTGCATCTAATCTAATCTAATATAAATATAACATCCACATGAGAACTATATAAAGCCTTCGCTGAACGATGAAATTGAATTTCATATTAGGGTCAGATTACAAAGTATTGACATGTGCATGCAAACTAGTTTTTCCCATTAAACTTAAGCGGGTGCAGAATTTTGCATCCTTAGAACATAACAAAAGAACTTCTATGACCTTAATTGCTGATGCAAATAAACATGGGAAGAAACATTCAGGTGTTATATTTAATATGCTGTTATCATCACCTCAGTTTTTAAAGAAAAGAAGTTGTTGGGTTTTTTTCCTTCTTTTCTTCATATGTTGTCGATCAGTAGACATATAGACTTACTAAATGCTAATCATTTGTACCTGTGTATTTTTGCCAATACTTTACCTCAAAAATTATAATCATTAAAATCCATTTAAACGAACATCTCATGCTCATCCTTTTTCACTTTTTATGATCATGGGGAGAAGAAATGAAATGAATTAATTACTTTATCTATTTATTATTTTTTTAACACTATAGTGATTTTGAGTTTGAAAGTTACACAAATTATGTAATGTTTTTTTTTTTTTATAATTTTATGTATAATCTTATGAGTAATTATGTTGTTTTTATTGATTTATTACCATAGCTATTACTTAATCACATTAAGATTTCAGCTTACAAACCTTTTTTAAAAAAAGAGAGAGATTCTTGTAAAAATATGATGTTCTTGCTTTCAGATGAACAAACACAATTTTGATGAATGGTTCAGTGCATTTTTTTTTTTCTTAGATTCAATATTTGAAAAGTTTTGAGTTACGGCAAAGAAGCGTGATTTGGGCTGTGGCTGTGGCGGTTTTATTTATTTAGAAAGCACAAAGTGTTACTTATTTTCTGTTAGCCATGAAAAAAAAATTGTTCATGCACAGAAATCCTACTTGTGCAAAAACATGAGCTAGCTTGCTGCCAGTTTGGTAAATAGTATTTTTGATAATAGTAAAGATATCTCTAGTGTGCACATGCAATTTTTTTTCTTTTGCAAAAAAAATGCAAACCTATGCAAACCTAAAACAAACTATTGCTTTCATTTTATTTGAAATTAAGTAGAAAGGAAATCTCTAAAAAATTGACCTGATATAGAGCTCAGAATTAAACTGATCAGTTGGTCTTTCACGTCATAATTAAATGCAAGACAGCGATGATGAAAAAGAAATGTGAAGTTTTAGCTGCTTTTCTGTAAGAAGAATTATGATTTAAAAATGGAAATTTTCGCTTTGGTGCACAGTAAAATTTTGAGATGGTTAAAATCTAGAAAAAAATTTTAACCCGCTGAGTTTTTAGTTTAACATGAACCTGGATCTATCAAGTAGTCAAGACAATGATTTCATTGTTGAAATCTTTTAAACATGAATTCAATATCCAGAACTTGTCATGGGACAAGTTTTGTGTCTAACCTCCACTGCATTCAAGTACTTTAAACTTGGGGGAAGAAAAAGTAAGTTTTAATTCAAATTCTTCTAGCATTGTAAAATTGAGGAAAAAACATAAAACTTAAGTTAGCTGAAAATTTTTACCGATCCAAATTTTTCCAATAGCAGAATGTTCAAAGAAATTTGGTGGATTTTAGATTTGACGTAATGTTTAAAATTGACCTGAATTACCTCATGAAGAGATTGAAGTAACAATTTTCCTGAGTGTAGTACATTTTATTTTAAATATTGAACTGCATGTTAAAGTGAATTTGTTTTAAATCAGTATTTGACTGAAACAAAATCTTGAATTTGAGGCCTGACATGGAGCCACAGTTTGGTTTCTGATCAAGCTTCAGACTCTGGACTAGCAACTGGCTGTGAGTAAAAAGTCAACCAATGCAATAAATGCAAATACAATGAGGCAATAAGTTCCACGCCTTTTTTTGTAGCCCGGTGTTGCCACCTACCGTCTGTCTAACAGTGCGAGTAGAAAGAAATGCATGGCACTCATACCAGATGTGGTTTAGATACACGGTACTTTTATTTGCAGAGGCAATTTCACAAGAATAAGCTGTCCATTCTCTTCTGAGGAAACACCAAGTATCCCAAATTCTTTATAAATCTAACATCATATGACCAATAACTTGTATCACACAAAATACCAGCTTTCCTCGGGCAATTTTTTTTGCATAGATGAAATTATGCTGCATTACTAATAACGGCACGAGAAAATTTGATTGCATGAATTTACACAGAACCTGATGTTTTACAGCTACTTCATTAAAAAAAGAATGCTATATAATTTTAGAAGTGATATATGAGTACCAAATACATGCAAATAAGGAAATTCCTATATGTTTGGTGGCCTGGGAAAACCCATCAATTTGGACAATTTTTTTGAGTTTTTCAATCTGACCTATAGTTTTACACCTCGAATTAAAGGGAAAATAAAACAATTTAATCTACACAGCATTAAAAACAGGATTTTTCAATGTTGTGTCAGTGAATATCCCAAATTTGAAGGTAAAAATACTAGAAATTTACTTCTGAAAGTTTTTTCATGCAAAAGAGAAACAAGTTTACAGAAAAGATATTTTCTCAGGCCACCATCCATATATATGTATATATTTCTTAGAAAATAAAAAGTCTTTATGCAATGAAAAGCACGTTTTTTTAAAAAAAAAAAAAAATCCCCTTGCACTTAAAATATGACCACACCACAAATTGACTACAACCTTATTTTAGTTCGCAAACTAATACAATGTGCAGCAACCTGCAAGTTTCTGTACAATAAAACATGGTCCACAGAACAACGTTTGTCGGTCCTGTTATGCGGTACACTCTCAATTAGATTAACTTAAAGTGTGCTAGTTACCAGGTAATAGCTTAAGATTGATGTTGAGTTACTAATGTTGGCACTTTGTTGTTGATATGATCAGTCATTTAATTTCGGTTGGATTCGCTGACACACATATTAGAGACTGAGATCATGAGATGTACAGTAGGTTTGTATGTATTTCCAAAAAATTGTAGCTAGAAAGTGTGTCATTTTCAGATGCTTCAAATTCTAAATTATTTTCTGGAGCCAGACTCAACTATTATTCAGTCAATTGATCTATTTTTTTTTTTTACACAAATTTTGTACACAAATAGTCACCATCATAAGTAAGCCAGCTACTTATTCTTTTCTATACAAGCAAAAGCTAGCTACATTTGCTTAGAAGATTTTACATTATTCAGACTTTTACAAAAGTGCCTAACTTTGTAAATTGTCATTTTTTTTTTTTTACTTAAAGTTTGCTGTAAGAAGATACACATCACAGTATATTCCAGTCTCAGGTGATAAGTTTTATTCTTTTCTATTTTTTTGAAACAATTTTATATAATATATGAAGGAAAATCGAAACATTTTCCTCGACATAGAATTAAATTGATCTTCTGAACGAATCTCAACTAATTTTTAACGATCACGTCAATAGTTGTTTAACTTGGTCTCTAACATGCATGTTGAAAATTTGTTTTTGGTGAAGATACGTTATACTGTCATATCGAGTTAAATCACTATCGAGTTTAATCATTATTATGAAGAGCCTTTTAGTTCCTCAGTTCCAAATGGCCTACTGAGAGCGGCCTTTATGGTAGAACTCCATGGGAACTCAGCGTTTTAAGCCTGAACGTACATGTACCTGCATTTACCAGGGAACCAAACACACACTCTTAAAGAAAGACATTTTAATCCTAGAGAAAGTCAGGTGTGGCCTCATTTCTGCAGCAACGCTTGGTAGATGTCGGATTTTAAAAACCGCGGGTAAGAGTCCCTCGTCATGAGCCGGTAGATCTGGGCTTGGGCCATATCGAAGGTGACCAGTTCTGGGTCCGAGATGTTTTTTGATATTGTTGCTCGGGTCTTACAGTCAATGTTGATCTGGAAACAAACGGATGCTTTTTCTATTATTTGAATAATATTATTTAGATTTTTTTCAGCATGGTAGTTAATAATGACATAGTTGTGATAGAATTATTTACATCTTCTAAAGGGATACCTCCATACAAAGACATGAAATCCCAATTTTATTCAGCTGTACATTTCCAGATCACCTCAAACACCCCGAGATCCAACATACCTGACGGGGAGCTTCTGTTTGTACAAACTCCGAGTAGATCCTATTGGCCTCACACGTCATTTCTGTCCGGCACGTGATCTTCTTATATTCCTCACAAGCTAACCAGAAGAGGATGTTTTCCTCACTGTACTCGGACTTCAGGAACTCCGTAAAGGCATGCATGCCGGCTACAAAAAAAATAAAAATCCCAAACAACAGGGAATCATGACGTAAAACTGAGTTTATGTAAGAAAAAAGGCTGCATTTTGGGTGTTGGCTTGGCGTCGAGAAGACGCAAAGCTCCAATTTGAATGCTGACGCATGGATTTGAATTATCCAAAGCACCAAGACAAAGACCTTCAAGTATTTCAGTTTTTCTTTTCCTTTTTGTTCTTTTTTTTAAAAATCTTTTTGAACATTCTCTTGATTTCTATCAATGACACAATGAATTTTTAAAGGTACATTACTCACACAGGTTGTATATCAGTACACTGAAAGAATATTGAACCTCACTTAATAAGAAGAAATCTAAATTCACTTATTACTTTTGTTTTTTTTTGTTTTTTTTTGGCTCTTAAAGTTTTAAATTCGCTCAAAAAACCACACCCAAACACGCAACAAACACTGAAACGTAGCTTCTTACCTGGGGACTCCAGCAGCTTTTCGATCGACTCGCTCCAAACTGTAACATCTTCAACAGGTTCCTTGGCAAAGCAACAAAATCTACCCTTCAAAATTACAATTAGATCTTTCACTAGTCACATAGGCTACAAAACCAGGATTACCTTACAACCCCGAACATTTGGCATGAAATTAATTTCTCTAAAAATAATTACTCTAAACTAAAAATACAAACACACTTCATAAGGAACCAGCAAGAAAATATATATTATAAATATATATAAAAAAATATATTTTTTCTATATAAATTGAATCCCAAATGAACTCACTTTATGGCCATCTTTGCCACTCCGGTGCTCAGGATCTGTTTGGTGTGCACTCTGCCAGTGTGTGGGACTGTCGAGGGGGTCTGAACAGGACTACCTCCATGAATAGAATGCATGGAAATGAAGATGCAAAGCTCCGTTTGGGAGGGTCACCTCACCGCAGGACCTGTGGGGAAGCCTCTTCCGATCTAAGTTAAAGCCCATATGACGACATGACCAACACAAGACCGTCCATGTAGTACATGGGTGGGGTGGTGGTGGTGGTAGTGGTGGTGGAGGGGGTGGGGGTTGGATTGGGCTGGTGGATGTGTGGAAGTAGAAGGTTAAAAAATATCTATGGTGGAAAAAAAAAATGCTTACTGCTTATCTAATTCCTCAAAATCTGACACATTTGCTCTGGTCCTGTTGTCATTTTATGATTTCATTATTTATTTATTTACTTACTGCATGAATAATGACTTTGCTACTTCTTTACCTCTTCTTTATCTCAATTTTTTACCTGCAAGGAAGCAAGCCACTAATATGCTACTCTAAACGAAGTTAACAAAATTCTGACGTTTAAAAAAACCCCCCAAAAAAAACAAACAAACAAACAAAAAAACCCACCAAATTTTCAAAATAACACATGAAATAAACGTTTTAATTGTTTATAGAACCGATATGTTTCTTTTACATGGGAACACTCCTGAATTCATTCATTTAACTTTAATTGTGTTTACCTGTATTTGTGTTTGCTTA
>JAOTRN010000043.1:15936945-15947642 GCA_028566695.1 Bagroides melapterus | reverse complement strand
TATATTTTTTTTTTCCCTGAGTATATCTGAGTGTATGTATGACGCCAAGCTTAGATGTCAAAGATAGCTGATAAATAAAGATAGCTGATAAATAAAGCTATAGAATTAAACAAAACAATGCAGCTTAGCATTAAAAAAAAATGCTCATTAGATTTAAATTTAAATTCCTATTCCTACTATATTTTTCCTTCGATATGATCAAGCAAAAATCATCCGGAATTTTATTTTCCAGCATTATGACTGGTTAGCATTAAAGAGAGCGTCATGCCGTGAGAATATTCCGTATCGCGTCAAAAATATTAGCATTACGGATGCAAGGTGTCTTAAACTATCCTACACAGACTACAGCAATCTCATGGCTGCTTTATTTATTGTGCAAAACCATTCAGAAAGCAGGAACAAAGTGAGATTTAAACCTAACACAAGATTGTGCCGTAATCTCGGCATTCTATTTTTATCGTTAATCGTGGTGGGAATTCAGCTACGACACGTCTGAGCTCTCGTTTGTCAAAGCCCAAGGTCAGACCGGTTGAAGAGTGCCGGTTCCACTTTCATGTCTGTCGCCTTGTGTAGTCACGTTACAATCACGGACAGATCTGGTTGACGGGTAGAAAGGTCAACAGGGAACAGGTGCGTCCTCGAGCGGAAGATGAGAGCGGCATCCTAATCAAAATATCTCACTTGCGGTGACCCAGCGGACTAATGTAATCATAGGGACATTCTGCATGCGTGTTTACAGACACTTAGGTGTGTAACATCTAGGAGAAGTGCACTCAGACTGCCTTGTCTTGTCAGCGAACAAATTTATTTATACGTCTTTCGTTGGAGAGATGACACGAAACAATGAAACTGAGCAGTTTTCCTCGTGTGAAGTTTATCTCTTGGCAAACCAGTATAATTTATGCATACTTAATATTTTTAATATTGGTAACAAATTTACTTCCAGTTTTTTCCTGAGAAATTCCTTAAATTTCACCATTTCACTCTCTGAACCTTTTATGGACTTAATACACGCGATACATGCAAATAACAATGCTGTGCGTTCGCTGCCAACATTTTATAAAAATGCGTTGTTAAACATTACCAAAACAAGCTATGTCAAGTAGCTATAAAATATCGTTCCACCGAATCACCAGCCTCAAAGTTAATAAGACAGGAACATTCAGCTTGTTTGATCATATACAACAATAAATCCAAACCCTAGCATAAAAGCTAGCACATTTTGAGCATTCAAAATGTGTATATTAAGGACAGTAAGGTTAATAACGCTTACACTGTGTTGTGTTCCTTGTGTTTGTGTGAAATTCAACTAGTACTTCCTCATACGGTGGGTGATATATCATGTGCCTGATGCCGACGTGGTAACGTTGCAGTGTTTACAGACTTACCGTGCTGTAATAGCAATAACAATAGCAGCAATGCTATTTCAGTGATAACATCTAATCCCTCAAGCATTGACACTAAAACAGAGCTTTCAGAGTGTTTTTTTCCCCCACTTGTGTTAACACTGTGGAACCAAAATTTATGTCTACAGCAGGAGGAACATTCTTGGGGTCATAAGTAACCTTTATAACTTTTATACAAACTGTCAAGAGAGAAGACTATTATTTGTACCTGTCCCTTTATGTTACACACATCAAAACTAGTATTTATTTTCATTTTAAATGAGTTCATCATTTTTTGAAAAATATTCCACGTTATGATGACCGATCTAGTCCTGTGTTTCCCCAACGAAATGCTTTTGGAAGGAAATTTTTTTGTTTGAATGAAAAAAAGGTTGGGAGGGAAGGTCTGGGCAACTTGGGGCTGTTCAGTTCATTGTTAGGGCTGTTGTACCTCAGACTAATCCAAATCTCAATTCAGCTTTTGTACACCATGAAACATGAGCTTCACCATCAATATTAGTATAAGGTATTATAATTTTAACTGGTGTAGTGTAGGAATCGGGAGGACGGTGGGTTAGTGGTTTGCAAAACCTCTTGCCGTGGTTGGGGGTTCACTTCCTGCCTACTGTACTCCAGTTTCGGCCCCAGTCTAAAAACAGATTGGCAGATTGGCATCACTAAATTATCTGTAGTGTGTGACTGGGAGTGTGTATGTTGTGTTAGCACTCTGTACATGGTGTCCACTTGTGTCCCAATCCTGTGATATAGGTACCATGTTCCCCACAACTCTGTGTGGTACAAGAAAATTGATGAATGGAGATATGGATGTGGATGGGACAGCCATGTGACTCAGGAATCTCATTGCAGTTCTCCTTTTTTAGTTATTTTGTTAAGTAACCGGGAAGTTTGTTTATATTCACTGGGAGTATGGTATATTTTGAATCCTACATACAGACCATTGATCTGACTTTTCCTGTTTTAACAGGAAATACACGAACAATTCTCTCAATCCATTTCATGGGGGCTTAGTTTTCTTTCTCGCATACAAATTAAAATTTACCTAATTACACTTTCTGTAATTACAACAGTGGTTTGGTGTAAACATTGTGAACGGATAAGTGACGCGTCATCATTTGTTTTTCTATTTTCAGCTCTTGCCCCAATTCCATTTCATGAATTCGATTTCCCGACTCTGGTGAGAGTCACCCCAGTACATCAACCAGTTGTTTGGCTTCTACATAGTCATGTGGCAAAGCAAAAATGTTTAGCATTCTTATCTTAGCTCTTTGACCTGCTTGACAATTCAGGTACAGGACTCTGAAAGATGCAGGAGCTTCATCCACGTCTGCCGAGACGCCTGCTACCTTTCACGCTCCCGGCTTAAATATAATATGATGCAGCATGATAGGAAAGTCGCCAATGTGCAATGAATATGAAAAGATAAATAAAACTGCAGAAAGGAAGTTTAAAAATAGTGTAAAAGATTCCTTGTACTAAGACCCCTATCTGGGGGTCTGATGTAATTTTCCTCTATTGCTAATTAGCTAATGAGGGGAAATTTTTACACAGCATGGAGTCCACAAGATTAGATTGTTGTCTTATTCTTGCCTTATCATATCAGTTCCTTTGCCTCAAAACCAGTTCCCCATTTGCAACCACTTTCACAAATGTCTGCTGTAGCACTTGTTCAGTGCTTTTCATTATCGGTTTGTTGAATAGCAATCGTCTAACCAGACCCCAGGACCTTAAAATTGTACAGAAGCTGTCCTCCAGGGACCTCGTTCATTACTCACGAACATCAAAGCGTCAGTTTGCCAGGGATCCATTTGTTAAAGCTGTCAAATGCGTTCTTATAAATGAGGCCCAAGCCAAAGAAAGGGGAAATGTGGCAGACAGAAATTGAAACTGAAATGTGTTGACGCAAAATGTTACTTCCTGTCTCGTACGTTTTTTTTTAAAGATAACCGGCAGATTCCTCTCACATCTTATGTCTTAGGCCTCCTAATGGACAGACATGAAGTAAATACTAAAAATGTTTTCTTGGTCTTTCGATTGGTCTGTTCTTTGGTTTATCGTTATGCCAGTAACTTGCTTGAAGTATCTATTTGCAGAACTGTGACATCCTTTTCTTCGCATATCCCAGCTTAAGAAGTTGGAGTCAGAGTGCAGGGTCAGCCATGATACACTGCCCCGGAGCAGATTAATGATGACTTGTGCTACATTTGGCTTGAACCCTCTTGTGGAGCAGAGAGGGCCCACGGCCTGGTTCAAGGGCTTCACAGTGGCAGGTTGGTGGTGCTGGGGCTTGAATCCCCAACCTTTTGATCCATGTCCCCAAACCTTAACCATTGCACCACTACTACCCCTGGCCTGCACCTTTTCATTTCATCACCCAATTGGTCTCAAATATATCTGGATAGTTTTTATGATGACTTGTGGATGCCTTGTGGATTTTCATTTGATATGTGCAGTGATGCAAAATAGTCTAAAGATAGAATTGAGCCTTAATTGATGCTGGAACCCAAACTCCCCAAACATTGTCTGCTTGCAGGATGTCTTGTGGAAACCTCTGTCAAGTTGAATTGCATGCTTAGTGACATGGTTTTTAACCTCCCTTACAGTTCCGCTTGACAAGTAGCTGCTTTTTTCTTCCTCCAAAATATTACACATTCCATTACACAGTGCTGGGTTTCCAAGCTGATGAGCAGCAAGGAGAAAACATCATCTCATACACTAATAAAAAATGTTATAAAAGGTTCTTCTCGAGGATATTTGAGGATGTTTATGGGTGGGAAGCTTTTATATGAAACGTGGACACCTGGCTCGGGATGCTTGTATTGTCTTCAGTCCTTCTGCTTGTCTAAAACTGTTCTCTATAATTCTTTGCAGTCTGTGATAAACCTTGGTGATTTTTTCTATATGAAGTCCAAATATTGTTAAGGTAAATGATGAAAGATGAAGTTTCCATTGCAGTGCTTTCCCTGAGGGATCCTTTAGTACCGAAGTCAACCGGTGTGTATTCTCAATTCTCGACATACCTTTATTGGAACTCATAGTTGAAGCTTAGGGTTACTTTCCTATTAAAGCATACCTCGTCATGTTTTATCTCTTACTCAATGCAGTGCCATCAAGCTGCAGGGTAAATTAGATGTTGAACAATTACTGGTCTGTGCTGCAGAATTTCACACAGTTCTCACACTCATCAACTGATTAGTCACTGAGAAAATAAACAGAAGTAAAATTAGCATCCTCCTCCAGCCGCACCCCCCAACCCCATAAGAAAAAAAACTCCAATATCCAAAACAACCTTGCTTTTGCATTAGTATGTTCATATTCGCAACCAAACATTTGATGATCAAGAATATCGAGAACATTTCTCTTAAATGGCTTAATTCTCGTGCAACTTTGAGATGTTTATCTGCCAAGTGACGGCGCACTGATGTTACAGCTGGAATCTTCCGAGTTCTCGAGCGCTTACAAGAATGTGACAGGCTTCCTGTAAACTCGTTTTTTCGCTTCCCATGCGCACAGCCGTGAAGCAATAGGTAACACCTGCTGCATACTAAGGAAGCCTGATGTCAGGTGATCATTTCCTCAACAACCGCATCTTTAGCAGGTTTGGAGTCTGACCACGAACCAGGAAATTGATTACTCTTGATGCACAAGGTTTGGCGTTCTCTGTTTTATCAACATTATTATACTTAGTGACATATAATGTTTTATTAATGTTGTATGTTGGATAACTACAGATAAAGAAAAGCATCTCAGAACATACAGCAAGAACAGGAGACTACGCTGGACAGCTGAAGACAGTTGACATGTCAAGGAGTCCGGGGTATTACGATGCCATTTCCAATTACCAGATCTTAATCCAGTAGAGCACTTATTAAACTAACTTTGGGTCAGACATGATACAGCACCCTGGAGCACAGAGGGTTAAGGGCCTTTCTCACGGACCAACAGTGGCAGCCTGACAGTGCTGACGCTTGATCCTCCAGAGAGTAAGAAAATGATGAAACATTTTCAAACCTCAAATTCTTGTCAACAAGAACAAGGAATTTTTCCAAGAACTGCTGGAATCCATGCTCTGAACCACTGAAACCAATGAACAGTCCTACTTTGTATTTAGCTACTAAAGATGTTCGTAATAAAGTGAAAACAGCACAGAAGAAACGCTTGCATGCTCTAAAGTCGAAACGACTATGGCTCAGATCAAGTGGGGCCTCAAGGCTGCCACCTTCTGTTCATATGTAGGCGTTGCACAATTGAGTTTTAAGTCCTCATTAATGGGCTCTGTTATTACCATTATTAAAGAAACATTAAGGTTATTTAGATTTAATTGTTGTATATGGGCTCTGAATCTGTGCACCCTGGAGGCATGTGGGCAAGCGACTGAATCTCAATTAAATCAGGACATTAAATATAAAGCCACGTTTTAATTAGCACCAGGAATTGTCTTACGTTTGCAAAGAATGTGTGTGTGTGTGTGTGTGTGTGTGAGTGTGTGTGTGTGTCCTCGGGGGTATAAGTCAACCCAATGCCTCCACACATCCTTTGCAGCTTGTTTTGATCGATGGCAGTGCATTTTTGATTAAATTGTGATGAATCTGCATATCAAATCCATGACAGTGCTGATAGATTGAGGGCTACAGTAGATATTTTAGATGAAAATACACAATGTCTGGCGCTGACTTAACTGTGAGTCGCTTTGTTGACCTTTATTCCTCAGAATGGAACAGAGTGGTCAATACAAAGGGAAAAAAAATTAAGCTGACATCCTTCTTATTCAATTTTTTCAGCTTTAAAATACCAATTAAATCTATCTGTCTTTTGCTTCTAACTTGGCTAACCAGCCTTACAAAAATGCTAACATGGCCTTTTTTAAAAAAAAAAAAAAAAAGCACAAGCTTTAGATATTATGATTAAACCTAGCATGATTAGCATAAGTACTGAATAAAAAAATTATGGCTTACTTCACCGTTTTAAAACCTGCCAACTCATCTAAAACAACTTCACTACTTGTTTCAAAACTGCTAATCAGGATGCCACATCTTACGCTAGCATTACTGTTAGGTATAATTAGCATAATCATATGTTTAGGTGAATACATAATTAGGACTGAATGAAAAATACGGGTTACTTCATTCATCTTCATCTCAATTCCACTGAAAATAATGCTAACATGGCTAAAGTTAGCCCTAACGTTAGCTGTAATTAGAATGACTGTCAATACACAGACATATTACTTTTTTCGAGCTATCCAAAGCTAATTAAGGCATTAAACTTCACATAAAAATACTAGTTATAAATAATAATTAGAGATTTTATTTCTTGTAGTAACCTTGCGCAACCTTGCTGCTCTTAAGTTTAGCTTGATGCTAACAACTTGTAAACAAATTCCTTATAATTCCTGGATTTATTCGAAATACACGTTGTTTTTGGCCATTTTGTATTTTCCTTATCAACTAAACCCTATTTTCTCGCTGATGAATGTGTTTATTCTCATGTAATCATATGGTTAATCCTTTAAAACGTTTAAAAACTTCCACTTTACATAAACTCCACTCCACCTCGCCTAAAACTACTAACCTACCTAGTGATAAATGAATGCTAATTTTAGTGTCAGACTGATTAATGTCCATAAGGCTAATCTGTGCTCACCAGCTTTTATTTGTTATTAGCAACTTTTGCACATTTATTCGACTTCATATTTATTTATTTTTCAAAGGTCCCCAAAGCTGTTTTGCTGTTAAACGTGGTGTATTGAAGGATGGGAAGCTAGCAGTCAAGCTCCTCAGCTTAAGCTAAGGTGACTCCAAACTGACACCAAAGTGACGTCCTGTCACTCTTGAGTGATGCACTAGTAAAGAGTATGCAACATTTTTTTTCTCTATCGCAGGTTCACAAAATGTTCGTAGTCTCTGAGGTAATCAGATGCAGGTGCCAATAGTGATGAATTCCTCAGTGCTAGAGGCCTGCCGGCTCGACCGCCCTCCCAGCCGCGCTACTTGATCAATGCACATTTTCTCCCTAAAAGATCTTTCCATCCACTTTCGTGTTGCTGGAATTGACACCCACTTTAGCGCAAATCAAGCTGGATGAATGGAGTCTTGTAGGGAGTGAAAAAAAGAGAGGAAAAAATACTTTTGTGACTGCAAATTTCAGGTCTCTTGCAGATCACGGTGCGTTTGAAGTGTTAATTTGGACTCGTCAGAAAATTAATGGGGGATTCTTGATTACAATAGGCGTTTTTATGCTAGGCTGCTTTTATTCAGCCATTCCAAACAAATGGTCTCTCTGGCTATGCTCTCAGCCATCTGTATATACAACACAATTAAAATTTGATTAGGCAATTTCTGTTCGTCAAAGCCATGCTGTTCAGTGCATGCATATTCTTTTTTTGGAGAGCCATTACAAGCTTAGCAGTCTAGAAAAGAAAAGAACAACATTGTGATTCTGCTAAAAAAAAAAGACATTTAAAATTGGTTGTGGTTCATTACTCTTTCTAATGAAGCTCAAGCAAACAAATCTGTAATGTATACATTTGAATTGTATACCATGTTCTGCTGGGTTGTGCGTAATGTGTTCCTGCAGTGAGTATAAAACTCTCAGGAATGAAAGTATATAACCTCCCAGTGTGAGATTGGAATGTACAACCAGTCGGAATTGAGGCATTCCACCTGCACTCAGGATTTGCAAGGTGTTGTTCTGCTCGATCAGTGTCATTACTGCCAGATAACTCAGACAGGCAGGATTGGACAGCTCTATTAGGTCTATCTGCCTCATACCAGACCTCCCCAAGTGGGTCCATCCATGGTTATTGTGACTAAGAACAATGGATCTGGGCTTTACAGTGGTACAGAAGATGCCGTGTCAAAATTGCCAGAACAGGATACACTGGTTCATGGTTTGTGTAACCTAGAATCATCTACAACTTCTGGCATTACACAGAATTCAGCATCTAGATCACTGAGTCCTGCTAAAGAAACGTGAGCCTTTGTGGAAGGTGTTCCATGAATGGTGTGCAGCTTGTTTAATTAGACCTATTAAACTTACAAAATTCTCAACTTACTATATCTTTAGGGAGAACCAGACAACATCAGGTCTCCATCATCATTAAAGGTGTATCCATGCCTGGGTCTCAATTGTGGGATCTCCTTCTTGTGCTAGAGTCACTTCAGGCCCCTAGTCACCAACACAAGCTTAACTTCTAAAATAGCTGGAAATGTGACTCTGCTCATCTGCATTTTGTACACCAACCGCTTGACCTTGCTGCACAGACCGACAACATTTCTTGTTGTGCCTGTTATCCGCTGTGCATTACAATTTAGATCAGACTATTTATCTATCAAGGAGGATAGATACTTAACAGACACTGGTTCACTTGATGGTGATGTCATCACTATGGCTTTCCCTTACCCAGGTGTGTCTCCTACTCATGGGTATTTCTTAGAGGGATACCACTCGAGGATATCTGCACTGCTGCTACCCGGGTGTACATACTCCAGGTTCTACAACAATATCCTAGAAACACGACTTCACCAGTTGTTTCTGAACACTGGTGAAGAACGTGTGTATATATATATATATATATACAGTGAAATTCTTTTCTTCACATATCAGAGCACAGGGTTAGCCATGATACAGCACTCCCTTGGAGCTCAAGGGCGAAACAGTTGGAGATTGGCAGTGCTGGGGCTTGAACCCCTGACCTTCCAATCAGCCTTAGCTGTGGTTACAATCACCTACATCATGGGAGCTAGGTGATCATACCAACCTCAGACAATATAAGGAGTACCATCCTGGTGAAAAGTTACCAGGGATATCTGGTGGGAATCATTAGAATTTCTACATCCTACAGACATGTCATGACTTTGTAGGAATGTCACAGCACTCGTGACTTCCACACACACACACACACACACATGGTATACAGTTGATTCTCACCATTTCTGGTTGTTCTGAGGGCTGAGATAGAATGCTAGTTAAATATGTATGTTCATGGTGCCTTATTATTCAGACCCAGGAGAGAGTTCAGGAACAGTTGGTTGAATGATGACAGTATTTATTGACCTAATGGTAAATCTATGCCTCTGCCCGGAAGGTATTGCATGGCAAGTATGCATTCACACACAAGAAGGACTCCACAGCCCATTCCACAAACACATATCTAGTGAAATATATTTACTTAAGGTCTTTTTACAGGATCTATCTTATACCACAGGTAGCTGATCAGCAATTAATCTGGTGTTGGCAATTGTAGTCATGAGCCGCAGTAGACAGTGATAGTCTTTTTTTTGTTGTTGTTTTTAATTCTTTATTCATTATTCAAGTCCATACTCTACATTCCTAAATTCCCAAGTTATTATTCAGTTATTCATGCTACAGCACATTATACAGTAACTATCGTGAATTATTCATGAACTAATTGTTACAAGCGTGAGGAATGTAAATGTGGACCAATGTGACTCTTCAGTTTAAGAGGTTAAAGAATTAATAATGTCTATAGATATAGATTGTATATTCCAAAACTAAAGATCTAGAAACAAAGTTTTACTGTCCAAATCTGTTTAGGCTAGCGTCAATAGAATTTGTATTACCTTGCAATGTACTTTATAGTTTAGCAAAAAGCAGGAAAAGACAAAAGTCTAGATAAGTGAAGCTTCCTACTATTGTGATTGATTGTCTTTATAGACTAACGTACTATTCCGCAATGTAATAACCTGGTGTTTCCTGCTTAACCTTAGACAGCATATCGGTTAAGTCGTATATTTCAACCCTTTATTTTCGAAAGGTTCAATCTCCACTCGAGCTGAGGAATGACATCATTTGGAAGTGGATGCGGGAGATGATGCAGAGATCAGTTTCGCTGAGTGCTTGATGTCCTTGCTGTATCCACTTCACAGAGCTGGGATGGGCTTTTTTTTTTCCTCCCTGCATTTTGAAGAATCGCTTTCTTGCACTAACACCATTCCCTTCAACGAAATCTAATCTCACACTGTGTTCCGAGTAATTTTTTTTTTTTTTTTTTAGAAGTGGTTTTAAGACAAGATCTGGTTTTAACTGAAACGTGCAGTAAGATGTCAAAGCCCCTCAGGAAACTGGTAGCTTTACTGAAGATGCTAAAAAAAAAGTTGCTAAAATCGCTCTCATATACATTTCATATACATTTTTCCATACTTGCTTCAATGAATATGGTTCTTTTGAAATATTTCTGGTGTGTTTAGCTGGTTCTGGTGCTAATTTGTTAGTTGCTTGGTGCTCCAATTTGAAAATACAGTCGCTCTGTGTTACGTAAAAGATTCGGGTCAG
>JAOTRN010000043.1:15917940-15928125 GCA_028566695.1 Bagroides melapterus | reverse complement strand
ATAATAATAGGAAGAAGAGAAGAAAAAAGAAATCTCAGACAAAATTTTCAAGCAGCGCTTTGTAACGATCTTTGTAACCAACAGGAAAATCTTCATGACAGAAGACATTGCACTTTTTTTTTTTTAGTTTTATTAATGTTAAGCTGTAGTTTCTATAGGAACACCTTACACAAGAAGTTGAACGGCAGATCGAAGCTTACCCCTTTTTACCAGCACACATTAAGCCAACCGCGGAATAGAAACGGATTTATGGGACTTTGAGCTTTTCCCTTTGTTGAGAACCTTACAGAATTTTAGTGGATGAAGATCAGATTTTAGCTCCATCTCAGAGGGTTCGATATCAGCATTTACTTTGAAAATACAAATATTTGTGTAGAACTTTTCTTTCAGTTAATTACTCCTAGTATTTTACAGAAAAATAGAAATTCATCAATATGGACACAAGACAAATAGGAGCAAACTCTATTTTTTGGCCTCTGGGGAAAGTAGAAATGTTCCTTAACAGGTTTTCAAGTTTCATTTCATAGACATTGATTCATCAAGATTCAGCTCAAGATTCATCTTAGTCCTACAACACAATGCACCATATTTCTTTCTTGTGCTGATTTTTATTTTTTTTTAATTTCCACCCCATTTGCATATTCAGCAGCGTGTGTGAACAAATCTAACGGGAGGTCATTAGGCTTCTCGCGGGGAGGATCGGGCTGCAGATTAACGAACGAATCAGGAAAGTACGACTGTAGCGAGAAATTAGCTTTCTAAACACGCAGACACACCGACCCACCTGAATATCTCTGGATCTCGGGAATATACATGTCTGTCATTACATTACAGCTTAGCAAAAAAAGAAAAAAATAATAATTATAAATCAAGCATGATTTATTACGAAGGATTTTATAAAGTAGATGGTGATAAAGCTAAACCCAATATCTCGACGTACTGGTTTTTTTTTTGTTTTTTTTTTGCTAATCCTGAAGAAAGTTGCAAAACTAAAAGACTAAGTAATTTGTAAAAAGACTAAGTAAGTGTATTTGAGTGTGAGGGAATCACTGATAAGATGCAAATTTGCATCCTCGTCTGTTCGGCTGTATAATTAGCAGGCACGCGGAATGAAACGAAGTGAATATTTTTTTACAGGATTCTCATGGTGGTTCTGCAGTAAACCACAACAACATATCCTGTGATGCTAACCAACAACGTGTATGGATGTCTGTTATAAATTTAAAATGTACATATAAAAAAAAAATATATATATATATTAGAGAAAAACCCATATATAAAAATAAGTAAAAAAAAAAAAAAATTTCATTTAGCTAACATTTGTTTAGGATAATATTCAATTCAATTCAATTTTCTTTGTAAAGCAGAATTTTTACAGAAATATTAAAATCCAGAGTAGAAATGACACAGTTTAAAATTGAAATTTATGTCCAGCCCTAATGAGCAAGCCTGAGGCAACGGTAACGAGGAAAAACTTCCCGAGACTATAGGAGAAAGAAACCTTGAGAGGAACCAGACTTAAAACATACGAATGTGATTAGAAATAGAAATCAATATTTCCTCTAAAATTTCGATGAAAAACGTTTGTCTTTTAGAAGGCGTGACAGGCAAAGCTACTATATGAACCTGGTTGTTTTGCTAGTCAAGCTAAAAAGGTTGAGAATTTCCGGCAAATTGGCGAGAATTCTTTCTGTCGTTAGCGATAACTCAGAATAACAGAGTAGTCAGAATTAACAATTATTCTTCCTTGTCACAGCTTTCGGGTGAAGAACATAGTACAAACCCAAGGGTTGGAAACCATGTTCTTACGCATTTCGCTTGCAATCGTCTTTTTTTTTTTTTTCTTAATTAGTTAAAGTAGACGAGGGAAGATTAGAATCCAAACAAACAAACAAACAAACATGTTGTAGCAAGAACAATGACAAGCAACATACCCAATTAACCCTCTACAGAAGAAAAGCCAAGCATTCCAAATTGTGCCAATGTAATTATTATTATTATTATTATTTTCTTTTTTTTTTTAAAAAGGCTTCGTTTACAATTAAATGCTCAGGAATAAAGATGAGCCCACTCGAATCTCTCGAGGTGAAGTGTTCTAGATTTTCCAGCATTAAGAAGGCAGCTTCATCGGTTTCCTTTTTTTTTTTATCTGTTCTACCCTTGGGGATGTTCATTAAGGCAGTACTTGACGCTGTTAAAACTCGATTTAGAACACAGCCTGTCAGACGTTAAGGGATGTATAAACACAGCGAGTTATTAAGAGTTTCAGAAGAGCGAAGGAACGAAATCAATTCGGAAATTAAAACGAGCCACAAATGCGATAAAGAAAACTTTTTTGTGTGTGTGTGTGTGTGTGTGTTTCAGCTCATGGAAGCCACAGAAGATAAAAGCTGCTTGAGGTGCGATTCCATCCAGGGCGATTCAGCAGCCGTATACAACATTTCTCTTCTCATTTTCCTGCTCTTTTATCTGCTCTGACTGAAGAGTTGCTTTCTTTCACTCCCTCGCAAAAAAAGGAAAACGAACAAGGTCCTGAAACGGCAAAGGCATGTGGGATTATTTCTTTTTTTTTTTTTTCCTCGCTACCTTTGTATGATGTAAGTAGCCCACTTGAAATTGAAGAGCATTTCAGGAGAAAAAATAAAAATCCTCACGACTCGTGAAGCCGCAACAACGGCACGGACGCAACTTTAGATTTTGAACAGCGAACATGAAAGGAATTGAAAAATAATCTAATATACACAATTTTCAAAATCCTTCTTATATAAAACTCAGAGATGAATTTACCAGGTTCTAAGGAGAAGGTTCTAAGACGAACAGCCCTGTAAGCACGTTATTCCTAATAACACTCTCTGGTGTTTATAACAGTTTATAATCACACCCTTCTGGGTCACCTAAATGAGGATGAGGTTCACTTTTGAGTCTGCTTCCTCTCAAGGTTTCTTCCTCTTCCATCTAAGGGAGTTTTTCCTCACCACAGTTACCTCAGACTTGTTCATTTGGGATGAGGACTCGTTAGCTAGGAAACTGGGTATCTAGGAAATTAGCTGGCTAGCTATCACAAACAACGACGTCATATACAGAAAATAAACAAGTCGTACAGCAAGTGGTGCAAATAGTTCTGTCGGATATATGCTATGTTAACAAATCGCTAAAAAAAAGAGAGCATACAACAATGACACTATAAAATACACTATAAAATTTATAAAATAAATGCTTTTTACAGCATTTACCCTAATTCAGTTTTCTAAATGGAACCAAAAAAAGATGTTTTTTTTTCCTGTACATTGAATGTATAACACCCAGGGGGTTAGTGATTTTCAGATGCTTTAATCTTAACTGTATGTGTAATAGAGATTAAGTACAGAAAACAAACAAAAAAAAGTGTCTTCAGGCTACAGGTAAAAGAGTCACTCAGTAAATATCCCATTCGTCCTAATCCAAACTCTCGGCCCAAAAACTGTACATCAGCATTTCAGAACAAACTTGATTAAATGCACCACCTAGCAATTTCTAAGATGTAAGCATTTAATTTTCCTGAGCAGAACGTCAGCAATTTTTGCCTGAGCGTTTTCTTTAAATTTGTTTTCCCAAAATGTTTTTGTTTTTAGCTACAAATTGCTATGAGGCTCAAATGTTTAACGGTTTGAAATAAAGCTAGTTCCTGTTAGAATGTAAAAAAAAAAAAAAAAAAAAAAAAAAAAAACACACGGCTTTACCGTTCCAATAGTTTTGGAGGGGACTTTTTTTTTTTTTTTTTTACACGTAACTCATCTTCCGCTTTCATCTTCAGCATTAACACGGAAACTTGAATGACTTTATTTTGTCAGGAGTCCCTCTAGGATTACGCAATTTTTAGCGATCGCAGAAAATAACTCAAAATCAAGCAAATGCCACAATAGCTGAAATATTTTTTTTTTTTTAATTTAAGAGGCCCTCTATGATTCATGTGCACTGAACATAAGTTCAGCTATGTTTAGCATGCGTCTTCACTGGTAGGAGTCTAAAAGAAGAATCCAGTGCTTATTTGATTTCACCAAATCAAATAGATTTCTGTGAATAAAAAGCATCACCGAAAAAAAGAAAAAAATTCCACAAAATCCTGGAGGGACTCAATCCACTGTCCAATGGAATTTAGCTCTGACTTCATTAACACAAAATATATCTTGACATTCTGACCAATCAGAGTCCTGGCTCACTTGGATAATGGAATAATTTGAAACAAATGTAAAAAAAAAAAAAAAAAAAAAAAAAAAAGGTTGTATAGACAAATAAATAACCTATATAATAATATATAAAGAAATAAAGGATCACTGGTACTATGTGCCATCCAGAACATTTGTGGCTCACACTCTATTTTAGACTCTATATTTATCTTCTGATAAATGATGCATGCTCTATCCTTTCGTTTTGTGCAATATCGCTGTGTACTCACGGCAACGGGAAAAAAAAAAAAATCATCTCTCGTTCAAAGAGTGCACGCTCTGCTTTTCACACCGCTACGAGACCCCGGAGATCTGCTCTCCTACCCAAGAAGGGTCCAGCGTTTAATATAGTTCTTCATCTGTTGAAAAGAGGCAGACGACCTCACGCATGCGGGGTTGGCCCCATCCATTTCGCAGTTTAATGGGCAAACTTAGAACATATTTCACCGGGTTCTTGCAAATAAACATAAATCCCATGTGCTCCTTAAACCTTCACAAAAAACGGGACATTAAAGCCTGATCCAGAGCAGGCTTCAGAGTTGGCCTGCAGTAACACACCTGATTTAACTCCTCAGCTCATTAACGAGCCTTTCGCGAAGTTAAACGAGCAGGGAAACACTATAAAGCGCAGCGTAAGGACACTCGGGTAATTGGTGAAACACTGTTTTAACGCCGGCAGGGAATGTAAAACTGTGATTACTTTCTAATTAGGTTGATTTCGGGCTTGTGAGTCTCAAAAGTTACAAATTATCAGTGACTTACGTGTGTATTTTCCTCACCAAACACAAGCCTGGGGTTTGCAGAGGTCATAGTTTATTATTTTATTATTCAGTTTAGTATAACCTTTCTGTATTTCTTTAAGAATTCAAGAAAACAACAATTTGTATTTTTCAGCAGTTCTGTCATCGTACTGTTGTTTTTCCTTGGCCGACTTGTTCGATGTCTGGCTGTTTGTCTGGTCTTTCTTTTTTCAGGTCATTCCAAATTGTTATATTAGCATTGGCTATGCTCAATATTGGCTTCTGCAATCCCTCCGGTCGATTTTCTCTCTTTTCTCAACTTCAAAATGTCTTGCTTTTCTCCCGCAGACAGCACACTGGGCTTCTTATTTGGGTCTTCAAACCAAGACCAGACATTCAGAGTCATTACTTGTTTAATGTATCAGTCTATAAAGGAACATCTGGTCAACAAGAAACACTTTGTCAGCCACGTGTTCCGATATTTATGATGAACTGAAAAATGTTGGGTGTAAACAAAAGGTGCAACCTTTTAAATTGTCGAACACATTTAAATTTTAATCCAAAAGTGCCTTGAAATGAAAGTAAAATAAGCCTACAAGTGCAGTGTGAGTCATTATTTACACTGGTTGCACAACACCAAGAGCAAAGCTCAGAACGAGCGCTACGGTATGACGAAGCAGCATATCAACAAACAGACAACATGCTGGAGCAAAGATACGAGTGCTGGGATTATTGACCAGATCGTAATCGCTAATCCAATATGAGTCCAAATCATTTCAGTTTGGGGCACAAAATAAAGGAATAAAAGCAGGAACTATTGAACAGGAAGTGCACCTAAGGCACTGCTTATCACTTTAACAAAGCAGGCCATTCAAGATAATTGATGGCTGTGTAGGCGAAATTGAAAGGAGAACACTTGCAGAAATGAAGCAAAGTGTGATACGGAAAAACAATGGCGTCAAAAGACCCATTACCAAGAGAAAAACTGGACACTTAGCATCTGAGGTGTTTCGCGTTCTGTTTTCTTTTTTTTTTCTTTTTACAGCTTTCTTTAATGGAATTTTAAGTGCACTTAATTACGTAGATTACGTTCAAGTACATATTAATGATGCTTTTGTTAAACGGCACGCAGTCATGGTGCTCACAGCTCCAGCGTTCGATACGGAGCTTAGCTGTCTGTGTGTATGTTTACGTAGCGGCGTGATAAGCCGATCAACATTTTAGGAATAAAAAATAGGTACAAGGATTAATATACATCATCCTATGTACACTTTTTTTTAATTTACAGCTTGTGTTAGGACATTGTATTAAATAATATAAAGTTTGTATTATTAAAAAAGCCAGCGATTAGCATTCAGGTAGTTTGTACAGTCAGTTCTTTTCTTGCAAGCTAACGTTTAAGAGATGTAGCATTAGCTATCTTAAGGTATAATCTAATGATTTTGAGGAGGACAATGTCAATCAGGATTTTGATACTGAAATCCAGCTAGTGCTAGCATACTAGCAGGCAGCAAGTCAGCTAGCTATTTGGGGTAGAAGTTTTTTATTTTCTTTGACCAAAGTAAAAAGCCGCTTCCAGTGATCAGATCGTTTGATTCGGCTCGCAGATAAGAGTCGACTCTTTTGAACCTTGTTCTGATCGTTGATTGTTCTTAACAAAGGGTGAAAACGTTTCATGATGGCAGTGGTGGCTCAACTGCTTCAGGCTCTTTGGTTGAGGATTGGGGTTGAATCCCAAGCACTGCCAAGCTGCCACCATTGCGCCCTCGAGCAAGACCCTTAACCCTCACTACACCAGGGGTGCTGCATCATAGCTGACCCCATGCTCTGACCCCAACTTCCAAAGTTGGGATATGTGGAAGATCTACAGTATATACATGTTCCTTTACCCCGAGAACCTCCGCTGACATGCTTGACTATTTATGGCTGCTTCATAATAATATGCCCAGCATAGACTCAAACCCACACATCTTTTAGTTCATGTTAGATATTGAACAGACATTTCCATTGAAGCATTTTGATTATGCAAGGCAAAAAATGAATGGCATTTTATTCAGCTGTAAAAGTGAAAAGAAAAACAGTTCTCATATATATTTATATGGTGAGTTGGACCTCAATATTCAACTAAAAGATTCAACCTGTTCGCAGATAACACATCACAAATTCACATTTACCTGAAGGGCAACAGTGTTTCTTTTTGGGACCGTCTGACCCTAATCACACTGACACATATGAAGATTGCCATACTGGGCTCCTGGTTTCTCCATGGATCATGTACAAATTCTCCAAATTAGGATTTCACAGAGCACATCTGTTAAATATGGATGAGCAATATCTCGACGGTTGCGGGACCGAATATCAAGTGCATGAAACCATGGCGCCGGGGTGGTCTAATAACCGTGAAGCTGACCTTTCTGATCCCAATCTCCCACCTGACCTTTTCCTCACACTCGCATTCCTACAGCACTGCTCCCTTGGCGATAACATTGTCATGCAGTTGTCCCATGGATCTGTTTCTCTGTCGCACACACGGTTCTCGACTGTTGCCGTTTCTCAGCATGGCGCTTTCCTCCCAGCTGACTCATTACTGTAATACAGTTCTCGCTCGGTGCGCTCCAGCGATCCCCTTTACCCCTATTCCCAATACTCATCATTTTTCTTAGATGTTTCTTGCCCTGTTTTGACCTCTGCTCTTTCAGCTCCAAGTCACCAACACCAGAAAATACAATGCATTTCACAACATATTCATTTTACTTGATAGGACTAACTTGTCAATGCTGATTTGGCAGAATTGCCTTGTGAGATCTACTCGACCATCTGATGCAAAAGTTTATATCCCCTCCAGATTCGAATTCAATACACAGAAATTATGAAGGAACTCTTCAACCTTGCGGGGAATCTTTTCTCCCAGGATGACTCCTACACCCACCCTCAGGAAACAACACTGTGTAAATCAAATGCCGTGGCCTTCACGGTCACCAAATCCCAATGCAATTGAGCACCAGTGGGAGCATTGTGTAAGACAGTGCTTTCCCCCCACCATCATTAAAAAAACCAAGGGAATCTTTTGGTAGAACATTGTCCATGGCTTCAGTTCAGCTCAAGAGAGGTGACTCAAAATTCTTTAGCGCAGCTCTGGGGGCTGGAAGGTTCATGGAACAACTTTTTCAATCCATTTCCTGTTGATTTGTTGTCTTAATTTTTTGGATTCCAGGAACACCCACATTCAAAAACAAGGCAGATCCAGACTCCTGCCGTGGTCCACCTTTGTCCAGAAGTCATTATTACTCGGGTAAACTGAACAAGTTCTTTAAATTCTCTCTGAAGTTGCTGAATTGGCGCTTTCCTCCTTAGAGTTTAGAAGTATTTAGAGATGTATATCTTATATTCTGCCTATGAATGGTTTAATACTAAATGGTGCTGAGAAAAGCAGGAGAGTGCATTAGCATATATCGATAAAATTCCGCTAGTTGAGGCTACAGACCATGCTGACCTCCGAAAGCATTTCAATTTGATTTCAAAGTGCTGTTTTGTGTGTTTTTCTATTATTCTCATTATGCTACTGATGAAATGTTGAAATGATTGATGAAATGATTGTCCACAGCCAGACATCACCCTTTCTGTAACTTATCAACTTTAGGATTTATTTATTTGTAGCTATTATTAACTGCGAGAGAGAGAGCGAGAGAAAGAGAGAGAGAGAGAGTAGAGTAATTGTTGGATATTTGTTGTGATATTACGTTAATAAATTCACCTTGAGACTTCTGGCTTTTGACTGATCCAGAGCCCATTCTGGTACCACTAAGCAGGATTAAATGTGGAATAATGTTCAAGAAAGGGGAATTGTAGCCAGCCAGTTATCTAAAAAGTGGAGATCAGGATCGAAATTTTAGAGCTGTTTGGTGCCAACATTACCTGCTCAACCAAAGTGCCACCAAATCTTAGGGTCACAGAGGGTCCAGAACTTGGATGGGGCAATAAATTTATTACTTTCATTGACATTTTTCTTCGTTTGCCAGGTGGAAGATCTAGGAATTCAAGGTTCTATTCTTCCTTTAAGTTGATGACAGACTTTGTTCTAGGCCTTAGATTTAGTCAAACTCAATTGATTCTACACTTAATTTAAAAGTATTAGTACATTGTACCTTCTCTTAGTTTGTTTTTATTGTAAAATAATTCAGATCGCAGCTTGCCTCCGAACTCTGAAAGCAGTCATATTTGATCTGAATATTCCCCAGCTAGCGTTTGGTGTCTGCAGCAACAATACCAAGGTTGTGGCAGAATCGAGGACAGGTGAGTGACAGCTGAGGCTAAAGGCTCACCTCCCCATACACACCGAGCAGCTGCTGTGGCATTATATACCCAGAAATCCTCTCTCTGCAGCCAGCCAAGAGGACTCACTCTAACGGCATCTCTTTTAGACGTATTCCCACTTGATAGCTTTCACTTGTTATGACATCTCTCCAGGTGGCACAAGTCGCGACCACATGACCACAAAGACCCATGTAATCCCTGTTTGTCGACCTTCCTTCAGACTACACTGCAGTGGCAAGGGTACTTAGACAGATTGCAGCTTAAGAGGACGGTGCCTATAGTAAGCGGCCAGTGGCTGTCAAAGCCTGAGCTTACAGTGCCAGATGGAGAGCTAAAAGTCATGCACTTACTTATTTTGAATGAAAAATGGATTCTAATCGATTTGGCACATTAAGTAAAATGGGTGGAATCCACTTTATGGCATGGAATACTGCACCGTGCACCGGGCTCCTGAGATTCCACACAGCACTACAAAAGAAAAGCCTCCATGGCTTTGAAGAAAATGATGGACCTTGTGGTTAAGAGTCAAATCCCAGGACTTTTAGATTCAGAACCAAATTTTCATATGTTGTGGATATGTAATCATACGGAACGGGATCACATAAAGACAAATGTTTTTTTTTTTAAATAAAAGAACTTTAGGTAATAGATGTAAGGGAAACATTTAAAGAAGCCCTTTTCTTAGTGGTAAAAAATAGGCTGCTTGCATGGATTGTCAAAACCAGGACTCGCATTTCTTAGATAAACAGAACTAACACGATTTGTAAGTCACTTTGGATTAAGGCGTCTGCCAGATGAATAATTCATAGCCATTCTTGAAGAATCATAGAAATAAAAGATATCTCAGATGCATATTGATCCTAACAGCTGCTCATATAACACAAACGCATGCTCCAGCCCTATAAGATCATTAATATGGAGCGGCG
>JAOTRN010000043.1:15902520-15914572 GCA_028566695.1 Bagroides melapterus | reverse complement strand
CAAATTCATTATATTACATTAGAAAATGAGGAAAATATTTAATTTTGCAGTCCATATTTTCTATCCCAGTTTTTTTTTCTGAATCGAGGCAAGTACTTGTGTTTAAAAATGTTACTGATAAACCCATAGATTTTTTCTTAAGAAAAATTTCTCAAGGCAAGGAAATGAACTTAAGCAGATGCATTACGTCGAAAACTGATTGCACAAATTTATAAAACGTTTGAATTTTTTGTCGCTGATAACAGCCCCGATGTGATTAAAGGCAAACTTGAGTGAAGTGTAGCCTCTTGTACCCTCAAAGAAGTTGGCAGATTATGCCAAGCGTAGATATGCGAGCCCGCCATTATGTGGAAATATCTCGCACGCTACAGCACTGTGCCTCCGAGATGAAGCCTTGTCGTGTTTCCGGGACTTTCTGACAGGCAGAGCGAGGTAGGAGCTATTCTCTGAGGAATATGTGGCAGGAGAGTGCTCCAGCCTCCGCCTGATCCACAAATCTGATCTCTTTCCAGCTTCCGCAAACGGTTTATTATCAGAGGAAATACAAATGCCGATCTCAAATCAGCCTTAAGAGAGGATTCTTGACTCGAAGGAATCGAGTTCATTACGAGACGCGACGTTGCATAATAGGATGCTAAATATGGAGTCATGGTAGATCAACTTAGTAATGAGAACATACATGAGGGTAGAGGATGGAGGGGGTGGGGGTGGGGGGGGAGCGGGACTGGTTTTTGGGTAGCAGCTCTTGGGCAAATCTGTGCTGCCTGATGAGATTATTTAGGCTGGCAATAAAATGGAATCAGATTCGTTTGAGTGAAAAATGACTCATATTCCAAAACGTCTAGCTCTGATCAAATTCCAGCTGTGAAATTTACCAGTGTTTAATGTCAAGAACATTTTGAACATGAAAGGAAGAATGAAACACTCTGGCTCTTTTGGAAAAAGAATCACCACCCCAAGTTTTTTTTTTTTTTTTTTGCTGTTGTTTGAAAATTTATGACTTATTACTGTTCCACAACTCCACATTGTACTTTTTTTTAATCGGTTTATATTTTCACACTTAATGGTGCCTACATATGTAATGCATACGCTATGCTCAAGGCTCTTCTTCTTTCCACGTATAAGCTCAGGCGTTTGCTTTTTAATTTCAAGGACGGATAATAATAGGACCCGACTGTGGCAAAGAAACAATTAAGTCTAATATTATGTGGGAAAAAAATGCAAGGCAAGAGGCTTTTACCTCTGAAATGGTCAAATTTGTTTTAAAAAAAATTCCCATAACAGATATTTATACTGAAATCTCATTATCTCATGGATTGCAGCATAGTTGTTATAATATATTTTTTTTTGACAGCAAATAAGAGATTATGAGTCTATGAAGAGTTTTAATACAAATCCGACTGTCAGGTTTAAAACGTTGGGCTTGACAGCTCCATTAGAATTATGCACTTTGTCTAAGAAGATACTAAAATGCAGTCTCGTATGATTTATTTATTTGTTTTTATTTATTTTTTTTTAATGCAGATTTGGCTCTGATAGATCTGAGATCTCGTCGCATAAAATATTAAGAGACCGCCTCACGATGGTGCGAGGGAATCTGGCGTAGGATCTTACAGTACGTCTGGGTTGTAATTCCCGTGTGAGAGGAGCTCATTCACACGTTCTAACTCAAGAACGAAGCCAAAGTTCTTTACTTGCAAGCGGTGTACTGTCATAAACAGCTGATAATTAAGTGTTTCCCAGAGTTGGTGATGTGGGATGTGTTTGTGCTGCTGTTTTAAATCAGGTTAGAGTTTTGGCAATAAACAATCCGCAAATAGCTTGGAACGATCTGAGCTTAGCTTCTCAACAGGACGACAGGAGATAGCTTGACTTTTATGAAGCACATTTTAATCAATATGCTGAATATATGTCAATCACAACGTTACTATCTAGTGGTGACTCAAGCGCCACTGGATTGTTAATCGGAGGACCGGGGTTCAAGCCCCAGCACTGCCAAGCTGTCACTGTTGGGCCCTTAAGCAAGGCATTTAGCCCTCTCTGCTCCAGGGGCTCTGTATCATAGCTGACCCTGCGTTCTGACCCCAAGGTTGAGATAAGCTAAGAAAGAATTTGAGCTATAATGTATTTGTGACAAAATAAAGGCTTCTTCTTCAATCACAGGCGATTAAGAACTCAGGTACTGTATGGGGAAGAGGGCAGCATGTTGTTCAGCTGAGGCAGGCATAGTGTTAATTCAGATGGTTATTTTCAGCTCGACCATTATAAGATTTTATGCCCAAATATTGCCAAAACTTAAAGATTGCTAGTTCAGTAACTATATTTTAAAAATATATACTTGGACAATTCTTGGTCTTGGGACTTTCTATGATTATACACATGTACTCATGGATTTAATGGCTTTGCAAACTCCTACCATCTTCACTTTTTTCCCTGTCATCATGGCCAACCAGTCTAACAAACGTATGGTTCAAATCTGACCTTTGAAATTGGGCACATAGGTTCTAAGCTGGAAGCTATTTCAAAGATATATAAGGTAATCATGCTGCATACATATAGTCACGTATCAATTATAACCCCAAACCCGAAAGGGGAGTCGTAATGGGGCAAAATCCAGTTCTGCTTTGCTTCCTAAAGGTTTATTTGGAACGGTCCCTTGATTGTTCTAAGTTCAGAAGAATTCATAAAGGTAGAACCTCCTGCAATAGTAGCAAAGGAACCATCGGAAGCCAAGTATAAATTACACCAAATTTTACCATGGAAACACGGTCCTACTGAAAAATTCACAAGTCTTATCTGAAATCCACCAAGTTGACCCGCCTACTACAAGTATGTTGCAAATAAGTCAAAGAAGAGGAAGTTGACCAAGGAAGTTTTGACCAAGTGGTTTCTGTTTTTGCCAAAACTTTTCATCAAGGAATTAACCTGGAGGTTTGTGATCCACCAGGTGGAGCCTAGAGGGAGAGAAACAGATGATTCTTTTCAAGTAGCTCAGCAGGACTCGATACATGCAATTTTAGTCTGCCCAGAGCAGTCCCTGAATTGCCTGAATGAAAGGAAAATACTTTCAAAAGGAAAGACTTGCCTCAGCATGTAAGACAGAAAGAGGGCAGAAAGCTATGTTGTATTGATCATTTGAAATGTGCGATCAGCAGGCATTTGTAAGACACTATGCGGCGTACTGGCTTGATGGCTTTGTCTGTGTTGAAAAAAAAAAACTTAAAAAGTACAAGTAAGCAAGTTCTTAATTGCCTTCATTTAAAAGGAAATTCATTTCATGCAACGCTAACTACAGGGACTCGTACGTGTATTCAAAAGCCAGTTTGTAATAATTCAACAATGAATAAGTGATCCTCCATCTTTTCCAGTTCCTCAAGTTACAATTTGTATTCAAACCTCTAGATTTGTATTTAAGCTCCAAAAGGTACCCAGGAGACAGCTTTTCAGGAAGTACTGAACAACAGCTTGAGTTTCCCAGGCCAAGCCATTTATCCAACAGCTTCAGTTTGTCAGGCCATGATTGTTTCTGCATCTAATAACAGTCTGGGCTTAGAGATAAAGCTCTGCCAAATCAGTGCTGAGATAATAGGGCACGGTTGCTCGATGTTAAGGTTCTGTGTGGATGCCAGGGGGTTGCAAGGTGAAATCCCAGGACTGCCAGAAAGCCAGTGTTCAGCTCTTGATCTCAATGGCCTGGCTCTACCTCACATGCTATGTAATTATATTTGAAATAATGGCTACATCATGCAGGGAATTGGGAAGTGTTCCTAATTTGCTAGTCATGTAGACTAGCCAAGAATGAGATTTAAAGAGATGTTTCCTGCACCAGAGTTGGAAACGATCTATACTTGTCAAGATACAGTATATACTGACATTTTCGTTAGCTGATAAAAATGAGACGGATATGTGTGCCAGGGACGTTTTTAGGAAACGAAAACTTGCTGCCGATCCTCCTGGTGACGCGGGACGCGAGTACACGATATCATCTTGCATACGTTGGGTGTCTGTCTGAATCAAACTATAATGAAATGGCAACAGCTGGGTGAAAAAGAAGAGCAGATATACGGGTCAATTTCACGTTTGATGTCAAGAGAAACAAGATCTTGGGTAAACCGTGTGGAGCGGAGATCCTTGGTAAAAACACAACAAATCTAAAGCGACGTCTGCGAGGGAATCGTCCTGAAGTTTACACTAGATTTGGTCGACTAAAACTAAAACAAAGCAGATGACTAAAATTTGACTAATACTAAAATTGTATTTGAGTCAAAAGTTTATGACTAAAACTAAATTAAAATCTTTGAGAGAGAGAGAGAGAGAGTGAGTGAGAGAGAGAGAGAGAGAGAGAGAAAAAACTACTATTCATAGCTGCTGCAACATAAGTGATGTTTCACAACGAAAAACGGATTTTTGGGATAAAACTCTTGGGAAAATGTAGTTCTAGGAAACACAGTAACTCTGCTTTGTCGTCGTTGATTGTATAGCCAAAGAATAGCTGTTGCTTGTTCTAATCAATCATTACACTTGAATATCCAACGCAACTCCAGTACCATGGTTGGTAGTGAAAACTTTCATTTCCTGGCACAATGATAATCTTTTTAAAGATAATCTTTTCAATAAATATAATTCTTTTTCCAATTTAAGGTTTCATAAAACAAGAAAAAAAGACACGAAACATATCATAATATTGCATTATCGTTATATTGCGTTAGGAAAAAAAAAACAATGCAGATTAGCTTGATTATAATACAGCTTCTTTTTATTGGCATGGCGATGATAAAGGATAAGTTTATAGCATAGAGGAATGATTTTTACCTCTAGCTTAAAATAGATTAAAACAACAACCTCACTTTCAGACTGTCATCTCGACCTTGCCTATTAATGCTGAGGGCTTCAAAGGGGTAAGACAACGTACCTGCCTGGATGACGGCTTGGTAATTATTCGGCACAGCCTTTAAAATGATTTTCTTCATCTTTTGGAGAGGATGACAAGGAAGACAGTGCGGATGTCGACATGCCGACTTCTCATTAGCTTAAGTGAAGAACTTTGTACATCGAGGCTTTTAAGATGATCACAGCTCTACCTGAGCGACAGAGTCGGACTCGAAGTGAATATTTCACTTGAGTGAATCACATCTTAATGGAGTTATTAGTTCTCAAGCAATAAAGCATGAACCATAGTCACCTCCCCCAACCCCCATCAACATCCCACCCCCAAATATATCTATTGCTTGTAAGAAATGGTTAGGAAACAAAATGTTTAACGGTGAAACAATTTTTCCATTGTTAAGGAAAAACGGCACCAAAAATAGGAATAAATAATATTTTCTATTTGATTAATGAAGAAATGATAAAGAACCGGCGGACTTCCACAGCTTCTCTTTAGACGCTCTGGTAAGTTAATGACATGTTAATGATTTCTGGTTCGTAACTCTCTTAGTGAGGCCTTACTGCAAGAGACGGAAAGTAGATACGCGTCCCAGGATAAATTGTTCTCAGAACAGCATGTGTAGATGGGACGACTAATTCCAGTGGCTGCAGCTCAATAAGACCTTCCCGGCGAGAGGAGATCAGGTAGCTTCAGAATCAATTGGATGGAAACCAGAGACTCTTGTGATTTAAAAATAATGGGCTGGATTTTCTGCTTTAAGATGCAAACAATTTAGAGAAGTGAATTTTTTATTTTGTCTGCTTATTCCCAGATCAATCACTCATCAATATGAGTACAGATATCAAAATAAGGACTTAGCATTAAGCAAACAAAAGAAAGCTCACCCTCAGGCTCACCCCTCAAGCTACATTGCGCCTTATAGCTTTTAGGCTAAAAGTTTTAGAATTCAGAACACAACCTTAACAAAACAAGCTTTTTTGCTGCAAGATGTTGTCAAGTTTTAGGCATTCCATGATTAAAATATCTGTCACTTTCCTTTTTGAAAAAGGAAAACAGGTTCAGTAAAGGAAAGTAGCAAAAAAGGTAGACCAGCATGGCTATCATGAATGACATGCAGCTAACTGTAAGTGACTTGGTGGGCTTGCATGCTAATCTTTTGAGGTTTGTTTAGCCCAAAACAACGTGGTCAACAGCCATCATGAACATTTTGGTGGAAATCAGTACGGGAAACTACCTTGTTCGTGTCAAGTTGCAGGTGGAAACGGTTATCTGCCTTGTAGCAGGTGTTGGATCTTAAGCGCTTTGCACACTGGTTGCATCATTCACCAAAAAATTATACAGTGAAATGAATACGCTTTACCATATGACAACATGCCAGCAGCTTTTTTTGAAAGTGCTTTAATCTTTGGTTTAGTTTGTTGTGTTGGACTTATGGATTTAAAACGGCTAATCGCAGTATGGCCGTCTGATCGAACTGCTAATACAAGGCTCATAGTGCTTTTAATACAGTATGCAGCATAGGCTAATAGTCTTGTTGGTACTAGAATACAGCTAATAAAGATTTATCATATAAGCTATATGTTAATTTTTAATCATATCCAATTATTCAACACATTAGATTCATATTAAATTCAGAAGCTTTAGAAATATTTTTTTTAATATTCATAACACCTGAACGACTTTCGATCAAAATCAATTAAATATATAAGACCTATGTAACGCAATCAGTGAATTATATGAAAGCTAACGTGAGATACACACAGAGGCTCGGCTAAAAAAGCAATGATGCTAAAACATCAGCGTATGTTCTATATAGCGGGTCTAGCCTTATTGTTAATGATATAACTATTTCATATGTCCAGGTTACAACATATCATAGTACCAGTGTATTACACCCTCTAGGGTATATGTTCAATATTTCAGGACTTAATTTCTACGTAGTCATTTTTGACCTCTGTCCGTTACTGACGGTACTGACTCCTGAGAGTTCTGGCAGCGATTAAGCTAACCTCTCCATAGCACTTTGAGCAGCTTATCATTAAAAATGCATTAGTCAAGCGAAATTGTACTGGACCTTCCATCAAATGAGACCTTGGGGATACCAAAGATACATCACGAACTATTACAAAAAAGGATAAATAAATAAAAGCAGTGGCCTTTCAGAGGGAAGGTAGTTGGGACACAGCATGGAAATAATGATTCTTGTCCGATTGTGGAGCGGTATGCTATTATGTAATGCTATTAGTATTACTAATAGGGCATTATCCTGTCACATCAATTTCTAAGTCATTAAGCACATTATTAAAAAAAGGTAGCGCTACAGCTATAAAGAATGTAGTAATCTGAGTTATGATACGAGTACAGCCATGTAGTGTATTGGTGTAGTGTTTTGACCAATCAGAAACAAGAACCCAACAGGACTCTGTGGTATAAATAAGAATAGAATATTTCTCATTGCTTTCAGCTCATTAGTCTGATGAAAACTTCCACATTGGAATTCTGGGTGTTTCTGGAAAGGCCCCAAAGGCAAAAGTTCTCAAAAGAAGTAAGAGAAGGACTCGTCCTGTACGTGCCCGAGTGTGTGAAACATCTGTGACTTTGAACCTCGGGTGATGTTCAGCATACAGCGCAGAGACAGCTGCTTTCAGTCATAAGAGATAGTGAGCGTGACCAAACTGGATCTTGGTGTAATATATAGCAAAGTCCACTAGTAAGTGTTTTCACTCACTTAAGGTTTCACTTATTTTTTATTCAAAGAAGACCTTCAATAAAACCCAATAAAATATTTCAGAATATAGTTTGATCATCATTCACATCTTTTTTACCACAGTGAAAAGTTTTCAAGCTTGTTCAGAAAATACTTGTTAATTGTCGTGATGTTAACAGCGAACAGTTGATGGTGCATCAGAGTACCGTATATTATCTGTTATGGTTAATTCAGTTCAGAGTTTTTACTTTCTTAAAAAATAACTGCATGGTCAGATGGGATTGTTGACAGGTTCTGCAGGAGCAGGAAGGATTAGTCAAAATTCCTTTAGAAGCAAATATGATGGTTCAGAAATGGTTTGATGTGGTTAGAAATTGGCCTTCTGAAGGTGACAGGAATTATCAGACTTGCTTTGGGAATGGAAAGGTTTGGTCAGAAACCTTTTGGTAGAATTACCTCTGCTAGAATTAATCAGAAATCCTTTGGAAGTGGACAGCATTGGTCAGGTTTGTTACGGGAGGGAATGGGAATCTTTCAGGAGCATTGTTCAGAATTAGTTTGGCAGTAGACAGGCTTGGTCTTAATTCTTTTATGAGCAGGTGGGAATGTTCAAAAGGTCTGCAGGAATAGGTAAGATTTGTCAGGATACCTTGACAATGGATAGGATTGTTTGGAATTGTTGTGGAAGTAAGATGTCTACTCCTAACTCCTTTGGGAGTGGACAGGATTGGTAAAAAAAAAAAAATTGAGTTTCAGGAGCTTGGGTAACTCCTTGCCAGACCACCAGAGAGCTGGTTGGCAAGTCTTACCTCATCGCATGCTTTGTCATGTTTGTGGGCAGCACTACGTCCTTACCTTTATGTTTCCCGCCATTGCACCTGTTCCTTGTGGATTCTAATTAAATGCCATATATATGTCTGTTTCATTGTCATTGTGTTGGTGAGTCACAAGAACATACAGAATTGGTTCGAATTCCTTTAGAAGAGGTCAGAATTGGTCAGAAAACCTTTAGAAAGAACTTTTTGTGGGATTGACTGTTAAAAAGCTCTGCAGGAACAGGCTGAACTCCGATGAATCCAAATTCCTTTGAGACTGGATGGGTTTGGACGGAATTCCTTCAGGGACAAGCTGGATTACTTCAAATTCCTATAGAGGTGGACTGGATTCGTCAGCATTACTTTAGAAGCAGGTGGAGCTCTTCAAAATTCCTCTGGGAAGAAGGCACACCACTATAACTGTGATGAAAGAGTAAAAACCTTTAGAATTTATTAGTGAAGATCTATGGAGCCTTGCGTGAGAAAAGAAGTAGTGAGTCAAAAGTATGCCATCATCATACACTAGTGCCCTGACCTCAATACTTCCACCCTGCCGTATAGATATTGGTTTAACCAACAGAACTCATTAACCATAGTGAGATCCCAATGTCCAGATGAATGGAAGACCCCCACTGACAATTCCATTATTTATCTAGGTTTAAAATGGATATAAATATGATAAAAAATACTGGAGTCTTCCTCTCAAACAGGAGCCCACAGTGGACCGTCTATGACCTGAAAATCAATCAGTGGGTCAATTATCCGATTCAGACTGCCCTCATTTAGTTAATAGACATCGAAGATGAGTGCTCAAGATACACCGTGTCCAACCTCATTTGTCTGATTAGTCAGATAGGATTAGGGAGAGTGCAGACTGTCAAAAAAAAACCCACCAACATATCCAATTTTTCACTTAAGACTGGCTACATTAGAAAGTTCTCTGTTATTATAAGTTATTTTTTAATGATTTTTTTCATGTCTTTATGTAAAACCAAACACGTCTACGTTATTTATTTATTTTTTTTTGCCTTTCACCCCTTACAGAATCGTGACATTTTCAAAGTGCAGAACACAGCTGCATCTCTAATCCTTTATTATTACATGCCGCTATCCATGTCGTAAAAGCAGATGGTACAACATATGGTACAACCGTCGTACCACAAACATGTCCATAATAAGCAAAGAACAAGATTCTTATCTTAAATTTCCCAGGATTTCTGGTCGGTCTTTCTTTCAAAGACTCGCTAGCAAAGTACACTAACTCTAACTTTTTTTCTTTTTTTAGGACCATACAGTATCACACAAAGCCAATCCTCCTGAATCAGTTTACATAGTAATAATCCCCACAGTACCAACTACCAGTTTAGCATAACGCAAATGACACGCCTAAATGATCCCAATCACCCAAAATACTCATGATGCTGCTTGAAAATGGCTGCTGCTAGGCGTTTTAGCTCTGTTACCATTTTAAATACAAATGTTTCCCTGTGTGCTAGCTATACAGCATGCTTCCATTACATGTTTGGTAACTTAGCCTCTAAGCTCCTGTGAAAAAGCAAAAAAGAAGCAAGACAATAAACAAGTCTGACTAAAGAGATGTCGCAAATGTTGAAGCTACACGTGAAATGACAAGAAAAGCAAAGCAAAGCCGCGGATTAAGCTGACATCACGGTACGGCAGCTCGTTACGGTACACAAAAAATGTCTCGGACGACTGCCAAAGCACAAAGTTCAACTCACAACATGAATATTAATGTATTCTACTCTTGGACAGAAACCAATTCATAATTATCAGTGTGAACTGTACAAAAAAAATATTTTGCTGCTAAAGTAAAGCTAGCATCTAGTGTAAACATTATATGTAGCCGATCATTTTATTGCCGAATAAGGAAAGTATTTTTTTTGCCTACAATTACACAGAACGATTTACAGATAACGTGTCACGTGAGGAAACATGGAGTTCTGCAGGAAAACAAATTTTTACAGTAATTACATGAAAAAGCTCTCTGGGGCAGATGTGATTTCAGAGGGACCCATTGAGTGTAAATTACCTTGTGGCTGTTTTCATTGTTCTCACTACGTCAGTGTTTGTGTAGACTTTTGTAGCATGTAGCTCAAGTCTATTTTTACATTTTAATGCAGCTTTTTTTAGTTTCTTTGTTAATACTAGGACATCAGGGTTGCCCAAATTTCTAGAGAGATGTGTAGAGTTTTTTCAGCTTGAGCAACTGTTTTGCTCTAGCGTTCCCTTTAAAATTCCCCGAACGTGTTCTATTGACTTTAAATCATTCACTTTTTTTTCTTTAGAAACTCTTGCATCATTTTGGCAGTGTACTTTGGATCGTTATCATGCTGGACTGTTCGTCTTCTGCCAAGCTTCAGGTTGGGAATCATCTTGTCAGTCAGCATTTTGGTATATCCACAGGCATTCATGGTGCCATCTACAGTATACTGTTTCATCATGCTCCCAACACCATGCTTCACTTTCACTGTGGTAGTCCTGGAAAGGTTCACACCAATGCATGGCTCGTTGTATACCTCCTAATTATTGCTGCAGCTGTTTTTTTACTGATTTTTAGCTCTTCGTCGATCTCCCTTTATCTGTTGCTCTATCAATTTTTTCAAATCCTCTAACAATGTGGAACCACAATGCAGACATACAGATAGATGCATCCTATTGGTCCAAAAATATAAAGTTATTTTAAATAGCCACATTCATGTAATTTGGCTAATTGCGATCAAATTCTATTGTTCAGCTCATATACAGCACGAAGGCTCCAGACTACTGGCTCTAGTTAACTGTACCTCATTGGTGTGCATGAGAAGTTGCATAGCTACAGGGCAAAATTAACACCAAAGCCAAATCCAATCTAGAGCCCTTTAGGGAAAAGGAATCCCTCTCAGCATTAGAAGTATGTATCACAAGCACTTAGTGCCATTTAACCCAGCATGTCATAATATAGTAGATAAAAGATGCATAACATTATTATTAACTTGTCATGAAGGCAAGATAATTGATCTTTTTAGAGCTAAAGATATGATTGAGGGTTTAATATGTATTTTTTTTTTCTTTATTCCTGAGTTCTGAGCATTAGGATTGGTTTTGAGTAATAATTCTGAGGTGAGATGAATTGTTTTTGGATCAGTCCAAAAACAATGACATTTTGACAACATTCCCACTAATCATTGAGGGGATTTTTTTCCAACGTTGGGAACTTGACCCAGCCATTTACAGTCATGGGACCAACATGTGTCTTCTGGGTAAAAGTTTTTTTTTTTTACTATATTTCTGGAGCAGTCTTTAAAGTATTCATACTACGTACCATTGCCTAAGGCTGTAAGACTCACATACGGTCTCGAGATGTTTTATTTTTCGTTTCGTCTTGCCATTTTCTTTCGACTTGTCTCGGTCATGGGAACTGGTTTTCTTTTCATTTGCAGTTCCACAAACTTTTGGCTAGAAGTTCCTGGGTCTAGAAAACAATTTAGTGATTGACACAATGCACAAATGAAGCCAAGATTGAGATTCCCACTACAGCCTTGCACCTCTGAGGTTTGGGGTTCCATTCCCGTCTCTGCCACGCGTAAGGAGTTTAAAGGTTCTGCTTGTGCTTTAAGGGTTTCCTCCAGGTTCTCTGGTTTC
>JAOTRN010000043.1:15890482-15902420 GCA_028566695.1 Bagroides melapterus | reverse complement strand
CCTGCCTTGTGCCACGACTCCCAGGTTCCCTGGAACTCTGTGTGAGATAAGCACGATAGAAAATGGAAGTATGGCTGGTAATATGACTAAAATAATTCTTAGGAAGGATAGAGGCTGCGATACGGATTGTTGAGGGAATAATTTTATCAGTAGGCCTAAGACAACCTGCTTGTGTGGTTAGTGGTAGCTCAGTGGTTAAGGTGTTGGTCTGTTGATTAGAAGGTTCAATCCCAGGGCCACCAATCTGCCACTCCTGGGCCCCAGAGCAAAAGAAGATAAATGTAAGATGCTTTGGATAAGGGCATCTGCCAAACAGCGTCAATGTAAACCTCTTCATTTTTTTTTAATTTTATTCAAGACTCTTAAGTCTTGAATAAAAGTTTCATCCCAGTCTTTCATCCCAAAATATCTCTGCACAATTTTTTTCACGTTCTTTTCATCTGTTCAGAGCCTCTTGATTACTAATCACGCACACCTGTTCCCAATCACACCAATCCCTTTAAATAACCGTCCACCCCCCGTGAAGTCTTCTACAGTTCCTGAGTTTTTTTTTTTTTATCTTATTTATATGATTACAGTAGTTCTATCTCATTTCATTTCTGAATAATGTTCTAATCACCGGATCATACAGTAGTCATTAAAATCAAAAGTAAAGTTAGCAAGGTTATTAAAGTTACAGACACACTGCAAGCAGAGTGGGCTAGAAACTCCACTGTTTTTTTTATTTATTTTTTTTGCTTTCCTTTCATTCCAAAGGCCAGGAGTGTGTAGAGATGTGTGCTGTGTTACATAAGGAATAAAACAACACCGCTATAACTGCTAGCACTACAAGAACGCTTTTTCTTCCTCTTACAGAGCAGCCATTTATTTATTAAAGAACAACGTCGGTTTTATCCGTTTAGACCTACATTTTGTTTTTTTAGAACATCCACAAAACAAATTTGTTCTTGTCACTGCTAAGACGTTACATCATTCTGTCTTTCCTGTGGCAAAAAAAATGCTGAAACTGGAGACTCAAAAATTTATTATTTATTTTACTTTTTTCTATATATTTTTCCCTTTTCATTGTACAGGTCATTCCATTTCTATTTTTATTATAACTATTTTTATTATTTTTTTTATTCCATTTTTACTCTACTTTTTATGACAGACAGCTGCTAAAATGTTTTTTATTTATACATATTATATCTAAATATATATTATAATTATTTGTTATAATATTAATTTATTTACATATTTTTTTTTTTTATTTTTTTTTAGACTTGGATTACACACCAAGTGTTACATCATCCAAGTCCAATTACAATAGAAATATTAGATTAATAAGAGATTTGAACTACAGCCAATTGCTGATAGAGAATCTTTTTTTTTTTAATGCTATCTGGCCAATCAGATTCAAGGATTCCATTCTCTTTTGATCGGAAACGGGAGAAAGTACATATTTGTTCCGTGCACATGCAACACCACAGCGCATCTATCCATTTAAAGGCATTAAGATGAGAAATGAAAGAGCGCACTGTCACAGTAATGCATTTATTGATAACGGGTTCTTTAGAAACGATTCCAGGCTGGATTGCTTCTCCAAAAATGTTCTCTATAAAAGAAAAAAAAGAAAGAAAGAAAAACGAAATGGACCATTCTTTTGTGTGCCACAGGAGAACATTATGGGTCAGTCCTTTCCTGTTTGAATGTAATGTTCAACCCTGAAAGAATACTAACCAGGAAGCATCCACTTTCCTTTATCGCGCCATATTTCACTTCATTTTTGTCTTTTTTTTTTTGTCTACATCTTCCTCTTCTACGTTATTTTTTCCCCCTTTTTTCTCTTGTTCCCTCACAATAAAACAAAAGAAAAGAAAAAACTCTCTACTCTTTACTATATGATCTGTGAAGCATGGTGGTGGCAGCGTGATCGTCTTTTAAGAGGCACGGAATCGTTTGTGGATTTTTAATTTTTTTTAACAGCACATTGTTTTGATCAAATACCGGAGTGATTGTAGAAATCTCCCAAGAATAAATAATTAAACGCTCAGACTGTTGCTGGAGTCTTGCAACGTGTTAATGTTGTATTTATTTCATGCAAAATGTAGCTTGTTAGATGTTATTATTATTATCGTTATTCTAAATCTCTGCCCTTCTATTAGAAATGATGCCTACAGGCTTTTCTTCTACTCTGATTTGTGCTCTCACACACACACACACACACTCACACACTCTCTCACATACACATGCCCGTGTTACTCTGTTGCCCTGAAGCAAACCTCGAATCTCTCGCTTTTTGTCAGGTGAAATCTACATGAGTGATCCCTCTGCTGCTTTAGCACACCGAGAGCCAGGGTAAGAGAAAGGAGAGGCAAATAAGAGACTAACGCGAGGAACAGAGCGTGGAAAAAAAAAAAAAAGACGAGCGGGAACAAGTGAATCGAGCAAGAGAGTGAGAGAGGAAGTGCAGGAGGTATAGGCGTTTCAATTACTGTGTACACACACACACACACACAGCCTATAACAGGCTTCAGCCTTAGGGGAATGATTTACTCTCTCTCTCTCTCTCTCTCTTCCTTACTCCCAACCTTTTCTCTCACTCTCCATCTTGCTCCATCGTCCCCCCCCCCCCTCTCTCTCTCTCTCTCTCTCTCTTTCTCTCTCTCTCTCCTTGTGTCTTTCTTTAATCCGTGTCTTTCGGCATCTTTTTTTTTTTTTTTCTTTTCCCTCTTTCTCATTCTCCTTGTCTTCATTTCTTTCTCACACCTTTAAAGCTACAAATCCATCTTCGCTCACGTTAACGCACGCACAGGTACGTTTCTAAAGCCAGAAACCTCTCTGCTGTGTGCTGTGTGCATGCTGCGTCGAAATTCTCCCAAGCAGGGCGATCTGAAGACTCCTCTTAGGATGATAGATGATATTTAAGACGATACCTCAGTCTGTTTTTTTCTTTCTCTCTCTCTCTCTCTTACTTTCCACTCTTTATTCTGCGACTTACTACATTTTTCATTTTTTTTTTTTTTTAACTTTTCATCCCTTTGGCTATGTTCTTGTTCATTCCTCTCTCTCTCGCCTTAAAAAAAGAAATAAATAAATAACTAAATAAAAGAAGAGGTACCATGAAATGTACTTCAATTTGTCCCGTAAAGCTTCTACGTGAAACCCTAGGAGGCAGGTTTTTTTTTTCCCTTTCAGAAAATGTTCCAAGAAAAAAGTAAAACAACTTTAAACCCGTCTAGAATTGTTAAACCGGACAAATAAACCTTAAAGAAAGTCTATTCTTTTCCCGCCTCGCTGTATCTTATCTTATAAATAAAACGCAGCATCTTACAGTAATATTCTAGTAACCGTGAAGCACGAGGGTGGTAGCGTGGGACTTTTTCCAGTCTGTACCGAGAACGTTTTTCACGTGAGTCGTATACGAGCTACAGCTGAGATATATTCTGGTTAGGCAACAAGACAATAACTTCCTCAACTTCCTTCTTTATCTCAGTGTATTCCATTTTGTATTCTTTTCATTCTTTTGTATATGTACTTGTTTTTTTTTTTTTCTTCTTCTTTTCTTTCTCCTTCTCTTTCTACCTATGCCACTATATATTTCTAGGATTCTCTCTTTTTTTTTTTTCCCCCAAGAACAACAAACAAAATAATTCATTCAAACTGTGAAACACGGTGGTGGTAGCATGCTGGCGTCTGGATGCATTGCATCGTTCGAGGATTTTTCCTCTACATCAAGAATTATGTTTTATATGAGCTACTACAAGGTTATGCTAGAAGACAAAAAATTTAAAAACCTCCTTCTTTATCTCACTATATTTCAAATAAATAAATAAATAAATTCCATTCTATACCATACTAACTGTGAAGCATGGTGGTGGTAGCAGGATGCAATAGAGCTTGAATTTTACTCTGTATTTTAAACATTCTTCGGGAAATCCTCAAACGTCCTTTTTTTTTTTCTTTTTTTTTTCATTTGTCCTTTTCCCTAGCTTGTTTCACAATTTCATGCACCATTCTCATGAATTTGAATTTAAAGTCGAATTTATTTTTACACACCGCTACTTATAGACTTCGTACGCGGTGCTGTGAAAAAGTATTTGCCCCCTCGCCTGGATTCCACCCTTACTGCTTATTTGTCATACAGCACGATTTCAGAGGCTGGGACAAAATGTTAATTTTGAATGCAAATTACGTTTTCTAATTACTTCTCACATTATTTAAGGCACGGGTTTATTACAGCCGTAGTGTTACCAATATCGCACAGCAGTCGACCCTCAAATTAACCAAATCTGATTGAGAATTAGATTCAGACGAGTGAACACAGCCAGACCTGTCTGCAGCTAAAACTCACTCGTATAAAAAAAAAAAAAAACGTTGCTCTCGGTGTTGAAGCAAGTGCTGCGAAGTTTCTACAAGCTTATTATGGTACAATCAAAGGAAATTTCAAAAGAGGTAAGGGGAAGAAAAAAAAAGGAGCACGAAGTCATTATCGAGGCATTCGAACTCCAGCGAACCAGCGTAAAAGCCATTATTACTGAATGGCAAAGACCTGGAAAAGTGGTGAAAGTTTCCTACATGCGAAACATTTCTAAAAGGGCACAGTGACAAGTCCTTCTGGAAAGTGAGAAAATAGGCAAGAAGAACATTTTAAACACTTGTAGACCTTTCTAGATTAGTGGTCGTGACTATATAAGAAAGAAACCCAGGAAAAAAAAAAAACAGGACTTTTTCGAGAAAGATGAAATTCGGCTGTCTAAATTGGACGATCTTTACAGCTTTTTTAAGATAATGTTTGTCAGTCGGGTTCTGGCCCAAAGGAAATAATCCATCTTGAGCTGTGAAGCATGGTGGTGGTAGCATGATGGCTATTAGGGATGTGCTACTGCTTTGGGACCAGGATGATTCGCTGTTATTAAAAGAGCCTTGAATTTTCCTCTGGGTTATGCAAGAAAGCAATAAGCATACACACTTTAAAAAAAAAAAAAAGTACATATCTGAACAGCTTAAAATGTTTCTTTAGCAAATTAGACAAAGTGCTGAATCCATTTTTACCCAAGAGAGACCTGAGACAAGCGAGGAAACCTGCCAACATACTGTATTTGAATTTTTTTTTTCCAAAGAAATAAATCCACGCATACTGTATCTCCGCTGCGACGTAATATCCCAGAATACAGAGTGTAGACAGTGTAGTGTTACAGAAGACGACTTTTACAGTCTTTAATAAATCAAACAAAATCTTGCGTTTGTTTTGTCTTAAGGAATGAATTAATGCAGCGGAACCGATAAGTTTTATCACAGCCTTACAAAACAAAATTCCGAATCCCAACGGCACAATAATTATTCCATCTCGTTTTCTCTTTCACCGTTTCTCTCTTTGTCCTTGTCACTTTTCTATCTCACCCTTATTTGTGTCTTGTGTTTCTCTGTTCCCCTCCACGTCTCTTTCCCTCCCTCCTTCCCACCATCTCTCCTCTATCCCTCTCTTGCTCTCTTTCATTATCTTATTCTCTTCTCCTGCCTCTCCTCATCTTTCTCTCTGGGCCTCTTAATAGATGTGCCGCTTCAGACGGCGGAATTTAATTTCCACCTAAAAAGGCAAACAGTGATTCTGAACCGAGTGACTTCATTACCCGAAGCGTGCTCAGGTCCCGGCGTGTTAATGGAGTGCAACGTCACGGCCGACTTGTGCAATTTTCATAATGTTAATGATATATGACACTATGATGTACTAATATAGATTCAATCAAAGAGAATAAAAAGAATTAAGCGTTTACAGGTTCGTTTATTACATAAACACTCTAGTTTAAGGACACGAGCCCACAGGGTCAAAGGTCATAAGGCTGTAAGCAGTGATTTAAAATATCGCCTAATCGCTTAAAAAACACAATACCTTATATTTTTTTTTATTTATTTTTAGCGTTCTTATTCTGACTTTGCAACCATGCATCATCTAACGCCTAAATAGATGATTGCAATTAGCGTTTTGTTTTATTTGCTTTCTGTAAAATGTGTCCCAGAAATGTGCAGCTTAGTTTTCCAAATACATAACACGTGCATGCGCATGGACGAAAGGAGGACAACAGTGTGAGATTTTAAAACGCATGTGCACAGAGAGAGAGAGAGAGAGAGAGAGAGAGAGAGAGAGAGATTGTCCTTTAAAATGCAGAGCATTTCCAAAGTGCACTAGGCGCGCGTGCACTTCTTTCACCCTGCAGATAAGCGATATGGCAAATGCATCATGTTTCCTCCTCCTCCTCCTCGCGCGCGCTCACAGAACGAGTTAATGCGCGTTTCGCTGTTAAACTTGTTTGCCTGTCGGAATTGTTGGGGAGGACCGTGAAGATTAGACGGATCCGATTTTAGTCCGATGTGACACTTTTCTAAGCTGTCAGAAGACACCGTGTGTGGATCTCGCGCGTACTCCGCAGATAACCGCTCGGATCCGCCGCTTACTCTAACGTGCATTGGACTTATCTAACTGGGGCCGCATCGAATTGGGAACAATTCTGTAATAAGCGTGAATTTAGGGAGAAAAAGTTAGTTTGCCGTGAGCTGAGAAATAAAAGGACTACAAAATGAGGTAAGCTGGATGGATGCTGTAAATGCGACCACCTGTACTGGCTCTGTTTTTTATTTAACCTGCATCACTGAAGCCTTTCTTCGGACTTGACACGCGAGGTACGTTCACGTTACCTTGCTGTTGCAAACCTGGGAAAGCGCGGCGGGCATGCGGCACGCGCGGATGCATGGCCAGGCACGGTGCTCTCCGCGCGCTGCTCCTGCTGCTGCTGCTCGTGGCCGCGGGGGCGTGCGCACGGGCCGCGGAGCGCCTCGCGTGGCTGCTGGCGGACAAGGGGCCGTTCCGCCGCGCGCACGAGTTCACCGACTTCGCCGAGCGACATCAACACGGTTTCACCACACGCTACAAGATTTACAGGTACAGACACGCTACTGTATATAACACGAACAATTAAAATACTCCGCTTACATTTACACTTTGTTTTATTTCATGTGTGTATTTATTTTTTTTCTTTGTTATAATAATCTACGGCATAAAGGCAAACATCTAGAAAGTTACACTTTAAAATGCATCTACATAATTTGAGGTATATTCCTTGGTCACGGTTGCCGAGCAGGCGTTACAAAAGCAGTTTAATGACCAATGAAAAATATATTCAAGAACAAAATAAACAGCGGAATCAAAATCAGCCCCCTTGAAACTAAACTAAAACCAAATCCACCTTATTACAACAAACTCCCACAAATCGAACTGGCTAATCAAAAAACATTCCAATGATCAATAAATTCAGCCCCAGAATCACCAAATAAACATTTAGAACTGGTCCTCTGTCACATTTGCCTGGGACATTTCAGTGCCATGCCACCAGAGTGCACCGTCCCCAGAGGTTTAGAGACTGTTCCTTATTCTATAGACTATACAATACACTTGGTTCTATGAATTTTTTTGCACCCTTTTTTTTTTAAAATGCTGTTGATTACAGTGTTTTCAGATGACCACTGAGTTTTGATCATTACATTATTCCAATGGTCAATCTAAACAATCCCCACAACAGCCAAAAATCCAATGTAATTAAAACCACACATCTACAAGGCCAAATGAACAAACAAGCAAATAACAATCCAATGATAAATCAACTCTGCCAAGAAAACATCAAATGACCAAGCAAAACAGGACAGAGCTAAAACAACCCAATAATAACTTGTGAAAAAACATAACTTACAACATCCCAGTGGCCAATCAAACCCATTCTCAAAAAGCATCCCAGTTGGCAATTCAAAATAGCCTCAAACAACAGCTCAGTTGTGAGCAAATCAACCACAAAAAGTTCAATGGTTCAATCAAATCAGCCAAAAAAGTCCTAATTGTCAATCTCACCCCATAATAAACTCAGCTCAAAAACCAACCCAGCGGTTTATTAAAACTAGCCTCAAGGCAATCCCAATGGCTAATGAATACCAAAACCTCCCTAATCATTTCCAGGTCCCAAACTGTCCCAATAGCCAATCAAAACCTTCCCCAAAACAGTCTAATGACCCATCAAAACTAGTCCTCAATACTGACCAATGGCTAATAAAATCACATTTACAAACACCCAGTGAACATTTTAAATCCTCCCCCAAAACAAACCAATGGCCATGAAACAATCTGTAAGATATGACTGTCTTAAACTCTTAACAGAAATCTATTGTAACTCTTTCACCATCGCTTTAAAATGGCCTTGCAATATTACATATATTGTCAGAATAGCTATTAGACTGTTCAGACCAAATCCCTGACATATGACATCATACATTTATGCAGCAACTGAGTGAGAAAAAAGTTATCTTACATAATTCATACAGATGGTAATTGTGACATGAAATCAGGTGTTGGTTGCATGTTTACGCTTTACTGATGAGCTCATCTGAATATGGATCAACTAAAACTTTAGAAATCATACCTCAGACAGTACTGCAATATTGTGTTGGTGAAAAAAAAGTAATATAGTCAGTGTAGAGTGGTGTAGGAGGTGGTGTTGGTGGCTCACGGCTTCATGGTTCAGGGTTCGATCCTGAACTTTCGGTGTACTCTCTGAGTTTTGCATTATTCTTGCATTTCAATGAACTTGGTCTTTGTTTGTCCCCCAACAATGAAGTAAAAACCTCCCACTCGTGGAACTTTTTCTTGTTGTACATTTGGCAATGTAATGAAGGCTACAGGAGGCAAAAGCCTTTACATCTAGCTCTGACTTTTACATCGTTATCCATTTCCAGAGCTACTGTTCATCAAACCTCAACACATCCTGAGGACCTCTCGGTGGGGCTGAAAAGTCGACTATTGGTGTCCTGGAGTAGAACTTTGTTTAGTGAGATAACAACCAGTAGCATCAAAAATGAACAGGATAAGAAATTTAATTAATGTACATAATGTACAGGGAGACATATTGACTCAGCAGTGCATGCTGAGCATAGAGAACATTTTGCTGATTATAAACAATATGTTAAAGACCTTCCTCCCAAGCCATCCACTTTATTCATGCCTTTCAGGTCAGAACACCAGAGGGGGAAAATGGGTATCGAAAGATCTGAGCAGATTACATTTCAGAGAAAAAAGAACTGTACAGTGTGTTTAGCACCTGGCTCCCTGTTGAGCGTCTTTAAGTCCCAGCACAATCAAATCCCACCTACTGTTCTTGTCTGTGTCGGCCAAGTGTACAGGGGAAGTGTGGAACAGAAGTGGTATAAACAGGAGGAGGTGGAAAGGAGAGCCAGATTGTGTGCTGATTGCTTTTGTGGCCTTTTCTTGTCACATGCTGTTTTTTCATTTCTAACGGTTCGCTATCTTACACTATAGTTGCACTTTGTCACTTCCTGGAGTCTACCTTTCATACGCTAATATGTTTTCTATATGTGTGATTATGAGTCATATGGTCAGAGTGGTTTCAAAAAAATGGGATTTAAGTAACTTTGACCCTGGTGGATGTTGCCGGTTTTGAGCGTTTCAGTAAACAGATTTTTGACGCACAATAGTTAACAGTAGAATGGTACGAAGACACAAAAAAAACCTCAGTCAGGGGCAGTTCCTCGGGCAGAAATGATTTGATGAGGGAGGTCAGAGGAGAGTAACCAGTCTGGTTCAAGCTGAGAAGAAGGTTATGGTGACACTCTTTACAATAGTGTTGAGCTGAAAAGCATCTCAGAGAGCGCAACACCTTAGAACAGGTGAGGTACAAAAGTAGAAGACCACATCAGGTTCCGCTAGCTGTAGGACAAGGATAGGTATCTGAGAGTCCACTGAGCACAGGCTCATCCAAATAAAGATCGGACAAACTTTGCACGATCTGATGATTCTTAATTTCTGTTGCGGCATGCAGGTTAGACTGTTCGTGGTAGTGTAATGTGTGGGGAAAGTTTTCTTGCTTAATAACAGTCAAGAATCATTTGAATGCCATAGAACAAGGGGGTCCAGTCTTTCGCACAAAAAAATGACTGGTGTGGGTGCAGGTTTTTAATTCCAACCAAGTAGAAGCCACACCTGTGTGCCAAGATCAACTGATTAATCAGGTGGAATCAGGTGTGGTTCCTGCATGATTGGCCTGAAAACCTGCTTCCACACCAGCCCTTTGCTGATAAGATCGGACATCCCTTCTGTAGACATTCTGATTTGACCTCTTGCATCCCTGTACGGATACAATTTATCCATCTTTTAATGGTGACTTCTAACATGATAATGTGCAGTACTTTAAAGCACAATCCTGGATCAAGCTGGTTCCATGAACGTGACAGTGAGATTAGTGTAGTTTAATGGTCTCCCCTGTCACCAATATAGAGAATCCAACGAAACCCCTTCGGGATGGGGTAGAGAGGGACACGACAGCTTAGTAGCCTTGCACACCCAAGAGTTGGGGGTTTGAATCCCACCCTGTGCATGCAGAGTTTGGATGTTCTTCCTGTGACTCCTCCGGGTACTCTGGTTTCCTCCCCAGGACCAAAGATATACATTAGGCTGATCAGCAGCTCTAAATTGTGTGAGAATGGCTGTCTGAGTGTGCTGGGTGTGGGTGCAGTTGTGCCCTACGATGACTTGACACCTTGTCCCCAAGTCCCCTGGAATAGGCTGTAGGTCAGGGGTGTCCAATCTTATCCAGAAATGGCTGGTGTGGGTACAGGTTTTCGTTCCAACCAAGTTGGAACCACAGCTGAGTATATTGATAACCAAGACCAACTAATTAAACAGCTGGAATCAGGTGTGGCTTCTGCTTGGTTTGAACAAAAGCCTGCACCCACACCAGCCCTTTCCGATTGGACAACCCTGCTCTAGGTTCTCCATGACCCTGTGTTAAAAAAATGGATAGACGGATGGCTGGATGGATATGGTAGAACAACAGATTTGTTGTATTAATGTGCTACTAACAAAAGAAATGTTGTCAATAAGGACCAGAACTTGGTAAGTACATGCCAAAAATGAGAGGTGTCACGTTTGTGCAATTGGAAAACCAAACCTTTACTGACAAAAACATTCAAAATAAGTGAAAATGCAAAAAGATATTTTTCAGTGGAGCCATAATATAATTTTTTTTAACAGCCAGGTGATAAAATTGCTGGGTCTGTTATACTCTGTGGGGAATTTATTCATGTTATTAATTCTCACTGGTGTGTCAAGCCAATTTTAATAGACCCTGTATAATTAGTGAATTATATTCTGTATATTCTGGTGTTCTGCAGGGAGTTTGGTCGATGGAAGGTGAACAACTTGGCTATGGAGAGGCAGGAAGCAGTACCCTTTGACCCTGAATTCGTGCGCAACGTCAGGCAGTTGGGGCGGCGCCCGAGCCTGCAGATGATCGTTGACAATATCATAAAGAAGTATGGCACACACTTCCTGGTCTCAGCCACTCTTGGAGGTAAGACGTTTTGATGAAATCTTTCCGCTATATTAAGTTCATCTCTCAGCTTTAGTAGCGCTCAAGACCTCACTGATGCTCCACAGAAACAGGCCAGAAATGTGGAAATTTTCTATGAGGAGGTATTTTTAAACATTTTATTGAAGTCTCCGGTATGAGTGCTTTAGGTAGCAGTCAGCGGTAAAGCTGAACCTCGACCCTACAGGACTGCTGTTTCTAGCCGCTACAAAGTGCGTGATAACAGGTAGAATGTTTCACGGATGTTCCACAACGTTAAAATAAAAATATAAACAAATAAAAAGACTTATTGGTTATTTTTGTGAAGCAGCAGTCTAGTGCCATTAGAGATACCTGTAGCGAGAGATGGGAATTCATCATAAAATGTTACTTAGCAAGGAGGTTGAGCTTCAGGCATCATCGATTCAAATTCTTCCTCCACCATCTTAAATATTAAAGATTATTATAAAGAGTGTAGAAATCATTCAGCAAGAAAGCAATATCGGTAATAGAAAACCTAAGAATCTATGACAGTCCATGAATAAATTCATAAT
>JAOTRN010000043.1:15778511-15789767 GCA_028566695.1 Bagroides melapterus | reverse complement strand
GTACATACTGTATAAAGTTTAGTTGATCTGATCACCTTTGTTTACTAAAGTGTTTACCTGGAAAATAATAATAATAATAATAATAATAATAATAGTCCTCAAAGTCACACTGCAATTTCAAGAAAGAAACTAAAAAATAAATAAACGTGAACAAAACACTTATAAAGGGTATATTTTAGTCATAAAGTCGATGTAAAGTCCATTATCTATGTAGAAAGTGCTAAAGAAGCTTTGGATTAAATATTTAGCCTTCATGTTCTACCTCAGTAATCCAGAAAATCCTTCTCCCGCCCTTTCTTTGTGACGTCGCATTCTGCGCCTCGAACGCGGATTGGTCAGATGACTGTAAAAGCCTCTCCTTCCATGGTAACGCTTCTTCGCACGAGGCAGGGAGAAGGGGCACGCGGGTTGCTAAGCGACGGCGTTTTCGCATACTAACGTTCTACATAGTATTTGGAAATAGTGCGGTCGCTTATTTGTGGCGTACTAATGAGTGCTCTAGAATATTTAAAGTCCAGGGAAGTTTAATAGCTACGTCGCGTGGGTGTGGAAACAACAACTTTGTCTAAGAAATAACAAGACTTTCATTTTGTTTTGGAACCGAAACACGTTTTCAAGCGAAATGTAAACTTTTGTGATCGACCTGGGATTATTTTACACCTTTCAGTATTTGTATACATCGTAGATATTGAATGAAATGGCGTGTGAAATGGGCGTTTTCGGAGCTGCCGAGGTGATTAAAGGTATTTTTTGGATAACTGTGTAATAGTATTATGAAAAAGAACAACAAAAAAAAAAATCCATATTTGTTTTCTATTTGTTTGAGCTGTAAAAACAAACAAACAAAAAAATCGGGATGCCTCGTGCGTCAATTATCCGTGGGGTCCAAGCACTTAATGCTGTTTGTTTGTTTGTTTGTTTGTTTGCAGATCGCTTATACTTTGCAACTCTCCGAGGAAAACCGAAAAGTACAGCGAACGCACACTATTTCTGCACGGACGATGAGTTTGTCTATGAAAAGTGAGTAACGAGATTGTGTTGAAAAACCTTACATTGATCATTTAAGTGTTAAAAGTTTAAATTTCAGTATGCTGTGTTTCCTTAAATGCTCCTGCTATGGTCATGTTACACACAAAAAGTTTTTGTTTCCTCGTATTATTTATTGCTTACTTTATAGCAGCTACAAACACAGATTGATCTTAGGTCTTAGTTAATTAGATGAGGAAAGAAAAAGCAGTTTGTTATGTGTACGTGTACGTTTTAATTTTAAATGTATCGATCAACATTTAAAATTCGGTATAAAGTGTGTCATGTGCCTGATTTTTATGTTTCAGCTTCTATGCAGACTTCGGCCCTCTCAACCTGGCCATGGTGTATCGATATTGCTGTAAACTGAACAAAAAGCTCAAGGTGAGATGACCAGCTACAGCAGAAAGTCATTAGTTGTCATTTCTGTGTGTGTGAGAAATGAACCCATATGGATTTGCTTGTTTTTCTTGACTATCCAATCCAAAATGCTTTAAATTTGCATACCAGATCTGTGTAAAGCTACAAGGACACAACAGTTGGCAAGTGGATGAAGGTGTATTAAAGCAATAACATCATGTTACCGTGACCACTTCCTGGACTCCGGTGGAGTCTCTTTCTCTGCTTGTACTACGAACACCTTGCATTGCATTGTTCATTAGTGCTGAATACGTGAGAGAGGAGCAGAAGGTTTTGGCAGGTGCTCAAAGACATAAGTGTGTACATCTGGAGCCGACAGACGATGAACAGTAGATAGTTCGAGGATTTGGAGACCGAAGGTGAAGTTAAAGTGCAAAAATGGTCAAAGAATCTCTGTGTATCATATCATCGTTTGTATATGGAGGTAATATATAGCATACCTTAACAAACAAGTTAAGAACCATCGCTGTCCGTTGTTTCAAGCTTTCCTCCAAAGATGTACAGCTTGGTATCTTGCATTTCTAAGAGCACGTTCCTTGTTTCTTGTTTGACGTAATTTTGCCCAAGATAACTCCGTTTAAATAGCGGTGTTTTTTCATGTGACTATACCGAACATCCTTCCACCAGGCCTACCACCATTTGACATTAGAGTGTAAGGTTGTAGAAGAGTAATAACTTCTAATCACACTGGTGCATCTGGTGTCACTTCCAAGAAGGTAAATTTGAGGATTTTGAGTCTGAATGACTTCTCAGGGAGTTTTTCCTTGCCACAGTCGGGTCGGACTTGTTCATTAGCAAGCCGCATCTACATCTGGATTGCAGTAAAGCTGCTTCGTGACGACGATAAAGAATTCCGCATCTCGGAGCACGTCGGAGTAATGGAGCCTTCGTGCCAAGAAACAAGAAGACGAGACATAGAAACAAACAAAGAGAATGTAAAACCATTAAGTGCTACATGTACAATCGCACACAACCAGGCTCGTGATGAAATATTTAAACGGCGGCCTGTAACACGATGAAGCGGGTCTCGAGCCAGTGGTCATTAGCTAAGTAACAGCTGTTGGTAGTAGGTTCTGTATATTGTTATGATTGGCCGAGTTTTTAGAAACGATGAACGATACTCTTCATAACGCGTTGTCATAGTAACAGTTAATTCACAGGGACGCCATTAAGGAAGCCTGATTAATAATTGTTGATATTGTGAGGTTTTCTCTGAGGAGATATTTAGTTTGTGGTTTTTTTTTTTTTTTGGTTCTCATTACATTCCAAGATTTTCCAATTGGACATTTGGAAATAAGTGGAATGAAAAGCTTCACTTAACAATTTATAATTCTGTGTGTCCTTCCAGTCTTTCACTCTTTCCCGGAAACGCATCATTCATTACACCAACTACGACCAGCACAAGAGAGCCAACGCCGCCTTCCTGATCGGCGCCTACGCTGTGGGTCTCGCTCGACACCATCTCCCAAAAATCCTACATACTATTTTTAGATTCACGGATTTTAAATCCTCTTATCTTCCACTCCAGGTAATATACTTAAAGAGAACTCCAGAGGAAGTTTACCGAGCCCTGATATCTGGGACTAACGTGTCCTACCTGCCCTTCAGGTAAGATTCATACATTTTTTTTTTAATTTTTTTTTTTAAACCTCTGAAGCACAAAGAACTCCAGGTTCACTTCCTGTGTCTTCTTTCAGAGACGCTGGCTTTGGGAACTGCCCCTACAACCTCACCATCTTAGACTGTTTACAAGGAATCCGTAAGGTTAGTGCGCAACAGAGGCCCTTTTAATTATTTAAGCGTCATGCACTTCTAGAAGCTCCACATCCTAATCATAATCCTTTAGTCTAATTATCTGCCCTACAAACGAACGCTGTCACAGGAAGTGGGCTAGGACAGAACGTTTACATAACCGTCTTCTACAAAGCACACAAACAACCTCATGGCATGTTTGTTGGACTTTTATTCTATTTAACCGTCATGTACACAGGTTTCGACAAACTTTGTAGAGGTCCAATGTTGGAAGGTCGATAATACGTGAATGTGAAACATGACGGTTAATTATTCATTTTTCTTCTGTCAAGGCCTTGCAGCACGGGTTCTTTGACTTCGAGACGTTCGACGTTGAGGAATACGAGCACTACGAGGTGACGTACACAGAAATGTTGCACAGAAAGAGGAGCTAAACATGCTCTGAGGAGAGTGCTAACAGCTTTAATCAGTTTACATGAACAGATGTTAGGTGTTTATTTCTATTAACTAAATGATGATCTAACTGATCGAGTCCTTCTTTTCTTTTATTTAGCGTGTAGAAAACGGTGACTTTAACTGGATTGTGCCAGGGAAGCTGCTGGCCTTCAGCGGACCTCATCCCAAGAGCAAAATCGAGAACGGTGAGGCGAGAATAATAAACGACGTACTCCGATTAGTGAATGAAAGTTGTTGGTGAATGATATTCCATGAATGACCTCCATGATCCAAATTCCCAGGATTCCCCCTTCATGCCCCGGAAGCATACTTCCCGTACTTTCGCCAGCACAACGTTAGCGATGTGGTCCGGCTCAACAGGAAGATGTACGAGGGAAGTCGCTTTACAGACGCCGGCTTTGCGCATCACGACCTGTTCTTTGAGGACGGTGGCACGCCGAGCGACATCATCATCCGCCGTTTCCTGCACATCTGCGAAACGTCCGAGGGCGCCGTCGCCGTCCACTGTAAAGGTGAGAGAGAGTAATGCGAGAACAACTCAGGGACAGGAAATGTTTGTAAAAGAAGAGTCTCAGTGTGTGTGTGTGTGTGTGTGTGTGTGTGTGTGTGTGTGTGTGTGTGTGTGTAGCTGGCCTCGGCAGGACCGGCACCTTGATCGGATGCTACCTCATGAAGCATTACTGCTTCACTGCTGTAGAAGCAATCGCATGGATTCGCATCTGCAGGCCCGGCTCGGTCATCGGCCCCCAGCAGAACTTTCTGGAAGAGTGAGTAACGGAAATATTTATGTGATTTCAAGGGCAAGAGTTTCTGGTCACATCTGCTAACACACTGATTCAAATTCAGAACAATATGGCTAGAAATACAGTCATCTCTCTGTCTCTCTTCTCTCTCTCTCTCTCTCTCTCTCTCTCTCTCTAGAAAACAGCACAGCATGTGGATGGACGGGGATCTGTACCGCTCCAAGCAGCCGAGGCCGCGGCCGTACCCTGAGAGAGACCTGGCTCACCTCATCTCCAGCCTGGATGACATTTCTCTCAGCAGCAGCAGCCTGAATGCCAAAAGCATCGACGAGGTGCTGCTTTTCACAGGATTTCCCATGCTGCTGTCCTTTAAAACATTTTCTTTCTTCTTTATTTCATTTATTTCTTTCATTTCTGTCCACCACAGAATGACCTCATGGACAATAACATGGGCTTAACTCAAGGAGACAGACTGCGAGCACTGAAGTGTCGGCGTCCTCTCAGGTCTCCCTCAACTCTCGGGTGAGCCCAATAACACCCCCACAGTCCAGAAAAGATTCTGATTAAAAAAAAAAATGATTGGCACCCCTGCAGTTAGTACATCGTCTTGTAAATAAATACTCTTCTTTCAGCGGTTTACATCCGATACCTGGCACCATTCCTCCCTCAAAGTCTTCCAAAGCTCCTCCGTTCTCCCCTGTAGCCAGGAGATTGGCTCGAAGCCCGTCCGCCGGAAACATGAAGAGGTGCGTACACGTATTAATCCCCAGAACAGTTTATTTTTTAGCACATTTCCATTCATCAGTTATGTCAACATTCTGTCATGGAAATGCATGACCATCCCTGTTTCAGCTTTACCCCCGGCTTGGCTCGCTCCCTCGGCAACCTTTACAGCCTGGAAGACTTCGTAGACGACGAAGGCGACGACGCATCCGCACCCTCCTACCCCGCCCTTCCTCCGTCACTCCTCCCCACCGGCCCTCCTCCACCCCGCTTCGGTTTTGGATATCCTGTCCTGAGTTTCCAACAGGAAGTTAATAACAACCTCAACAATACTCCTGCACACAGGCCTGCCATGAGAGGAAACTTCAGACCTACAAACCCCAGAGTTCCCGTTGCAGGCGTGTTCACAGGCCGCCATCTTAGTCGCTCCATCCCCGTGAGTGGATTCGCAGACTTCATTTCCAAACCTCTTCCCTTTTTTCTGCTTTCCTTGTGTTCTTTTTCTTTTTCTTTCCCTGTACAAGTTTTTGATTCCTTCCTGGTTATTCATTGTAATTTTTTTTTCTAATCGTGTGTTTTATTCTCTGTCTTTTCACAGTCCCTACAGTCCGAGTACATTAAGTACTAACGGCGCAGCGATGCGACACAGTGACTCTTTGGCTCCAGGAAAATCTCTGCGTATTGACTCAAGGAGCCTCAGGTTCAGCAGGCGACATCGAACTAATAAATCACGGATTCACTGTTTAAGAATTCCTTTTCATTTCCAGTCTTTAGAATACTTATAATATCTCTAGGAATGTAACATTTTGTCCCACTTGAGGATTGTTGAGTTTTACTTATACAGACCTCTTCCTCAGGGCAAGAAATAGGAGACAAGCAGAAATTTTCATCTTAAAATATCAACCCTAAACCAGATCTATGCTTGAAAAATGAAATGTCCCACCGCTGTGTAGTTTTCAAATGAATTATGATCATGTGACATTTCTAGTTAAATAGTCTAAAACAATAATGCTACTATTTGTGTATCTCTCTCTCTCTCTCTCTCTCTCTCTCTGTGGCTGCACAGCTGACTGAGACATTTTGTATAGACATTCTGATTTGTACAACCCATTTTTGTACAGAGATTTCACTCTTGTATTGACTGATAAAGTGCTTGGAATTAAACATGAATACGATTTAACAGAAACTTGTCCTCATGTGAACATCAACTCAGTATCTAAGAACTGTGTTACTATGGTAACAGTGAAGGTTGACCATGAACACTGAGTGCCATTTCTCTCTGTCTCTCTCTCTCTCTCTGTTATTTTATTTTTTTAACATACTACTTTGTCAGAGGAAGAACTGCCTTAATTATTGGCACCCTTGGATAAAATCCATTGAAGTGAATGTATCTTAACAAGGGTGTCAATTCTGCATGTAAGCAATGAGAGCGTTTTTTTTCTTTTATTCTTTCAAATTTGTGCAAAGGAATCGGAGGACCTGCTAAATAATTTTTATTACACCTGCAGAAAATTCTAGAAGTATTGGTTAACAACAGTATTTCAGAGAAAATTTTATGAATACTGTAAATAAAACTCTGCCCTTATGTTCTTGGTAATGAACTTAATGTATATAACGTTTGTAATGTAGTCAAATAGAATAGCTTATGTAAAATATAAAATACCGTGCTTAATAGTAAGTAAATACGTAATACTTATGAACGAGTGATGTTTGGCATCGATTATTAATTAAAATTAAAAAATAAAATAAAAAAATTAAAAGGTCTGTAAATAAAGATCATTTTGGAATTTCAGAAAAACGCATATACGGTAAAAAAAAAAAAAAAAAAAAAAAAAATCCCATTATTCTTTTTAAACACAATAATTTTACGACAGCCGTCACTTAAATACATTGTCGCAAAAAAAACCGCTTTACGACACCGTTTTTTTTTTTTTAGTATGAAGGAATGAATTTGCTTTTTGTGTTTCTCCAATGCAGCAGTTCCCAGACGTTGAGCTTTCCAATGGATTGAAAATACCAATCCTAGGTTTAGGTGAGTACACTACAGTTTGTTATGAAATGTGCGTGAATATACACCAGACATTACGGTACACGGCAGTATATCTCAGGTTAAAAGAGACTCGCTTTTGTTTATGTTTAGGACTAAATAAAGTTTGGCATTTTAGTGGCCTGATTTTTTTTGGGTTATGACTTCATTCTGAAACGATGTTGGAATAGTGTAAAAGACATGAAGCACAGAGACATGAAGGAAAAATCAGCCTAAAAAAATAATAATCGTCGGTTCCCGCAAACTGTACGTGATGTGGTTATATCTGGAGTCTAAAGTTCACTTAAAATACTTTGCCTCTCATTAACATTTACACATGCGGTGCATCTGGACATTGTTTGACAACGTTGTTGTTTTAGCTAAATATTGATAAAGGAGTGCAGACTTCTGCCTGTTAAAGCAAATCCCGTTTAGGAGCAGGTTGGTGTTACAAAACCCTAATACTGAAAGATGCACCACGCCAGCCTAACCTAATTAAAATGTTTTTACATTTTTTTTGTTTGTTTTGAACCCTCCTTAATGACATCTCTCCAGGAACGTCGCACCACGGTGGCTACTCTCACGATGCTGTCGTCTACGCTCTCCAGCAGTGTGGCATCAGGCACATAGACACGGCTAAAAGATACGGCTGTGAAGAAGCATTGTCCAAGTCGATCACGGAGAGCCGAGTCCCACGTGACGAGCTGTGGATCACCACCAAGCTGTGGCCGCGGGATTATGGATTTCAGCGTGCCAAGGAGGCCTGTCGGGCTTCGTGTGCCAGACTCGGGGTTGAGTATTTAGGTACGTTGAGTATTTTCGTTCCTTGTGGCTGTTTGCTCGTCTGAGACTGCGGTGTAATATATATCTCTCTCCTACAGATCTGTATCTGATGCACTGGCCTGACTGCGGTGTCCCGGGCCGCTCTAACAGGGACGTCCGAGCCGAGACGTGGAGAGCTCTGGAGGAGATGTATGACGAAGGTGTGGGTTTGCAGACGAACGGATGGTCAGAGTGGAGCGGGGTGGCTTTCTGATGCGAATGTTTTCCTGTTATCGCAGGATTGTGCCGTTCCATCGGCGTGAGCAACTTCCTGGTCAGACATCTGGAGGAAATAAAAGAGGACCACGGCGTGATGCCTCACGTCAACCAGGTACGAGCCGTAAGGACAGGAGGCTGTTGAACTCCTGGTGTCCGTGGAATGACGAGAACCTACAAAGTGCTGGATGTTTTTGCAGGTGGAGTTTCATCCGTTTCAGCAACCGTGGCAGCTGGTGGAGTTTTGCCGCAGCGAAGGCATAGCGTTCGCCGGTTACTGTCCTCTAGCTAAGGGCCAAGCGCTCGATCATCCAGCCATCGCGGACCTGGCGCAGAAGTACGGACGCAGCGCTTCACAGATCTGCATCCGCTGGAGCATTCAGGTATGAGACAGTTCTTAGAGAGAAGGTTTGAACTTTGGCTTTTTCTCTTGTCATGAAAGTCATTCAATTAGTCGTGCCTTTTTGATTGTCAGAACGGGATCATCACCATCCCGAAGTCCACCAAACCGGATCGGATTCTGGAAAACTGCCAGGTAAGTCCTCAAGTCTTCAGTGTGTTTCTGGGCTGGAAAGAAGCCTTTTTGTTGTCCGGATGTTTCCACTTTCATCTTCCTCACCCTCACCGACGTCCTGTAAGTTTGTCGTTCTGATCGCAAAACTTTTTACATGGCAGAGGAATCGATTCGAGCCACGTGAACACGGATTTAACTTTTACCAGTAACTTTGTGTTAAACCGCGTAAATGACAAACAATAAATAAATAAATGAGTAAACAAAAACTGCCTTTGCATGCACAGGTGTTTGGGTTCCAGCTGGAAGACACCGACATGGCTGCCATGCACATGTTGCACGATGGGAGACACGTGAGCTGGGACCCAACCGACGTGGAGTGAGCACACTGGTGTGTGTGTGTGTGTGTGTGTGTAATCAGTATTTCACTCTGAGCACGACTGCAACGTTTTTGTGTTCGCGTCTCTAAATAATCACGTCTCAATCCAGCAGCACGGATGAGACCCTGTAGATCCAACGCTCTGTTTTGTCTCTCTTTTTTTTTTTTTCTCTCTTTACAGGTTTTGGATTTCACTCTTTCCAAAGAGGACGTGCAGAGCCTGGGGCGATTACACGCTGACAAAAAGCTCGTTGAGCTCAGCTACCCGCTCTGGAACGGATAGCCTGACGATGGTTCTGCGATCGTGTGACTTTAATAAAAAAAAAAATAATAATCAATAAATCTAACTGAGAGTTAATATTAAATTTTGAACAGCCCAGGTTCATTTGAGGAAACCAACATGAAGGAATGTTCTAGAAGCCTACAATGGAAGATTTCTCACTGAGAAACCGTCAAGGAACTGCCTCGAGGAGCTTCTCCAGCAGCCCGTGTGCCTTTTAGATCAAAGTCGTAAGCAAGAGTATCGGATCGTGTCACGTTTTAACAATGAATAAATAAATAAATAAATAAATACAGAAAGAACTCGAGTGTCAATATTGTTTAATCCGTCCTCTCGTTTATAATCACCGTTGCCGTACACAAGGTTTTTTTTTTTTTCCTTTTTTTTTTTTAAATATCACAATTTTTTTTGCCTTCCTCCAAACGTCCAGTTTCACCTCTCGGAACAAAAAGAGAATAAAAGGGAAAAAAAAAAAGAAAAAAAAAAGCAAAGGCAGATTGTATTATACAAAAAAATGCAAACCAATTTTCACACAGTGAATTTGTTTTACAAAGTCATAAAATGGCATAATAATGACTACATCCACATTGGAGTAAGATGGTTCTAAACATTCCTTAATGGAGTATAACCTAAAGTTTTTATATATGTATATATATTTATAAATATATAAAACCTTTCCTTGGTTGAAATCAAGCCTGTACCTTAATTTAAGATTTTTTTTTTCCTTAAATTTTTAAACAAGATGAAAACATAATTGTAAAAAAAAAAAAAAAAAAAATTATAGACCTAGCAATAACAGTGTTAAGGTTTGAGAGAGAGAGAAAAAAAACAAAAAAACGAGTTCATTCACCTTTATGGTTTAAACGAGTGCTACAGGTCCGCTCAAAACAGACACGATCCGCATAGAGAAATGAATATCATCCGTTAGGAACAGACCTGCTCGCAAAGATGTCACATTTAGCACTGTGACTCCTCTGCTCCAGGGAAAAAAATAATTATATATATAAAATAAACCATGCACAATTTTTTTTTCTTATATAAACGAGTTTTATGCCACTGAGGTTTTTAGTGGCCGGATACGGTCATGATTTCATCTGTAAAGCATAGAAAGAAAAAGAAATATATCCGAAGGAAAAAAAAAAATATCCGAAGTGAAAGTTACTCAGTGAGATCGCTGATTATTAAAAAGGTTCAAAAGCTACGACAGAAACCTCATAACCTGGGTGCAGTCATGTACCGATGAAGCGTAAACACTTCTAGCACATTCCTACAGAAGCCAAATAACACCATCTGGGTGTCGCTCGTCGACACCGTGTGTGTGTTGGAGGGAGGAAAGAAAAGAAATAAAGAATTCCTCACACTTATATACTGCAACGTGTAACATGTTAATCTGAACATCTCGCTCGAGAGACTCGGAAACGCTTCGTGCCGTTTCACTTGGGCGTGTGTGTGTTGGCGTGAGCTTGGCTACGGAGTTGGCTTGGTTTTGACTGGACGCCAACGATGTGACGGAAGAAAAGAAAGAGAGATCTGTAAGATCCTGTGTGTCTTTGGAAATACTTCGTTTCTGTAAAAGTTTTGCACTTCCACGACATTTAGTTTGAACAACTGGGTTAAGAACGTTGCGATGATATCGAGCTGTTCTGGATACGGAGAACCCAACGTCTACGGCAGATTTCTACTGCGGTTAGAGGAAAGAGCCGTCTGCCCTCTTCCGCACGGCTCGCGGTTGCCTAGCACCCAGCGAGCACCGCCCAAGTTAACCTCTTGGCTGTGGAGGACAGCGGACGGGATTTGAGCTTGCGGTGAAAGATCTACAACTAAACGCTTGCGGAAAACAAACTAAAAGGTTCAGCAGATCAAACTCGAGCAAGGTTTTACACGTCGAAGCTTGTGGAGCAC
>JAOTRN010000043.1:15767466-15778411 GCA_028566695.1 Bagroides melapterus | reverse complement strand
CGCTTGCGGAAAACAAACTAAAAGGTTCAGCAGATCAAACTCGAGCAAGGTTTTACACGTCGAAGCTTGTGGAGCACGCGGATCCGCGGCTCGAGTCCACTCGTGACGATTGCTTGGGAAAAGGGTGCGTTCTGTTCTCGCGCAAAATAAGAATAAAAATAACTCAAAAAAAAAAAAAAACCCTCAACACTATAAATCATTAATATCATAGTAATTACGACTAGAGCACAAAATAATCACGACCAAAAAAAAAAAAATTTTAAACACGTTAAGAGGTTGCACCCAAAATTGGAGCTTAATATCATAGTCGGTCTCAAGAGACTAGAAGGAAATGTTGCACGTGAAGAATGTCATCACTATAGGAAGACCATGTCTTGATCCGGTTTCAGGGAGGTCTTTATCTGTTTGTTTGGATCGTCGTTATACTTATTTGTAAAAGAAGGGGGAGAAGGGAAGAAAAAAAAAAAAAATCACGTTTACGTTAAAGCGAAGCGATCAACTTGAATTAATATCACTACGGCAAATCGGCTCATCTTTGTTTGGTCTAAATACCTGTCTGAATTCAGACGATCGATGAGGGATTGACGCTTCGCCGCCCTCGGTACGTGTGGATACGTTTCGAGCACCGCGGCGTTCCTTGTTCGTGTGCAGCAGCTAACCTGAATATGCAAACGTGACCAGAAAACCTACGTAAGCGACTTCACAGAAGTCAGGGAGAATTGACGGGAATTCACAAACGAGGCTGCGATCCACGTGACACGTGCACATGCTCGCTCTCAAGTGGTGCCAGGGTTCAAAAAGCGGAACGACTCGTCCAAAAAAAAAAAAAAAAAAACCCACGGAGCTGCTGCTCGGGCGAACACGAGGATCAAAAAGACATTCTTCCTCGAATAAAAAATGTACACGTTTATAGAAAAAACATGGAAGAAAGTGCTTGTGTGTGTGTGTGATTTTTTTTTTTTTAAAGACATTTGAACACATTCTATAAAACAGAATGCTTGACGCCCGACTAAGAAATTCTGAACAGTTCTATAGCCAAAACCATAAATTAAATGAAATCGTACGATTGATTCCGTTATCTCAGACCTTTGTGTTCGCTGAAGCAGCAGCTCCGGCTCCTTTTGTCTGATCGATTTGCCACCGTGTGGGGGGAAAAGCTGCGGAGAAACTCCATACAAAATGGACTGATAAAAGGCTTTCCGTGCTACTGCTTTTTTTAAAAAAAATTGTCTGGTCCGTCACGTCATATTCTGAGGGCGCACAGAGTTTCGGGAGTTTTTAAAAAGGACGCCGGAAGTAAAACGCTACCGAGAGTCGGCTCGCTTTTCTTTTCCTGTGCCGCGTTCATTTAAAATAGAAATGCAGAGGAAGAAAAAAATAAATGTACAGGATAATCAGATGCCCTGGTTTCCAGGCGATGAGAAGTCGTTTAAAACAAAAACAAAAGCTCATTCACAGAACAAAAAGGAAAAAAGATTCATAATCACGGCAGATACTGCTCATTTCTTTTTCTAAAATAAAACAAGTGTTTTGTGCATGCATGTAACAGCATGCAGGTGTGTGTGTGTTTTCTTTCCTCATACTGGCGCATTTCTCTTCAAACTTTAACGCTTTTGAATGAAAACGCCCAAAATCTCATACAGAGTGTTGTGTGTGTGTGTGTGTGTGTGTGTTTGGCTGTGTTGTTAGCGGCCGCTCTTAAGAATGAACGACTCCGTTCTTTTGGAGCTCTGATCCACTTCCTGCTTGGTCTCCGGAGCACAGGCTGAGAGAAGACGTCTTATTGGTCAGAGATATCATGGATCCCCCGACGCTGTTGGCTGGGACGATGCTGCTTACACCGTTCGAGACGTCGCTGGCGGAGGAAACAGACACAACGTGTAACGGTAAATATTTTAGATGTACCGGAGCTTAACCAAACCTACCATAACTAGCTTAGAGCGTTGTCTAGATTAGTGTCATCGTCATCATCATGTCCCACTGCCATGTTGGATTACTTTATCAAAGGTATCATGAATGTCAAAACATTTATTACTAAACATTTTGTACAGCACTCAGTCTTCCATGTTTCCTTTCTGGTTTTGCTTCTTTTGTTACAGGAGTGATCACAGACCTTCTGAATGATTCTGTATTCCAGTGACCACCAGAGTGTTATAGGATATGGACAAGCATGGGTCGGGTCAGGTCAACTGTGTGTGTGTGTGTGTGTACTCACCCCAGTGCTAAAGAGAGCTCCTCCAGCTGAGCTTTATGGTCACTCTGGCCATTTTCAGTGGCCTTTAGTTTGTATTGAACTTCCTGTGCTGCCTGGTTCTCCTGTATCACACACAATTTACAGTGATCAGTCCTATACTGGTATATATAGTTTTTGTTATGGCAGTGAAAAACGCTCGATTACATTACACTGGTATACCAAACACACACGTAAAAGAAACGTGGGCTACCATAGCAATTTCACGTGTCCTCTTCCCTATTTCCCTCTCCACATGATGAAGCTCGAGGCTGAGCTGCTCGCTGGACACGGCGCCACCCACAGGCCATTTAGCAGCTTGAGGTTGAGCGTTCAGAGCGCTGGCTTCTCGCTGCAGCAGCATGGAGTTACTTGCGGCCTGCACACAAGACAGTTTAATCAGGAGTAAATAATCAGGTCCAGTTTTTTAAAAAGACTCAGTACTACACAAAAGTCTGAGGCTTTTCACACTGAAGACTTCTTCACAGCACTGTATAAAACAGAAAATGACCATCTTTCATCAGGAGAAGAGTTTTCCTGATTTTAAAAATCTTTCTGCGTGCGTCACCTCCATGCTGCGGATCTGCGTCTGCTGACTGATCTGCTGGTTGACTTGCTGGAGCTCCATCTTCAGTTGCTCTCGATCGGGGGTGGACACGGGCAACCTGGAGGACATCAGATACACTGATGAACTGATGTAATGTACACGTGTAAATACAGGTCGGAGGTACTGGCTGTGGAAAACGTACCGCTCGCTGAAGTGTCCTGGAGAGGCGATACTCTGGTGCTGAGGGTACGACACACTGCCCCAACCGCCACCGTGGTTTCCGTAGGAATAATCAGCTATGAAAGAGTGCATGTTTCCTAAATTTACTAACGAGATTAACAGCCTATGATATTATTAGATAATTAAAAGATCATGTTACCGGCCATGGTGATGTGTTTGGATCCAGAAGCATGTGAGGACGCCATGGCCTGCACAGGGCCCGTGGTCTGGTAGCCTGTTTTTGACGTGCGAGAAATGGCACCAAACGGCGACACCGTGGGCAGCGGGCCGAACGGAATGATGGGATCGTCGTCTTTGGCTTCTGCCGTGCGCCGCTGAGCGTCTAGAGGCGGCTCTCTAAGGCTCTTTCCCTCCATGTTCTGTAAAAGTATTAAATACTGATTTAGATAAACACAAATATTTCAGTACAAGACAGTTACTGGGCACAGAAGGTGACGTACCATCATTTCCACTGCTCCAGCAGACACGCCGTCTTTCGGCTTGGGATCTTTGGAGCTAATGTATGAGCCGATGGTGTCGCATGACCACGGTGAGTACTGCCCAGCGTAGTCGGGTTCTCGGGTACCAAAAGCTTTGGAACCATCCTCTATGTACTGCATGAGGCAAACAAAAGAATTTAAAGCCATCCACCCCAATGAATAATAATGATAATAATAATAATAGAAGCATACTGAAAGTATCCTGCTCCACCGTGTCAGTGTTATTAGTTAAAATTACACTAAAAGATATGACCAACATTTTAACAGCATTGCCTTAGGGCTAACAGATCATCAGAGCATGTAACATTCCAAAAATATTTACGACATGCCTGCACCTCCTGAGGGTATTCGTTGGGGAAACTGTGAGAGGGCAGAGTAGGGGAGGCAGCAAATGGCGGAGGAGAAATGACTTTTCTCTCCTCTAGCTGGTTCAGCAACTCTTTACGCCTGCGGTGCAGGGACTCCAGGCTCGGCTGGGATCGAACATACGGGTCCTACAGGGAACAGGAAGTACAAACCTTGATGTTTAAGTGGCTTAACGTAGAAGTTTACAAATGTCTGTAATTGAAAAAGGACTCACCGTTATATGGGACCTGATTTGCCCGGGGTGTGGTGCAGGGGGGTAATAACCTTCTGGGGGATATCTCTCTCTCGATGTTGCCTCGGGGTGGTAGAGAGAGGTGGGGGCCACTGGAGTGGGTGGCACATCCAAGGACACAGGGCTCATGCGTACTAACTCATCTCGGGGTAGATTGAAAGGCTGAGGGGGTGGCGGAAGGGGAGGGGCCGCGTATGGGCCATGCCGGCGGGCATCATAGTGAGAAGGGGGAGGGTAAGGGTGGGCACTGACACCTGAGAAAGGTGGGGCAGAGTGGTGGGGAGGTGGGTACTGGCGTTCGGGGCCATAAGCAGGGTATGGGTCCTGGTACGGGGCATCGCCCGAGGGCAGAGGGTTACGGATGTAGCGGGGTGGCACATACTGTGTTGGTTGGTAGGGGTATGGGGTAGCTGAAAGAGAGAAATAACAGCCGTTCATTGGGAACGCATGTACGTACATACTGGTGATATTCATATGTAACATGCATCAAAGCATGAGAAGACGTTTAGTCACGTGGACTTTACGCCACAAACCGTATTAATACGCTGAGCATTTCAGACTCACCGGCAGAGTACTGGCCATCATACTGCGCTCCTGACGGCGCTCTGGCCTCAGGATAGAAGAGCTCAGGCTGCTGCTGTGGGTAGAGTGGAGGAGCGCCACGGGGCACACCAGGAATCTGTTTGGGCACGGACAGGTGCTCGGGCCTTGGGTGGGTAACTGCATGTGGGGGCAGGGGCAGGCCAGTCTTATCCAAACTGCACAAGGTTTACAACAAGGGACAAGTTAAACAAAACTGACCAGACAATAAAAGATTGTTATTATTATTATTATAATTTAAATACAGCCTATGCAATAAGTATAGACATCAGTTAAAAAAAGACGTACGAATCAGGTGGAGATCCTGGAGCACTCAGGCTGTCCATTTTGGGCTTTCGCATCAGCTCGTAGGGTGAAGGATCGTGTCCGCGTGCTAAAAGCGGCGGTGCTGATGGTGGACACGGAGCCACGATACCGTTGGTAAGCGGTGAAGGTTTACGTGTCACACCTTCCAGAGGAACGCCTTCATCAGGTAGCAAGGAAGGACCACATGGAAGTCTCTGAGCCAGGCGCTTGTTCATCTTACGGTATCTGAGGACATGAAACAGACAATTTAATTCTATTTCTGAATTTGTGGGGGAAAAAAATTTGTAATAATATTAGAAAAAAATAATTAATAACAAAAGGAAAAAAAAAGCAGTATAAACAAATTCCAAACGTACATTAAGGTATGAGGCTGGAAAGTTTGATCAGAAAAAAAAAAGAGAAAAAGAAACAAACAAAACAGGACGTTGAGTGAAAACTTTTTCCTTTGACAGAACAAAGCAAACTTTGTGTTTCTTTTTCAATAATTTAGAAAAAAAAACTTTGCTTTGTAGCAAAAACCAGTCATTTGTGTAGCATTTAGATATATATACTGACTTCTCAAGCTCTTCCTGTGAGTGGGCGAAGGTGCAGCTGGCACCTCGGGGGCAGCCTCCTTTTTGTTTCATGTCACGGCACATGTAGGTTTTGTACTTGCTGTGCTGTGGAGGCTGCTGCTGCTCCGTGCCTTTCTTGCTGTGGTTCTGGATGAAGTCCACCAGCCCGTGCACCACCGTCTTCACTGCTACCAGGCCCTTCTCCAGCTGCTCCCACGTTGGAGGTGGAGCATCTAGACACAAAACAGACATCAGGGTTTTAAAAACGTCACATCAGCCACATATTATCTGCTTGCATGACTAAGCATAAAAACATCACAAATAGCATGCTCAGGCCAAGCCTGGAGACGGAAGTGTAATATTTATTTATTTATTCAATCAGTTATTTATTTTTTTGCACACATGCCATAACGCCAGACCAAAAACCTCTACACCTTCCTTTTCCTGTTTGGTCCTTTTAAGACAAAAAACTTAGAAAAGATGTAGCGGCTAAATAGTTTTCCTCAGAATTCAACATATTTATGTTTTCCTTTCCTCAAACACATATCTTGACTCTCAGTCATGATACATGACGCGTACACCTGAGCTGATTCTCCTGATATGAAAATTTAGCTTCGAGTTTCTACAAATATAGTGTTTACCCAGATGTTTGAAAGAACACACCCTCGGGAGATCGAGTACGATAAACAGCGGAGAAACGTATTTACTTAAAGAATAGAAGAAAAGAAATGTGTTGTATTTGGTGAACCTGCTTTTTTAAAATATACGCAAGCAGATTTTTGTTTAAAAAATTTTTTTATAAAAATTATACAGTAAGCTGATTTAATGCACTTCTTTGACAGGTGGATACTAAAAAGAAACTTTTTTTTTTTCCTTATGATTTTCTAACAGTCTGTTAGAGTTTCCTGATGCATTCAAGGACGTACCTGGACTGGGGTCAATGTTGGCCAGCAGCTCTAGATGAGGTCTGAGGCGGTTCAGGTTGGCTGGGTCACCCGTCCTCTGCAGAGCTATAGTCAGCTCCTGAACGCTCTGCGCAAAGGATGCAGGCGTCTGCAACTATGACGTGATAAATACATAAAAAAGTTAAAGGGATACAAGGGGATAAAGCGCAACCTTTTATTAACGTGTAAACGTATAAAACCTTGTCGATGATGGACTGCATGTGGGACTTGTGAGACTGATCCCCGTAGAGCAGAGAGGACCACTGGTCAGGGGCGATGCGCAGACCTCCCTCCATGGCGATCTGGACGATCTGAGAGTCATGCTCCCTCCGAAGAGCCTCGTACGTTCGAAACTCCTCTTTCAGCTGCATCAGGGACGAGTCCTCGTCTCTCTTGGTCACCTACGGCAACAGAAGCAGGGGCTCCATCAGATCTCAATCACGTTACCGCTATTACAAGGTACTTAATATAGTATAACTTAATTACAACACACTTAATGATGATAAGATTACACAAGTAAATGAGGTGAGTGAAAATGCCATAAAATAATGATAAAGATTAGATGCTTTAAAGCAATTTCTTATTTGAAAGCCTGCTGTGTTTGTGTATATAAACACACACGCGTCATGTGACATATTCTTTGCTTTTTCTGGATACTGATGTATTCATATAACAAAAGAAATCGACCAAATAACTGTATCATAGATTATCTGCTTTATCCTGATGGAAGCCCATAAGAACAGGGGAGAACATGAGACTTACTTTAAAACAGGAGGCACGGTAAAGCAGCTGAACCACGTGTCCAATGCTGGTTTTGGAAGCCTGTGGAAATCTGGGCTCCAGACGCTGTACCACGAACAACACCAGCACTTTCCGGGAGAGAGCAGATCCGTCCTCCAGAGCCAGTAGCACCAGCTTCAAGGCCTCTTCTTGCATGGCTATGGATTAAGACCAGTATAACCAGTATGTCAGAATAGTGCAGGACAGAGTCAACACTATGGTCACAGAAGTTAAACAGGTGGGTTATGATGTACCTGGTCCGAGAAACTGGCAGCCCCTGGCACGGACGGCGGCCCACAGGTTTGAGGAGAGCTGCTGGGGGTTTTGATGCTGCAGGATGAGCTCTGTGACAGTGCGCTCTCCCAGCGATCGAGCGGCACGCATGGCACGTACTCGACCCTCTTCCTCCACCAGCTGGCAGTGCACCAGGGTTACCAGCTTCCTCTGCATGGGTCTGCTGAGCATGCTCTGTGCTGCGTTACTCAACCCCACGCCTAAAAATAAATAAATAAATAAACAAGATGAGTGGACTGACTGGTGCAACACTTTGACATTCTGTAGTTTCGTGGCTCATGATGTACAGGAAGTCCTTCCACTTATAAATTTGTACACACCCTTCCATGTCTAACAGCAGAAATAAAATTAAGAGGATTTGTGTGCTTTATTTTTCCCTTACCTCTTGCACTGCTGAGAGGTTTGAGGTAGAGGGCGAGCTCCTCCACACACTGCCGTGCCTCATCGTAGTGCTTGGTGTCTTCTGGACTAGTAATGAGGGCCACAGGCTGAGGTTTGGGCACCTGAGGGGAGAAAAAAAAAATCACAATAAAGGTAAACAGCTGTAATCTCTCTCCCCTACAAGCTTACATAACAGAGCAAACTGTTTTGTTTTACAGCTACTACACCATTGAGTGAACACAAACAGCTCCCCAATTAATCCAGAAGATTACGGAAGGTTCTGCAAAACTTAGGTTTAAAGATGTCGAAACCCGAGTCCTACTTTAACGCTGTTAGTATAGTGTTGTATATCAAAGACTGGCTGCAAGCTCTGTATACTTGGATTTCTTTAAAAAAAAATCTGGTGAAGAAATTCATCCAAAGAACAGCCCTGTTTGTACGGGATCATGGGAAGAGTGGTAATAATGTGTTATTGCCCTTCTTCCATCCTAAATGATAAAACTGTCTGTACTGTAATAACAAGCGGTGACTGCTTTCTAGAGCTCTGTATTTTCTCACAAAATCGTCGCAGAAAAGAGTTTTCCTGGTTTTGTGCAGTCAGTGATATGAGGTGTGGACTAATGGGTTCCGACCTGAGCCCCGACAAGCTGCAGCAGGGCCGAGTTGACAGGCAGCTGCTCGATGTCGGTGTTGATGGCCGTCTGGTCGAAGGGGCAGGCTTTGCGGTGCAGCTTGTTCAGGCACATCTTGCAGACGGTGTGGCCGCAGCCAAGGCTGATGGGTCGCCGCACCGTCTCCTCGAATGTCTGCGTGCAGATGGGACACAGCAGGAACTCGGTCCATTGCGGTGCTTGGACGGGCATCGTCGCCGGACGGTCTACATGTACGAGCCTAGGCGTGACCGTGTGTGTTTCATTAAACAAAAACAACAACAAACTGAAGATTCCACTGGAATCAGAAGAGGTGCGTAAATAACCACATCCACACGTCCTGGTGGCTCATCACACAGTGCGGGACCTGAACCCTGCAAACAAACAAACATTAGCAGAGACAGGATTAAAACGTCACAAAGAGCACAGATTTTACACTGACCTCTTTCTGTATCCAAACAAAATAACGATTAAAAACAAACCAGATGGCGAAAGGCACCAGAAAAACAAACAAAAAAGTAATGATATATATAACCGCATTATAGTGTGTATTTATAATGCACTTACCATCCTAATTCTGTTGTTTTTAAACATACGGCTATTATTAGTGCTGCTAGTTAGCTAGCAAGTTGTCTAGTTTGGCTCGTGCGTTTGCTAAGTCATCTGTCAGTGCCACTACTTGGGAGTTGTTAGCTAACAAAAAAAAACTGATTTAATATTTATAATGAAACCTTTAACATTCCTAAGCTATTCTTTTACTAGTGAAAATAAAATAAGATGAATTAATGCAACCATATCTCTCTAATACTTACAATTCTTGTCGATATTGACACAGCTGGCTAGCAACTCAACCCGGCTAGCTTGCTAGCTGTCTAGCATTGTTTGCTGTATTTTTAAACATTAGCTCGATTAGCTTCGCGGCTAATTTACACAGTTGCACTCAAATTCTAACCAAAACTACCCCAACAATAATGTGGAATTTAATTACGCGCTTTTTAACAAATACAAACAAACAAGTTTTAAAAAAACAACCCAAATCCGCTGAGGTAAGTGAATACCATCGAGCAAGCTAGCTAACTAAATTTAGCACGATAGTCTATTATGTAACACTGGGATTATTACGAAATATCACCAAAACCGTGTTGTTTAAAATCTTAAACTGATAATTGTATCAATGGATTGGTGAACATATCTGAAAATTATTTCTTGCTCATTTCGCCAAGTTTTTCTTCAACCAAAGGATGTAACTGTTTGTGTTAGCAAAGCTGCACACAGCCTACAAGCAAAGCAAGCTTAAAACAATAAAAACAAACATAATAAAATCAGTTGTAGCTGTGTGATTTATTAAAACGCACCCGTTCCTCACCGATTTTATCCTTATTTTTATCTGCGTCAAAAAGCGAATAAACATGCAGCTGAGAAATCTAGTTTGTGCGCTCAGTACTGCAAACAAACTACGGCTGTATCCTAAACCGCGCGCCATTTGGCATGTAGTGCACTCACGAGGGTGCAAGCGCCTTTATTACACACCAACCACAAGCGCGGGTTATAGAGGGTGCAAGAGTCAATTTGGGATCGAGCCCAAAAATAGATGCTATCGCAAGTTAGCAAATCGCCGGTCCACACCCAAATACAGACATATTGGAAGGCAAAGGAGGAAAAACAGTGCGATGGATTTACACGTTTTCAAAAAACGAAACGAAATGCACACTTACTCATGCTTCATGAGTCCAGACAACTTCATCTTCTCTTGAATAAAAAACATTGGCTTATTCTGTTGGTCGCCATATCGACCGTGTGTGTATGTAAGCCAGTGACCGAAGTTCTTCGGAGTTCCTCTCTTTTACTACATACACACTCACACATACTTGGAAAGCGCCGAGCGTTGGTCATGCCTGGTACTACACTGTCAAGTTTCACTGCTAGTACGAAAAATCACACGGCCTTTATGTTGTTTTTGCTTTTCTTCTTCTTTTTTTAACAAGTATTCTCAGAAGCTGTTGAATAAAGGGCCATTTATTGCATTTTTAAAATACATTTACAGATGTAGAGATAGCCTGGACGCTATGTAGTATATGATAAAATGCATTTTTTTAGGATATGGTCTTAAAAAAAGTTTACAAAGTGGCCGAGAAAACAAAGTATGGAAAACTGACTTCCGGTCCGGAAAACTTGTCTGTGATCCTGAGGAGAGACTGATGAGACTGTTGCTGCGTCCCAATTCGCCTACTTACACTATATGCCTTAAAAGCTTGTACTCTTTATTTAGTAGATATATAGTAGACTATCCAGGTATCTGTGTAGGTAGAATTAATTAATTTGCTCATGATCTATATGTAATC
>JAOTRN010000043.1:15718693-15740115 GCA_028566695.1 Bagroides melapterus | reverse complement strand
TTATAAAAACTTTTTTTTTTTGGAAAAAAAAAAAACAAACCTCAAACCAATGCCCCATTTCCGTGGGAATCGAACGTCAGGGTCCCCCCCAAATTTTTTTTTTTTTTTTTTTTTTTTTTTTGGAAAGAGAAAACCCAAAAAAGATAAAGGAAAAACAATAAGTTATGCCAATATTCGAGACCTCAAAGAATGGAAATGCAAGATTTCCCACGTGAAATATTTCTCTTTCATTTTCCATCATTGGATTTATGAATGTTTGAGTATTAACCATTGTCGATAAGTTATATAGAAATGAACGCCACAGGCTCACGCACAGTGGTGCAATTCAGTGTAAACCAAGCTATGAGGTTTTCGACGGACATTTTGAGAGTCACGTGTGATTGAAGTTTTTTCTTAGTCGTGTTACAGAACTGTAAAAATAGAGCACCATGTGAAGAGATGACGTGGTCCATCTAAGGCTGCATTCCAGTACTGTTTAGAGCACGCCCTTGTTAGTTCTTGCTTGAAATGCTCACCATTTTCAGAGGTATTCTAAGGTTCATTAGGGCCGAGTTTTGGTAAATAAAACCTTTAGAGCTTCCGGCTCTAAATTCAGTTACACCTGAGGGTGTCCACAGGAACTTTCTTGAAATTCTATTCTGCAGACATTGTGTCTTAAACGAGGTTTAGTTTGGGTATCCAGGCTTTAATGGTCATTGCCTGGAGTCAGTGGTACCACTTCTACAAACGATCTTGTATCTTTTGTATACATATATATTCAAATTCAGGTTCTGAAGAATCTTACAAAGTACATTTCGCCCCAGGGACCGTGAAGACTTTAACGCAATGTCCTGTTCAAAATTGTACCAGTATGAAGCTAGTCATAACAGCTAAGCTGTACAGCTTGAGCAAACTAGCTAATTAACAATCCAGCTGTTTAAGCACACTAGCCAGCTAGGTAGCACGCGTAGATAGTTAAATAATTAGTTAGCTGGCTGATAATCACTGCAAATATTCACTGGTTTTTTTTTTTTGTGTGGTGTTGTGATGCAGAAATGGGTGTATTAAAAACAGTATTGGAACGCATTACGAAATTGTAATGACAGCCGTTTCAAACAGTGTCCGTTTAATAGGGGGGATTAACATCCACACCCATAAACCAGAAAAGAGAAAAGTCAACTCAAACATGAGAAGTTATGTAACTAAAGTAGACTTTCAGAAACAACGGAAGGATCTGAGAACGAGGATTGTGCTGAGTTGTGAGCGGCCATCCTGTTAAGCCGAAATAGCTTCGCTGTCTGGAAGGAATAGCATGTTGTGCTTGTGGCGAGAGAGAAGCTTGGAGAGCTAAACGGCTCTACAACACATGGAATTCTTGCAGCAGACTTGACATCACTCGTGTTGGAGGATACAATTGCACCAGGATTCTGGTGTTGAGGCAGATCAACCTCACAACCGGACCTGAAGGAAGACGAGGTGATGGGATTCGAAGGAAGTGAGAACTTTGAACACTATTTGGTGCTCAGACAGATGGCTTATGTGTAAAAAAAAAAAAAAAAAGGGGGGGGGTGCACTGCTATGTAAATGCATTGCTATGTAAAAAGTGTCTGACTGGGTTTAGGTTGTGAAATGGATGCTGCTGGTTTACTGAGACTGTGCACTGATCGATGACCCTTGACCCTGGAGCGAGCCATGGCCCCGGCGTCCGATCATGGACGGGTGGAAGTCGGGATGGCGGCGTGCGTGCTTGATCAGGTGGTCACTGCGCATGAATCGTTTGGCACAAAGTGGGCACTGGAAGCGCTTCTCACCCGTGTGAGTGCGCAAGTGACGGGCCAGCTCGTCGGAGCGAGCAAATTTCTTCTCGCAGTTGGCCCAGGTGCAAGGGAACGGCCTCTCACCTGCAACACATACAAAAATACACCAGACATTAAAACATTATGCCATTACTCTTAGATCTAGATGTGTAAACTCGGCACCTTTTGTGGCAGAACATAGAATCATTAGGTCAGAAAAAGTATAGGAACAGGTAGTCATATAGAGTGACTTGGCCAGACTAAAAAAAACTTCCATTGAAATCCTTTATTTCCTTTGCAGAGTGTTGTGTATCTATCTACATATGTGCTGCATATACATTTCTCCATAAACTGGCAGAGAGAACGTTTCTGTAGACATAAAGTGTTCCATCTACTGTACTTAAGAAATGAGCTCATGTTTTGTATCACGAGCTGATCCGTTCCTTCTCCATCACCCTGCTAGAACTTTGTTCCAGAATTTGTGGGGCTTACTGCTGTATTTCTTTGTAATTTCCACCCCAGCCTTCCAAGTTTTACTGCTGATGAGAGGTTTGCATCTTGTGGTATGGCATCTATAAGTCTTCTATGAACAGTAGATTGAGATACCTTCACCCACCTACACTGTGGTAGTTGTTTTGGGATTTTTTTCCTTCATAGCTCTTCAGTTTGTCATCAGCTGCTCTTGTTTTACTTGGCCGGCCTGTGTAATGTCTGGTTGTTAATTTACCAGGGGTTTCTTTCTTAGGACACTCCAAATTGGTGTATTATGTATTGTACTCTGTCCAATGCGTCTGCAATGGGTTTGATAAAATTTCACTCTTTCACTCAAATTTTAAAAGGCTTGCTTTTCCTCCCACAGACAGCATTCTTATATTCACGTATAGATTTAAAGCTATTATTTATATCTAGTAGGACACTCCTTCAAATAAGAAACCTGCATAACCATTAACTTCTGCGAGGAATAATAATAAATAAATAAAAAAGCAAAACATACATTTTAATATATTTGATGTGTTTCAGGTGTAAATTTGAAATGTGCACATAAATGAATCTTATAACTGCAATCGCTGATATACAGCTTACTTGAATTCATGAATAAACAACTAGTTTTCTCTCTATTATGTTACAGTTTAACTCACTATCCACGTTAGTCAAGTCTGAAAAAAAAAATTTAAGGGGCGTTGCCTTCTTAGCTAACTGTTTTTGTCAGTAAGGGAGCGCGCGAGCCAAAACAAATAACACACTGTAATTACGCTATCCGAGTGCATTGAATGACGCACGAGAACATTATTAAACATATGAATGAGGAAAATGATTTGTTGGTAATATTTGTATTGAAGATTGAGTTCATTTTAAACTATTTTGAGATTAAAACGCTGACCCTGGATTAACCCGTGTCCGCCATGATGGGTTCGTCAGTTTAAAAAAGTAAACAGCAACTGTATTAGGGAACAATATAGATAGGGAAAAAAAGCAATTATGAGTTAATCTTAATTAATCACCATTTAATTACAAATAGGATTAAAACGAACCCTAGTTTAAATGAATATTGGATTCATTGGAGTCATTTTAAGATACGCATATTAAGGAGTCAACTTGTGGACAAGCTTGGCTATTTAGTTTAATTTAGGTTTTGAATCGATGGAGTTGCCGTGTGAATTAATTTGAATTGTGAGTACTGAGTGGTTGGAGCAGTGTGTCAACTCGGTGCTCTCACCTGTGTGCGTCCTGATGTGCGCCTTCAGGTGCGACGATTTGCCGTACACTCGGTCACATCCGTCGAAAGTGCAAGGGTGGCGCTTAGAAGGAGAGCGCGGGGCCCCTCCTCCTCCTCCTCCTGCCTCTACCCACATCTGCTGGGGGGCGTTGCGGTTTGTCTGTCCCGGAACCGGGGTACCGGTGGGGGTCATGGTCGGGGTCGCGGTGCCCGAGTCGCACAGGGTGGCATAACCGCTCTCGCCGCACGAGCTCGACGACGAGCTGCTGCTGCTCTCAGAGTGGGCGGACATGGGCCGGAAAGCGGCGTGCGTGTCCGCGAGGACTACGTCGGCCTCCTCGCCCGCGCCCTCGAGCCTAAGGGTCTCGCGCACCTCCCTGTCCTCGCTCGAGCCGTCCGCCTCGCCGTGAGGCAGGGCCCTGGTCCGATGAAGCACGGGACCGCTCGATATCGACACCAGACACTCGGCGGCGAGATAATCAGAGTCGGCGAACACGGACATGATCTCGCGCGTATCGTATTTCCACGCCGAAACAACAAAGCGCAAGGGGCGCGCGGACGATGTCTCGGTTCCCACCCCGGTCCTCTGATGAAATATTTAAAAAAAAACAACTCAACTCCGCCGATCCGGTCCCTAAACACAGTCCATATGAACGCGACGAATCAAAAATTCACATCCAACTTGTTAAAAGAAACGCATGAAACTCGGTACCACTAGCGCGTGCCCGTATCCCTTAAGCCCCAACGTGGTGTCCTACATTACCCTCTCGTTGTTTCATTGTGCGTGAGTGCGGTAAAGCCGGTGGAAGTGCAGGCCACACCCCCCTCTCACTCACCCACTTACACACACTCACACACAGACGCATACATACTCACATGCAACGCAGAAGGAAACTAGAGGCACGTGACGTTGAGAGTGACGCAACCGAGGGCGTGGAGCGAACTGAGACAACAGGGGTGGGTGTGTCTGAAACGGAAAGCAGATGCCATGCTTGCTGATGAGTCAGCTCTTTAACAAAAGTTTTTGCGTTTTTACTATTGAAAATCATTTTTCCTGCGTCTCGGTACTGTTTTTAATATACTCCTGTGACCCCGAGGTCTCCTGTAACCCTTTAAGGAAATCCCCTTAACGTCTTCGTGACTTTTGTCGGCTCAAATATAACGTTATCACAAGTAAAATGTGGCATGGAGACCTGACATTGTTCATATATATTTTAGGCAGGAACAATAAACTACTGTTGATCGGAAGTTCTACATTCATTCTGTAATTTTACCCGAAAAGAGGTGTTTAATGTAGGAAACAAACCTGGCTGAAGTTCTAAACATCATCCACATCTGCTTTTCTGTACTAATTCAGCTAATTTAATATGCGTAAATTATTTAACCGAAGGAAGATCTTCAGACCAGACACTGTCCACAGGTTTAGAGATGTTAAGTCAGAAAAAAGGGAAGAATCGTAACAGATTTTTTTAATAGATTATTCATTTTGGCAATGTGGCTGTACAAAAATGAACAAATATACAAACAAAAGAGTTAGCGAAGAAAACATTGTTGAAAGACAGAGTAGTATGTGTTTATTGTATAATACTTCTTGGTCAGGGTCATGGTGGATCTGGAGTTTATCAGGAATTTCCAGTTGATTTGGGAGGAAACCAGAGAACAATGAAGAAACCCACATAGACCTCACACTTGGAGAGCTAAAACAACCGTTGCTACAATTACACCCAGTTTGCTCTTAGTTTTGTAAAATACTTGCTAAATTGTTAAACCCCCACCCCCTTCACATTTTCTCCATAATTTAGCTACCAGCATACAACAGCTACCAATCTCTGAGGGTGAAAGCTATCCCAGTCTTCCTCCAGTCAACTGCTGCTCATGCTGCATCACAGGGCACCATAATACCCTTAGAGAAAAGTGCTATCTGCCTCCTTCCACATACATGACCTCACAAATAGGGGTGAGTTACTGAGAGGCCAAATTTACTTTCTCCCAAATAGATGTCTGTGGCAAAGTCGGGATTTATACTTGAGATATTTGGACAACAATCCAATAAGTTATATGCCTGTTTTTACATCCAGACATTTTTTTAACAGCATATCTAACAGTCACCTGCATATCATTACCCCATCACTATCATGTGGTGTGATTAAAAACAGGCACAAAGACTTGTTCAGTGTACAAGCAAACCTTGATCAGAAACTGCCCCATAGTGTGCCATAATGTTCAGCGGGAAAAAACTTCTCAGAGCAGATAGCTAGCAATGTCAATAGGTGGACCTGAGATTTGAATCGAATCAACACTTTCGATTTGAGACCAAGTAAAAGGCAAACAAACATTGTTTTTTTTTTTTTTTTAAAGCTTCCAGGTGCTGCTCCCCGTAATTACTCCTGAAAATATCTGTTTTCATTCCAGACCTACCCAAGCATAAGAGGAAATACCTGTTCCTGTTTCGCTTTAAGTGCCTCGCTCATGCTTCGACTGCACAAAGGGGTCACAGCTTTTCTTTGTCAAAAAATGTGTCTGCGATTATGTAATTCTGCAACCAGTGTCTGTCTTTTTGTTCACTTCTATTCTTTAAATTTTCGTTGAAATAGTTTTGTAGATATAAATAGGTCTATTCTTTTTTTCAGGACTGTTTTTGTATTTTTGGTTGAATTCTCGATTCTGACTGGTCAGAAGGTTCCAGGGTAGGTTTCTTTAAGTTTTGGAGCCACAATTGGAGCCATTCAACTTTCTGTGACTTTCTGTATATCTAGCAATAATGAGCTTAATCATTTCTTGTAATTAATGTCACTTTCCCTGAATGAAAGGGTTACACTGTATGGATTAGTGATGTCATATAATATGAACACATTATGTGGTTCATCCTGTTAAATGCAAAAATAAATAAATAAATAAATATTTTCCAGACTAAATGCTAGCTTGAAGTGTTTCATCCTCGTTCAGATCCAAATCTTCATGCTATTGTCTGCAATTTTAGAAACATATCCGTCATTACACCATCATCTACTTCCTCCCATAATGCTCTCTGCCTCCTCAAAGACCTTTTCTTGGAAATAACCTTCTTTGATAATAACCTGTTTTGGAATATAATAATTTAGAAGTACATATTATGTGGGGAAAGCTTAAGAGTGTGTAATTAGTTCGCTATAACCGAACGCAACTACAGCGTCGTTTTATAAACAGATTCAATGTTTTGACGCCAAGTTGCACATTTTTTGACGCCTCTCTAAATCGACTATATTTACAACCGTTTTGTTTTAAGGTTGAGATGAGAAACAGTGAGGAATCAGTTAGTAGATGTGGATAAATACATCTACAAATTTGACTCAAACACTTGAAATCAAACACATATAAATAAATCTAAAAATACACTTTGATCATAGCTTAAATCACACACTAAAGGGAATACTTAAACAGGAGCGAAGATTCTATCAACGCTATGCATGATAGCAATGATAAAAACTTGGTTTAAAAGTAAAAATAACATAAATTTTTGCAAGGTAAAATTGTGATCATAAAAATTCAGGACCATTTAACAGATACAGAAAATGCAGATTATTAACAAGCATGCTTTTTTTCCTCATTCAGGTTTTGCCATTTATTACAAATTTTGTCACTTTTATTATATTTAGCTTAAGGATATTGAAAATCTATAGAATAAAATAAAACAAAGAAAATGAAAGTAAAGAAAATTGTCCCGTTTCTGCTTCCATTTACAAAACCACGGAAAATTCCTATTCGATTAAAAGTCTATGCATATATTTTTTTTATATCTAGGTCAGGATTGTTCCTAACTTCATAGAGCGTTACATTTTCTGAGCTCGTCTTTCCAATCTTCGTCCTCTTTCACAGCTCACAGCTCAATATATAGTGCAGTTCAGTTAATAGCCAATATGTGGCAGTGTGTGCCTTATTGAAAGCACCATAAACATGATTATGCCGCTCAGGAGCTCAGTCCTGATCACACTGGTGATTTTTGACTTTGACTTGTTTTCAAGAAGCTAAGGTTCATCTCTATTTCTAAACACTAAAACTTCTAATAATTACCCACACAGCAAATTCTAGCCTTAACTCCATTTGAGTGTATATGCATACCATTGAAAATTCTCTAGCACAAAGTTAAATGAACTCTTGTCTGGGAGTTAAGACTAAACCCATGCGGAGTTAAAATTCTACTAACATATAGAGTAAAATGTAACTAGCTACTATTGATGAGCCACTACTTCCAAACAAGATCCGTATTCTCTGAAAAGGTTCCTCAACACCCAGTGCATGAACACCAAAATATTATACCGCTTCAGAGCTGTATCTGTAGAGCTGTAATTTAGAAAATAAGCTCCAGAATATTCAACTCCAGAAATTTGCTGTGCAGTAGTTTAAAGTTTGGAGCAGCGGAATATTTTTAAATCTCAATAATCCAAAAAACAAAACAAAACAAAACATAAAACCCTACAGCCTTCTTTTAATATGTATTCCATTTATGGAAAAAAAATAACGGCAGTGCAACCAATTTGTATTTGGTGGAAACCCCCGCTCACTCAGGCCTCCTGCTGTGGAACCGTTCTTCTTATTCGTTCGTTGCCTGACATCCTCACCACTCGCTTCTAAGAAGCATCAAGGCAAGGCATTCCTTACACGGCAATTCCACTTCCAGTTGAATTCCAAGGTCATGTATTTGTCACGTCTTTTGATGCCTTGGGATCTCTTTATATTGCTCCTGATCAGCATTTTTAGCGGTAAGTGTGTTTTTTTATGTTTATATAACATATATAGCCATTTGTAATGAATTGGAACATAAATGTCTAGTGTAGTGGAAAATGATGCAACAATTGTTTTGTTGTAAAGAATAAAACATGAAAGCATGCTGTTATAAGCAAATACCAGATTATTTTCAAGAAAAGAAACTTTTATAAAGGTCTGACATTGGAGACTCCTTACAAAACCATCTAAATCCCTCACCATATCAACGACAATGCGCTTAAAGATAAATAAGCTTCGATTATGTACTACATTAAAAGGAACTCTTTAATGTAACCCAGTTATTTCAAGTACTGTCAGGTTTGACTCGACCTTCTGCCTGAATCTGGTTCAAGATTTCAACAGAGCTGTGTAATTCATCCTAATTCCGTTCCTCCTCTCCTCGTTTTCATACTAGGCGAATGCCATAAATTACACCAGGGACATCTTTGCAAGACTGCTTGTTCAGGTAAGACAGGAAAAAAAGGAAAATAATATTCTTAACAGACTATTCAACGTTTGATGTGGTTCGGGTTTCAGCGTCATGGAATATGCAGAAGGGTCAGAGACATACGTACAGGTACAGCACCACCATCACTAGCTCCATGAAAGGACCCACATCAGGAGGAAGTCAACTAGCTTTCGACTGTGTGGTCGACGTCGACACACTTCCAGGATGTCCGGACATGCTTTTACGTGTATGTATGGAACCTAATCCTTAACCAAAAAAAAAACCCTAATTCTTAACCAAAAAAAAAGATCATTAGTAAAATATAAAATATATGATTCAGATGAATCTAAACAAAGAATGTAGGAATAAATGGAATAATCCTTTGAATTTGTGTGAAATGGAATTCCAAGGATTTGTGTGAAAGTAACTTTTTTTTTTTTTTTTTTTTTTTTAAATATCTATAGCTGAGAAATCCCCAAATAAAGCAAAGCTCTCCAAAAAAGGAAAACTCTGTGCTGCGCTTGAAAAATATACGGTATGTCCCACACGGTGTCTCCATTAATTATGTTTCTGTCTTATTCTTATCGGTTACTTTCTTTCTTGCTTGATGCTACAACACTTCATCATGCAGCTGCAACTCATTCCGATTGTTGACGCAGTGGTTCGAGTTGCGGCTGCACTACCATACGAAGTCCTTTTTGTCAATATACAACACTGGATCAGTTTGTGTGTCCTACAAATAATTTCTCAGTTTCACCGAAGTCATTTCATCCGAGAATGAGATGCTAACGATCCCATCTGGTGTTTTGGTTTTGGTAGAGAGGCGCTGGAGAAGAAGCCCCTGCGGTTCCTGCTTCAGAGGGGGAAGGTCACAGCCTTGTGCCCACAGGGAACCGAGCAGGTGTGGGCTCTGAACATCAAGAGAGCCATACTGAGCATGCTCCAGACCTCCCACTCCGGACGGGTCAGAGAGACTGTGAAAGAGGTGAGGACCTTCTCAACAAATACTCAAAAAAAATAACACTCTTGCATCTTTCCTTCATCAAGCTCTAGCCTGTATTGTAGCTGAAGTTCAACATCAGCTCATCTTAACTAACAAATCTGAATCACCTTTAGACCCTGAATGTACGCCCAAATGTACGTTGAGCTGGTGCTATACTTGGTCTTTTTATGGTTGAAAACACCTCATCTTCACAGACTGATATATATGGGACATGTACCAGTTCCTATGAGCTGAAGGGCACTTCGCTAGTGAAGACACGACATCTGCAGCAGTGCCTCCAGGACAGAGTGAATGATTTTTGGCAGAATTCTGTCCCTCTCAAAGAAGACAGGGTAGGTTGCCTCACTCATGTGTTAAATATCTTAATATTGAATTCAAAGGACTCACAAAAATAATGATTGCTTCCTATCAGACAGTGAACGCCAGCCTCAAATGTACCCAGCTCTATGGCACAACCATGATGGACAAGGTGAACTGCACTGAGACAGTGGTACTTGAGCCCCTATCAGGGTCACAAGATATGGCCCAGACCAGCACTGTCTCAACCCTGACTCTTTTGAGAACCCTGAATGGGATACAAGTAGATTCAGGTAGATTGAGGAGTCAACACTTGGTTAAAATATCAAGGATTTGTCATATGGATAACAACATAGAGCGGAAAATAGAAAATCTTCCCGTTTCTATCAGGGTTGCACGACGAAGGATATTTGACTGATTTGGTATTCGATATGGAAGCTGTGAAACCCGGCCAAAGAGGATCACGCTTGGTTCAGGAGCTTTCTAGCACAGTGAGGAAGATTTGCGCTCACACTGCAGACCAGCAACAGGTCAGGTCCCAGTTTTTTTCCTCAGCATTTATTTTAATCTATAATGGTGTCCTAGGGCTCATTGACTGAGCGCAAAAGTGCTCATACATGAATCTGAACAACCAAAGTAGGTTCACTTTAAAGCATTTGATTACAGCAAGAAGGCTGTTTAACTGAATTAACCCAACTGTAGGAAGGGAACCAAATCAAATCAAAACAAAATAGACTGACCTTTGCAAATAGATTAATAAAGTACAAAAATGGCCTAAAAGATTTCAGGTGCTTCTTCTCTTTTTTTCATGCTTCAGCAATCAGGTCTGTTTCTGAGTCTGGCCCTCCAGTTGAGAACTTTGACATTCCAGCAGCTGAATGAAGTATGGCAAGAGGTGTCCTTTAAATGCCTTGATGACTGGTCAGTCTTTTACCACGTTCTTATTATGAAGTTCGGTCAGCTGATTAAACAAATATTTGAAACTCATCTCTGTGTTTGTTTTGTCATTTTAGGCAGCCTTTGTTAGAGGCGCTACCAACTTGTGGATCTGAAGAATGCATCCAGTTCATAACAAATCTAATCCTGAACAAGGAGATTGGTCAAGATCACATCAACTCCTTCCTTAGCACTGTCACATTTGCTTCCCATCCTACCTCATCAATGATCAGCCATATCAGAGTGAGTTCTCACACTGCTGAAGGAGAAATTGTACCAGTTAACCAATATTTCTTCACTTACCATTACTTCATTGTATACTACATTCTTCCTCAGTCTCTGCTGAAACTTCCTTCGATTCGTCCAAAGACTTTACTCGCTGTTTCCTCTCTTGTCCACCGCTTCTGCCGGAGGGAACGGACTCCATGTATTCAGATCCCTGAGGTTGAACAGCTCGTGCAGTTTCTGAAGGAGGATTTAATACAAAGCTGTGGAGGGCAAGGACCCTTACCAATTACAGAGGTACAGTCATAAAAAATAAAAAATGCTGTATGCTGTGAAAAGGATGACATATTGAATTAACTGATGAAGGTGTTCAACTTTATTCTGCAGATGCTACACGTTTTGAAAGCAGTAGAGAATATAGGTCTGCCTGAATTCATACCTCAATTGAAAATTTGCATTCACAACCACTCGGCACCTGTAGAGCTTCGATTAGCTGTTGTACAAGCCTTCAGACACATCCCTTGCCATAGAAAGGTATGTATCTCTATAGCTTGAAGAATCACTTTTCTCCCAGTTCTCAACAAGTTCCAACCCCAAGCTAAGGCTAGGACTTGTTTTCTCAAAATATGAAATAATAAAGTGATATCTACACACTTCCACATACATCAAGTCATAATCAGCCATGATAGCGAGTGTCACAGAGTAATGATACCTCATCCATCCAGTAAGCATGGCCAAATCTGGGAATCTCTGGGAATGCCACCAGCTCATGATTTCCCATGAATAAATAAAAGAAAATGGAAGCAGAGGCTATCAAGCTGGTCAGCTACAAGCTTTCCTTGTTACTTGACTAAAAGAAGGTGATCTACCAGCCTGACAAGCTGGGACTGTATTTTGACTGTTCTGCCACTTTCTATACCATAACATAGATAACAATCTTGTTTTTTAGCGAGGAGTTCTTGCTTGGACATATCAACAGCTTCAAGAGGATGTAGAGATTAGAATTGCTGCATATCAGCAGCTTATGTACTGTCCTGACCAGGAGGTGTTCAGAATCATAAAAGAGACATTAGGCAATGAAACATCTACCCAAGGTATGAGTTTTCAGCCTGATTCACCTGATTGACCTAAAATATCTAAGATAGATAACTACATCTAAGAAAATATCTAATCTGTTTGTTGTACACAACGAAGTTTGTTTAAAGAATTCAAATATGAAGGTTGGGATTTTTGCTTCAGTTGGATCTTTTGTCTGGAGCCATCTCTTCAACATCCTGAAAACAGAAGACCCTCTGAAGAAAGACCTAATGGAGTCACTGCCACATGACATCATCAGTAAAGACTTTGAGGCTGAACCATGGAAGTATTCGTCACACATGGACTTTACAATGGATACTGGTATATTATGGCCCACTCTTTAGACTATGTATGTATAGTTTTTGCACATGTTGTGTTGTGACATCAACCTTCATCGTCCTTGTTCTACCTTATATGTTTTTGAAAGGAGCGGCAATACTCAATACCGAGGGAGCTTTGGTTTTCTCCCCAGCATCCTTTCTACCACGTTCTGCAATGGCTAATCTGACAGCTTACATGTTGGGCAGATCATTTAATATTTTACAGGTAGGAAAAGAATATATGCTTTTTTTTTTTAGCTTACTGTATCATTATTATACTGATGTATAGCATTGTGAAACTCATGTATGCCTACTTTGCGATCAGGTTTCTTTCAGGATGGAAAATGCAGAATCTTTTCTCTGGAGCATGTTTGAAGGTCAGCATGCTTCTACTAATAAAAGTCCTAGAGATCAAACACTATCTACCTCACATAGGAAGAAAAAGCAGAAAAGAAATGATAGCAGGTGGACTAGCCAAAGTCCACAAGAAAGTGCAAATCAGCATGAAGACTGCAAGTCCAACATTTTGAGCCCTATCAAATCTAAGGTGAGGGTTCGGTGTGGGGTGATTTGTTGATTGCTTTTAGTCACACATCAGGAATGACTAGGTTTTTGGATTAAGTTCACAGGAAAAAGGAAAAGCCACAATGAGTTTCAATGCTGGATTAACGTGAAGATGTTTGGCAATGATCTCACATTCATGACCTGCGATGAACTGCTTGGCAAATTGAGAGAGCTCTCACTTAGTGTAGCTGGTTTCACTGTGAAGCTTCTGAAGGTAAGAAAAAAACTTGTTGTTCAAACTTGCAATAATTTAATTTCAACAATGAATTTCACTAGTATCTTCTGCATCTCAGGGTCAGGAGGTTAAATTAAACCACAGGGCAATTTTGCTGGCAGAAGAACTGGTATTGCCATCACTTTCAGGGCTGCCCATCAAGCTGAACATCAACATGTCCTCTTTCTATTCGCTCTGGGTGAAGGGTAGTGCTAACGTTAAGGACTGGTCTCAATTCTCCTTGACTGGATATATTAAACCAAAGTAAGTACTTGGTCTTTAAAGGTACTAGATAAATTTCCAAATAGTTGTCTGTGTTGGTATGACAAGTCTCCTTCCTCTTTTGTGGTTGCTCTTTCATCAAGGGTATTTATTGACATCTCAGCAAGAATGGGAGTAGATGGAGCTTTTGGTCGAGTTGGACTGGAGTGGGTCACCCAATTCAGAACATCCACCACCTTGGATGGAGGCATCTATGTGCACAATGGACAAAGTCTAAAGATGGTTTTTAACACACCTGATGATGTCATGGACATTTTGTCCTTTAGGTCTGAGAGTATCTATCAGAAAAATGTAAAAAATGATGGCGAATCTATACTAGACCACTAATCCCTGTCTTGAAACAGTTTCAGAATGTATTGCATAAGTGGAGAAAGTAGAGAAGAGCTTACACCAAGGAACCTCAAAGAGAAGACAACCTGTTCTCCTAAAACATGTACATCACAATTTTACAAAATCAGTTACCGTAGACCATTTCCTAAAATTAAATAAAGAACAATAATTTACTTTTTTTTTCTCATCAAGGGTCAAAGATGATTGGATGGCAATTATGCACTGATGTCACCTACCCAGTGCTGCTGATGGGAAAAAGTTTTCCACCACCTGGCCCAATGATATTTAGCTTGAGGCTACAAAAACTGGACAGAGTCCTTCAAAAGTACCTTTTAGAAGCAGCTTATGCCTTTGTTCCCCAGGTAGGCATTTAATCGTATCTTTATTAGGTAAATATTTCCTCTCATCTTTTACTTGTTATTAGCATTGATTTTATTCACTAGCAAAACTCCTGGATCCCACTTGAAGCCAACATCCTCATCTTTCTTGGAACCCCACAATCCACTATCCCCCGAGATATATCTTTGGACTTCAATCTCAATCCTCAGAGGCTAATTCTTAAAATTGTTCACCCCCTCAAATCCATTCTCATTCAAGGTTCCTCAGTTAAATACTTATATGTGTAAATTAAATACACAGTAGTATAAATTGTGAAGTATATAACTGTCATTTTACTATCTGAATAAATTCTGATGTACCATGGTTTTATGAGAATGCTAGCATTTCTAATCCTCTATTGTTGGCCACAGGGCAATTTGATGAACTGAATGGTCAGAGATCAGGAAAAGCTGAAATACTAATAGATGACAAGTACCATTATTATCTAAAGGTAACAAAAACGTATGCATAACAATGTCAACATTTTATATTTTGTATGTATTATAAATGTATAATCTATTCCTCCTGTACTTCAGGGATTGATAGAGCCTCTTAGTCTTCCATCAGAAAAGAGAACACAATACCAACTGGAGGCCAAGTTTGCAGCAGATGGGCATCCAGTCATACTCTCTGCTAATGTCACACATGGCCTCAACAGGAAAATCAATGTCTCTGCTAAATTGAGAAATGTCTTCATTAAGGATGCTGCCTTTTCAGGCAAGACCTTTATATTTGGATAACGGAAAAGTTTGTAGGATCAGTAAGGAGGTCAGGAAGAATAAATACAGAAGAATACATGAGTTTGTATGCCCATGAAGGGCACAATAAATAAAGGAGTTAAATTATTTACTCAGTTAATAGGGAACCTTGCTATTGAGGGGCATCATTCAGGGTTAGACCCCTTAATTGTCTAAGAAACCAGTGTGATTCCAATACATTTTTAGATAAAACATATAGTGGATCAAAAGTTTTATCTGACTTCATCCACAGTGCAGGTGGAGCGGAGGCAGGATGAAGGCAAGAGGCAGTATTCAGTGGATGCAGGGCTTCTGCTTCCATACTTACTTAGCACCAGAATATTTGGACTACTTGAACACAGGGGGTTGGAGTGGACCTCTGGCTTGAGGATCAGATATGGGGTGCAAGGTTAGAGATCTAATCTTTCAACACTGCTGTTTAATGCAAACAGACAGAAGTGAGTGACTGATTTATGTTTTCTCTAGAGGATACCGAACACATGCAAGAGTGCCACATGTCTCAAAAGCTGAGACATGAGGTCAAGCCTGTTGAGAAGCACTATGGCACGACAGTAGAGCATGAGCTGCAGTGTTCCCACATGACAATAATCAACCACAGGGTAACAGTGTTATATTATATTTCATGCTTATGTTGCAAGCTCATTATGAATGGTCATTAGAACACTGTTGTTCTGAATTACAGATTCAGATGCAACACGAAAGGAGCCCTGCTCATATCCAGTCTTCATTTGACCTGAGCTATGGCACTCACTGGAACCAAGGTAGCAACAAACAAAGAGTCCTCTTGAGTCAGTCCATCAGGAACCAGTCTGGACAGAGTCTTACCAGTTATGCTATAGAGGTGAAGTCTTCTCATATCTGCCATATTTTGTTGTGCCATAAATCCCCCAAATCCCTTGTTCAGTCCTGACCTCAGGTTGTCTTCTATACCTGTTCTCTTGATGTCTACATAGGGTTCTTCAACATTTTGCAGGTTCCTCTCACCTTCCAAAAAACCCTGCCAACAGGTGCAATTGGCTTTGCAATGTGGCCACTGGATTTGAATGAATGTTCTATGAACCTGGAATAGTCTTTGAATCCACTGCAACCCTGACAATATTAAATTAATTTTGTTGTCATATATTAACATGAATTTAGAAATAGTATGCCCAGTAATCTTCAGTAACTCAATCATGAGTAAGGTGGCTAAGTTGAACTCTTTCGAATTTCAGGCTAGCTTACGGATCCCAGACAAAGGACTGAATTGCAGGACTCAGTTCTTATACTCCCACCAGAAAAGAAGGCAGTCTGAGATGAGCACCCATCTGAAGGTCAATTATAATGACCAGATTCCCTTAGTGGTTGGGCTTCATTGGAAAGATATGTCTGCAAAATCTGCATTACGGAAATGGGAAGGTACTGGTCCATCCTAGACTTTCAATAGTAGTCCAAAGATGGTAAACATATATCAAACTTTTGTCTTCATGTCTTCTGAATACAGGGTCCTTAAACATGGACACACCTTGGCTGTATGTCTATATGGCTCATAAGTTATCTCAGCTCCAGCATGGCACTTCCCAGTTCACTTCCGAAATTACAACCCGCAAGATGTTTACGATTAGCAACATGATGCTGGATGGTCTCTACAGGGAAAGGGGCAGAGATAGAGACGGACACTTGTATATATTCACCCCAACAGTCAGCTATCTGAAGGTAATCAACTAATGATGAATTACGATATTCTGCATATGGAATAGGAATACAGATGATCCCAGACCAGTTTTGACAGATTCACTTACATGTATTTGCTTTGCTCCAGGTTGGTGGCTACATCACATCAGGAAAACGTAGAGTTAACGCCTCACTTTCTATCAGTACAGCATGGATGCCAAGTGTGAGAGGTGAGATTTCACTGGGGAATGGAAAAGAATTGAAGACTCTAGATATAAGCACCGGCTATGGAAAGGAGAACCTCAACATCTCCGCAAGCCTCAACACTGTAGATAAGGTACAGGATCTGTTCAAATCACATGCTTACTGAGGTACCATACCTTTTTTTTGGTAATCAAATCTAAGTTTGTTCATTCTTATTTCAGAAGCTTAAGAAGAAGTTCTTGATGATGACTATAACGCTATCAGACTTAAACAGTTCTTACCTTGAGCTGGATATTGGTGGTAGAGTGGAAGAGATTAGGAAGGATGTGAACTTGTATCAAAAACGATGGGTATTGAACTTCAGGTATTCATGTTTTTTTAGGTTTTGTGGCTACATCATTCATTTCCTGATGCTGAGATGGTGCCGTTAAAGCTGAAACAACCTTACCATTAAAATTTAGGTCCAAACTGCTAATTTTGACTGTATGCCTTTCAACAGGCAGCCTTTTAAATTCCTTCCACAAAGTCTACACCTCCAGAAGACCTTCACCATTGATCTGTATAAAGGAATCTATGTTTTTGAGTCAAAGCTACTGCTCAGTGACAACAGAAAAGCCATTCATGTGCTGACTCTTGGATTTCAACCACAGCAATTTCAACCATATGTATGTCCATCCTTCCAGATTTTGTCTGTTTACATTTCAAATATTTATACTTGTTACCTGCAATAACACCTTCATAAAAATGATCAGATTATTATCAGATGATAAGATTATTATTCTCAGATGATCTTTGAAGACATTGTTTTTGGTCTTAGGTATGTTCCTCCCTGATTAATTCCTTTAACATGGAAAATGTCCCACAAGACATGGAAATTTGCATTAGTATCTACAAAAACCAGGTAGGCCTAAGAACTAATTATCTTTCTGTATTAAGGACGTGGCAAAAATTCATGAACATCGCTGCTACAAGGAAATAGATACCATTTAAAATGTATGCATTATAAGTAATATAATTGTATAAAATTAAAATGTATTGTAGACAATGCAACTGCTGCAAGGGAGGATGCTAATCGCTAAACAGGAGAAGGCACTAGTTCTGGGTCAGGTCCAACTTTATGGTGAAGGTCCTTCTCAGCAAGGTGCTGTAATCAAAGTCAACCTCACTCAGTTGCTACAGGTAAAATTATATGCTGTATCTTCTTTATGTACCTCTGAATTAATGTATCACGTGTTTTATCGCTAGCTAGTTGTGTGACAGCTCCAAAAAATTGTCGATCATATGTGACGTCTTCTGTTTGCATCACAGACGAAAATTCCCTCTTCGGTAACTTCTGATTTTGAGGTGATGAGAAGTTACAGGACAAGTAAAGACTTCAAATACGTCGCAAAAGGAAATGTGGTCATCAATGATAAGGACTATGATGTAAAAACCTACTTTTTAGTAACAAAAATCACATCTAATGAATTTTATTGTCCTAATCTCGCAACAATTTGCTAACAGTAACGTTAATGAAAATTTGTTTTCAGGCATGTTTGACGCTAGAGAAGACTCCTACTGGAAATATCAGCGGTTCTGGATATCTGAGGTCCGATGGCAAATTAAACGCTATGATAGATGTTTCTCTAGCTAATGCTATACGAAAGAGCATTCACGTAGTCAACTTTGACCTTGGATTTCAGCAAAATTTATTTAAACCGCTCATTACTGACCTCCACCTTCATCTCAGTGCAAACTCTTCCCCAGACAGGTCATTTACTGTACATTTCACCTCAACTGACTTTTTAACAGCATATTTCTTGATACTAGTCCCTATGCCGTTTAACATTTTTTTAATTATATTTGCTCTTCCCTCAGTTTCTTTGTCTTTTGTGCACTGAGAAAGAGTGATGAGATGTTTCAGGCTCAGCTAAACGCAACTCTCGAGCAAAACCCTGGACTCCGGTTGTCTTTTTTAGGAGACTTGAATGTCTCACTGTCTGGTGTTTCAGTCCTGCCACATGTCTCCAGCTTAGCAGGGCTTCTGGATCAGGCAAATGGTCTGACTGAAGGTAGGCAACAACAATCATCATACGAATCAAAGGATATGAATTATAATGATAAAATTGTAAATACAACCATGGAACAGTGATTCTTTTTTTTCAGCCACTGACCTTACTGAACCCAGATCACTGCTGCTTTGCCCTCATGTTCTTTAGGATACCTGACATTAACAGCAGACCATGCTGTATATCGCATGGAGATGAAACATGCAAACTCTGAGGAAATGAACGGGTCTGAAAGTGCCTGGATTTGTGTCCTGGCTCAGGAGAAGTCACTCAGCATGAACGTTAGCAGGATCTTTATACAACATGAACAGAATGCTCTCCAAGCTCGACTCGATCATTCGTTTCCGTGGCTGCTCTTAGCAGGTACTGTACATATCTTGCTTTTTTTTAATATTAAAGTGGAAGGGACATCGTCTTAGCTTCTTTTATATACGTTCCCGTTGCCTCAGGAATCCCGTTTACCACCAGTGCCGTGGTGGATGTGCAGCAGAGTAAAAGTGGTCTGTCTGCTGAGCTTGTGCTGCATGCTGGAGCCCAAGAGCTGAAGCTCATGCTGCAGAGAAGACTTCACAACTCTACAGAAATTGCCAGGCACTTACTGGTTAGTATCTTACCATCACAATTCCAGCGATATTTCAGTCTATCTTGAACGTGCCCCATTTTTGGTTGGTTCATGGTTCGGTATTTGACTGCTCATTTGTTAAGGGATTAACGGCATGGCTCTTTCAGAGACCCCTGTGCTCTGGGTCAGTCGGTTCCGTTGTTATTTGAAGGAAATGCCTCTGATTCCATGCTCATCTCCTACAAAGAAGACAAACTGAATGGACATTCGGCTTGTTTTAACAGGTGAACTGCATGGGGAGGATCGGCTTGGACCACCTGCTGGGCTACTGCTACTCAGAGGCGCTGGATCAGTCGCTAAGGGTATGGACTGTTTCTCAAACACAGATCTGAAGACCGTTGTGTGCATTGCGATATTACATGAACTCATTCTTTTTACGAAAACAGATGGAGATGCAAGCTAATCTGTCAGATGCCATCCACATTCTGCCAGAAAACCAAGGAACCTTGTCATTGCTACTTAAGATCCTGGGACACCACCTAACACCCAGGTTCAGTACGAGCTTACGGTACAAAATGTCCAGCGTTGTTAGAATTAATATCCTTACTTTTGCCTATTCTTTAATTTTAGCACTGGCCTAGTGGTTAATGTTCACCACAACATCTCTTCTCTTCAACCTTATGTCCCATTTGGGTTTGACACCAAGTCACAGGTATGGCCAAACATAACAACACCAAATAATTATATTGCTTTGCTACCTTAACGTCTTCACCTGTTTCGTGTTTTCTACTCTTTTCTTTCTAGGCTTGTCTAATAGTTCCTTTAGAAGTACAAAATGCCATACACAAATTAGCTTTCTTCATGTGCTGTCTTTTTTTAACTCAGTTCCTTACTGATATCAACGCTTTTGTCTCCATACAGCTGAACAGATCGTCTTCTTCGGTTAAAGTAGCAGCAGAGATAGAAATTGACAAACGTGTGATGCGTTTTAAAGGACAGGCTTCACAGACAAAGCTCGGATTCAAGCAAGCGTTCGAGCTTTACCACTCTTTACCTCAGGTACAAATGAAATACTCAAGCATTGACAAAACCTCTGTCACGTCTGTGTGTAACATGTTTTAGTCATGACTTTATTTCTATTTCCGAGCAGTTGGAGTCAATTCCCACAAGTCTTTTGGTAAAGACTGGGTACGTTGGGCGCAACGGATCACGCGTCTTCACACACCACACACAGTGGATAAATGAAAACTCACCTACACCTACAGGGCAACAGCAATGGAAATCGAGAGAGATGGGTACCAGTGCTATAATGAACTATGGAATGAAACACTATTTTTAGAGAATGTTCCGTTTCATTTTTTTTTACTTCTATCTTATTTCAGATGAATTCGGGCCTCAGACCCAAGGATGGGACCTGGAAGTAAGGCTTGAGAATGAAACTCAGAGCAAACGGGTCAAGGTGGTCACTGACTGGGATCTGAATGGAGTACAGGAGCAGGTAGGAAGTGGATCTGAGACAAGTCTGTCTCTTCTCAAGCATGAGCATATTTCCTGCTTTAAATTCTTTTAGTGCTGAGCTCAAGCACGACTGCCAGTTCTATAACTTGTATGAAATTTACTGTGTGAGCAGATACAAGCTACGGGGTCTTGGAACTCTGCAGGCAGACAGACCGAGGCTGTGCTCGAGCTCGAACAACCTTTTACATCCACTCTCACACACTTACACCTGCAAGTGCTGTCACATAACCAGGAACACGGCAGGAACAATCAGGTACATATCTTCTCTCTCTCTCTCTCTCTCTCTCTCTCTCTCACACACACACACACATATACACAGACACACAAACACACACATATCAAAATATTCACAGAAACATTAGATGAGAAATCT
>JAOTRN010000043.1:15623410-15634808 GCA_028566695.1 Bagroides melapterus | reverse complement strand
TTTACGGCTGACACTGAAGACTCCTTCCTCGAATATGACGTAAATGTCTCTCTGTCGCCGGCATCCTTATTACTCTCTGCACGACATGGCGGTGACATCCTTGGCGGTGATCCATTCTTACACGTTACCTGGCATTCCTTAACTCTTATTCCTCACGCCGAACGTTTTAAAACAAGCCCCCGTCGCTAATGCGTCGCTTAAATGTTCGGAGCATTCAGAGTAATCATTAATGCTGTGTATACACAAGAGCAGGAAGCTTCATCCGTCTGTAAATTGATTAGCCGTCCTGAAAAGTGTGCTTAATTAACCGGGAGCGGGTCGCATTATAAATATTAATGAGCTTGTTTTGAGAAAGTGCTCTGTTAGTGTCTGATAGCGAAGGATTAGCACTACAAAAGACAAAGCTGCTTTGTCATAAAAATTAATGCTGTACTTAGAGGGGAATTTAATGACACTGGACGGAAGAGGGATGGATCACCTGATAGACGAGGACAAAGCAATCAGAAATGTATATATTCTGTTCTGTACAGCATTGGAAATATTAAACTGCCTCCTGATGGTGTCTACGGCCAAGTACTGATGAATACATTCAAGATCAATCATGATCTCGGGATCATGCTTAGTGAGATGACCTTTATTTAAAGACCAGGTTGCTGAGAAGGGCAGAAAATGTGTTATGGAAGATATTTAACCTTCATAACGACTATGAAATTTTCCACACGTATTTTTTTGAAGCATTTGTATAAGACGATCTGTGAAATTTGCCTCGGATCCATCAGGAACGAAAGGTCTGTTAATCATCTCGACTGTTACAGGTGCATGCTTCATAAACACATTTCAGCTAATTATCTTAATGGGCCAGGGTTAATATAGGATTTGCTTCCGGAAAAAAGAAATTTAGTATTGTGTGGCGTATTTTTGTTTATTAATGTTATATAGCAGTTTCCCAATTTGAAACAAATCCAGCTGATTAACCCTTTCCTTAAAGCTACACTGTTCGATGTTCAGTGTACAAAGAGAGAATGTTAATAATGCTGAAAAAAACAGTTTAGCCAACATCCGTATTCAGAGCTAAAGAGGTATATGGGAGTTAATCTCATGGTGTGGAAGGAAGGTTCGTCTCAGTTATTCACAAATCTGACCTTAACTTAAGCTCAGTTTTTTTTTTAAATCAAGGCATGGAGCAGTATTAATTAAGTCCATGTTTTCACCTCTGCCCTGTATCATCACTAGGCACATCCAAAAAAAAAAAACGACATACCTAGATCTACTTTCCTTCTGTAATTATTACCGTAACATTTAAATTTAACTCGCTGAGTCTGAACAAGGCCTTTGAAAACGTCCGCATCGGCTTATGATGGAATGCGTTTATGGAAAAAGCATTCTGTTTTGTATGGATTTCTCCACAGGGCTTCTATATCCCGAAATGTCATGAGGACCACGCTGCTATTCCCGTTGTGATAATGAAACTTCTTAGAGGCACTTGCGGGAACAACGCCACGACCCGTGATACTACGTTCCCTCTGATCACCAGGCCAACTGTCTCCTGAGCCGATTATACGGGAGCAGCGCCATTTTCCTCCCTAGTAGGAAACATCCTGTTGGTCAAATTTACCAAGGACCTGAACGCGTCAGCGAGCTGTTCGGATTTAATGTCCTGATAAATCTACACAGTGAAATCAATAGCACCAGTCATTATAAAATATGGTCGAAAACATAATCTATTTTATTGGATAGCATTTCAACAAGCTAACAAACTAAACATTTTCTTTTCAAGAATATACTTTTAAAAACATTTTTATCATGGTTTGAGAAATTTGCATAGAAAATTAAACTCTATCCGAACAGGAAGATAAACAGGCTGAAGCACTTTGGTGATACTGATAAGAAATCCAAAATGGCACAAAATTTTCCAACATTTGAAAATAATTAAAAAAAAAAATTTTTTTTCTGTAGAAATTAAAAAATGTTCAATAAAATTTTGCTTAAAATTTTATGTTTGCTTATAATTTTGCTTAAAATGTCTAAAAATATCTGCTGCATTGATTACCAAGGACATTCATGGGTTTCAATTTAGCCACCACCACAAAAACAGTATAAAAGGGAAAGCCGTAAATGATAAAATGATGAATAAATGGTGAAAAAGCACCTCATCACTACATCTTTCAGTAAAGCAGCTCAGCCACTGCAGCGGGTCATCTACCACATACACTCACTCACTCACTTCTTTTTCTACGATGCCATTACTTTTGTCCTTATGACCGGCCAGACTTATTTATCTTAAATTAAAGATTTGTTTTATTCGCTTTCATCCAAGTCAAAGAAAACAATCCAAATCTGATTAGTCAAGGTTCAAATTATTGAGTTTAGGAAGCTAATTTTCACGAGTTCCACATTAATTGTTCCAGTTCAATGAGTTTTTTGCAACAAAAAGTACAAAAAATAAACTCTACAGGAATCACTGTAAATTTTGCAAAGATCCCCCAAATCTGTTGTTTTTGGCCACAACACAATCACAAAAAAACCCCATGAAATGCTGGAAGAACTGATAAAAGACCAAAAGTCTTTAAGTTGTAGCAGCCCTACAGCTCAGATCTTTAACCGCTAACTGACTGGCACTGCCCAATGAGTCACATTTCACTGTTTCATAAGATGTACAGACGTAAATGTTATCAAACATCTGAACTGCACTACTTCTTCTTCTTCTTCTTCTTCTTCTTCGTTGTCCAGTTAAATGGCCGCACACTCCCTTAGAGTATTACCTCCACCTACTCTTCATTTTAGGTCGGATTCTTCCACCTGCTCTTCGCCTTAGGTACACTCTTTAGATCCAGGTTCCGATTCCTATTCCTGTTCCTTCCAGATTCCTATTCTGATTCCTATTCCTGTTCCTGTTCTCTTCTTGCTCTTTTTCACACCACCTCCACCCACTATATGTCTTTCATGGGTAATGCGCTTAACACCAAGCATAAAGGCACCCTCAAAGCTTCTACATAAAATCTTTACGGTATAACAAAAAAAAAAATACACTTAAGGCGTTGAATTGACACTACTAGTTACTATAAGGCGTTTGGTTTCCCTGGTGTAGGCAGCTTCTATTGGACACCTTGATTTTACCTCTTGTGGCAAGTTCTGTCAAGTGCTATTTTATACGCTTTTGAATAATGAGGTTACCTACTGACATTTGAGAACAAAGGGGAAAAAAAAACATGATTTTTTGTCTTTGGTCCACATTTTCTACCCCTGATTTTTTTTTCAGGTTTAAAGGCTTTTGGTTTAATGGTGGTGGCATAGAAGCTCTTGATGATTCTTCTCAAGAAAAATCTGGCAACCTTGTATGTGTGAACTACACCAAGGTCATTTGCATTATCTGCATCCAAAGCTGTGCACGCAGACTCTACATACATGTACATTTCCACAGTATACATATTATCATAACTTTGAATGCCGCCAAGCAACTGCACTTAATTTCTAGTGTTGAGGCACAGTAACAGTTATACAGAGAACCTTTAAGGCTTATCCAAAGAGACAAACCAATATATGGATACTTTTTTGTTACAGACTACAAATCCTGAGACATACAGTACGCTGAAAAAAAAAGAAAAATAGATGGGACAAAAAGACAAAAGATGGAAGAATAAAGACTAATTATGTTCTGAGAACAGGTCTTTTACAAATTTCTTCTTAATATTATATTTTCCATATGTGGAAAACAGATATATGGCCCTAGGGTGTAGTTCCTATACTTTGGTAGCATTAAAGGTAAAGGTACAAGAATAAACAGGCTACTAGGTTCTCCAGAAGCTCCAGTGTGCTCGAATGCACCTGGCTTTGTAAACCACTGGGCTGCAAATCCCATGCTATGAATTTGCCCAATGAGTAAACCCAGCTAAAGATAAATCACAAAGCACAGTAAACCAACAAAAATGCCACAAAGACAATAAATGCTTATTGATATCAGAACATCAAACCAAGCAGAACTTCTTTATAATTACATCCAGCCTTGACAGATGGAGGTTTGATTATTTTCCGGGCACAAGATCATTGTAGTACCAAGTTGTTGTAAAAATCTATCTACTATGACTCTGCTAGATGTATCTTCATCATTTTGTAACTACAACCCCTGCACTGGCTATCCTGGCAACACTGGGTTTTAGGTGGGAGTACACCCTGGATGAGATATTGACATACAGGGACAATTTAGGGCTGTCAATCCACCTACTTGCATGTTTTTGGAGATGGGTAACTAGACAACTCCACACAGTAGCATGAGATCAGGATCAAACTGCAGACCCTGTAGCTGTGAGTCATCAACAACAACCAGCTGCCCAACATCCTGCATGTCAGGATCATATCATCTGACCACAATTATAACACAAATATAGATTTCTTCATTTGCAAGATGCTTTCACCCAATCAAGATGATGTAGTAAGCAATTTAAGGTCAAGGGTGTTGCTCAAGAACCCACTCAGGCGGCAATCCAGGGATTTGATTGCTGGGTTCATAATCACTACAGTATTATACACATAGAGCTTGGTTGGTTGCCATAATCGTCTTCTTATATGCTGGGACTCCAGGGCCTGCAGGGCAGAAATCGATAGAGTTTGTTCTGCCCAGCTGTGCTCTGCTCATCCTCCATTAATTCTTCTTCTTGGACGATTTCATTACACAGTTGAGCAAGGTACTGCGTCAGCAAGACCAGACCGATCAGCAGCGCTCCTCCGAAAAGCAAGAGGCTTGGCCACACCAGGCACTGCAATGCCACTTGCAGGTTGTGCCGCTTTGTCAGGATGGCGTCCTCCCGGTAACGAGTGCTCAGGTAGCACCTTACATCCTGGCCTTGCAGTTTAAAGAGGACGTCTTTGATTCTCTGAGCCTCTTCCACCACGTCAGATTTGTTTTGGTGGTTTTTTGGGGTGTAGAAACACTAAAGGGAAAAGAAGATCCAGTGAGTGATGGACACCAAAATGTCCAGTAGAAAGAAAGTATTTATTCTCACAACCCTGTGAAATAACTGAATGGTCCCACCTTTTACACAGTGAGGTCTTCACCCACTATCCTCACTTTAAATTCTATTGTTTTTTTTTTTCAAAACTCGCATTATTAAAGCCAGTACCTCTGGACTCAGGTTTACGGCTGCTTCATCATAGCGCAGATGCAATGGTTTCTCAGATGATACAGTTGTGGCATTCACCAAGACCTGAAGACACGGATAACTGCCAGCTCGTTCATCAGACTCATTTAAAAACTCGGCCTGGATCAGCGAGCAGTTGGTGGCATCTCCCCAGTCACTGCATGGTAAGAGCACTTACTATATACTGAGCACTTACTATAAGTTAAAACACTATATAACAGATGGTGAGGTCATTTTAAGCAAAGTTTTATCACTGTCCCTGGTAACTTAACGCAACACAAGTGTAAATTTTCCAAGCGTACCCTTTACAAACTAACACTTTCTGCTTGTCCTTACCTGTGGACACATGGCTTTACCACAACGATCCCCACCGCAAAGTACATGAGGATGGAGAAGACCATCATGACGAAGCCCAGGAGCAATGCTCTCTCCTCTCCTACACTGGAAACAGGAACCTGGGGTTTGACTTTCTCACCACCACCATCACCACCACGGCGTCTTCTCCGCTGCGACTCGGGCACCGTGGTTGGATACAGAAGGATCTCTCTGCAAGAAAAAAAATAAAATAAATAAATAAAACCTACGGTGTTTCATCTTTAATTGCTACGTAGTACGTGCCAGGTCTTTAGCAAATTGAAATATTTATAGTTCTTATACATGGGCTCTTAAACTATTAAAAGCTAGGGGTTGGATTAAGTATATAAAAAAGATAGAAATCTCTAAAGTACTGATTTATTTTATGAAAAGTGTATTGTAAAGTTTTAACTAATTTAAGCAGATATATAGAAAGTTTCATTTCTGAACTTTTTGTTTCTGAGTTATCAAGGTCTAGGTTTAACCCAATGTTGTGTATGTACATGTACTGTAATATCATGCCATGCTTTGCAACCATATAATGTTTTGCAATATGTCTTAGCCAAAAGTTCACCAATTGGTTCTTAATCTATTGCATTAATGATCCAGGTCATACCAGCCATGAGTCTATAACTCTCGCTAGGACTTTATCTATTTCCCCTTATAAAAAATGGATCGCTCATTTCCCTGCCAGAATCAGGCCCTCACCTTGTGCGCCGTCTCCGGAGGTTGATGTGAACAGGAATGCTGAAGGACCCTCGAGGGGACGGACTCAGAAGCATGCCTAATTTTGATGAGCTCCTGTACCGATTTGTTTGGATTTGCACAGTTCCTCACCTTGTTCAGTGCTCACAGTTCTGTATACGGTGCCACAGAGGGCACTTAGGGGACGGGCATCTTACAGGCGGAGTTTTAAAAAAAACAGGCCTGCCTTCTGAGATCTAATGCCCCAGGCAGGGGTTTCTATAGGAACCGCCACCGCCAGGCAACATAATAATTATATCCAATGGGACCATTATTTCAGCTGGATGTGTTCTTGTCCAGTGGGGCTTCCAAGTCTGAGTCCACTCGCAGGAGATACATTATTTATCAAAAACTCTACAGATTTTCAGTTATTATTAAAAAAAATATCAGAGTTTATTCTGAGTGAGATCTGAGTACACTGTTCTTGTTAGAGAACTTGAGCCAGATTTAGACTGTGGTGATTTTCCTGGTTGGTTTCTGAGGGAACATGTTCTCCATGTCAGATTATACAGGGAGGATCCTCTAATCATAGATAACTATCACATCATCAATCACTGTGATCTGGGTTTTTTGTTTAGGTTTTGCCAAACGTATTAGCAGCTGTCGCGTGAGCTTTGCATCATCCTACGCCATCCTCCTACTGCTATTGTTTTTTTATTCACTAATTTTAAATCCTCACACTTTTCCAAAGTACCACTAATACTAGCATTATGACGTTCCCGAACAAAAATCATTTGATTTTAATAAACAATCGATTGTAACTGAAGATCTTACCCCAAAAAGTGCGTTGTCCGTTTTCCCTGTGGCATAGCACGATTACACACGTTTTTTTTTCATTAAAGTTGTCTGACTGGAGGACGGAACTCATACGGCGTTAAAACCTCACTTTATCATGTCCTCGCATGAATAATGAACGAGCTCCCAATTCAAAATAGCATCTATTATTCACGAAACGCTGATGTTAAAAATGTGAAAACATTCATAATACAATGTAGCTCACCTGCGTCGCTTTATCTCCTGAGGCTAAACGGCCTGCTCGCATGCAAGTCAATCAACAGGCCTACTTTTGAAAACGTTCACTGTAGAGCCTGAGGATATTATCCAGGAATTTTATAGCATTTATTTATAGAATATTTTTTTCTCCCTAACACCCACTCTTTTTTTGCAGCCATTTATAAGAAATGGAAGAAAAGTAAACGAAAATATATATATTAAAAAAAAAAGAAAGGCAGAAAATACTTTTAATTTTAATCCCTGTGGTGCAAAAGAAATAAATCACTTCAATATGTGTTCAAATTGAGAACAGAGAAAAGAATAATCGACTTAAGTCATCTCTTTGCCCTGTCGTTGATTAATTTCTATTTAATTTGTTTGTAACCAATCATCCGGCTAGATTATACCAGGATCGAATGAATGAACATGAATTTTAAAAGATAACATGCTAGACTCATATAATGAGGCTCATTTGGAAGCTAATAAGCTGTTCATCTTTCCACAAATTGCCTTGAACTTCAAAGCGCTTTTTTTTTAACGGAATCAGATTGCAGCTCATCTTTATTTCACCACCATTAATAATACATCGACTTTGCTACTGGTCAGTGTACAATTTCAGAAACGTTGACCCTACGCAGGAGACGATCAGGTTAGCTGGGACTGAAATATCTCCTGGATAAAGGTGGTTTTATTTATTTATATTTTTTTTAAAAAGAAGTGAAAATCTGCCTGTATTTTTTTTCTGAATCCTGTGTGTAAAGCTGATTGAAAGATCAACGGTGGAGCACAGAAACAGCCTCCATGTGGGAGAAAGGCCTTAAGTGAGAACATCACGTCTCTCATTTGGAGCGTTTCCTCAAAGCTGGGATGAAAAATGGAGCCGTGAAGACGCTCTGTTGTAAAAAAAAAAAAAAGCACCATTGTTGTGAGTCGTAGCGATGGATTACGGGCGTAAGAGGAAACTTTCTTTTGTCACGATTGGACTGCTGTTTTTCCTGAGTGGTATTGAATATGGTGAGTGGCTGTGTTCAGGTATTTAGAGGATATAACTGATTGTGTGTGTGTGTGTCTGTAATAATTAATATTATAAGATGATTTCCTGTTTCTTTTGATCTATTCTTTGATCCCGTCATGAAAACGAGATTTATTAAATAATGTATAATAAAACCCCCGGGAATGAGGCATGACCTCCTGACATGTAACGAAGGGGGTGTGGCTTTAGTCTGTCAGTTCCAGGAAAGGTAACGTGGCCTTTTAACCTTCGGGTTCCACTGAAGGAGGTATAGTCTTTGCACTTGTCAGTCCAACGGAAGGGGGGTGTGGCCTGTAAACCTGTTAAACAACAACAACAAAAAAATGTGGCCTCCTTAGTTCTTACACAAGGTGTGAGGGGGTATAAATGTTTGCACTGGATCGTCATCAATCAGGTTACAATGAATCATGAAATAATGAAATGAACCTTGATATATAGGACAAATGGTTTTCCGTCTTTCTCTTTCCCTGTCAAAGCTGTTATCCTCCCCACAATCTGGAGATATCTACAGATTCTCGAAGCTCCGCCGTATTTCCTCGGACTCGGTCTGTCCGCGTTTAGCTTCAGCGGACTGGTGACGGGGCCCTTATTCGGACGCTGGTCTGATAAAACCCGCACTACAAAAAACATCATCCTTTTCTCTAACCTCTTTGAGATTGTGGGTAAGTACTGAGAGAAAGACATGCTAGTTCCACATGCTCACACGTGATACTGTGGTGTTATGAGAAAATAATCAGCACCAGTGTGGTGTGATGAAGAGGAGTCGCCGTTAGAGGCCCTTAATCTTGATTCTTTTGTCATGAAGTGTTGTAATTCTTCTAATACCACAGCAAACTACCAACAATTACAATATTTTAGTGCTTGTATTGCTGTTTCTGTTCTAACTCTGTAGAGTTCTGTATGGACTTGTAAGGCAGAAGCACAACATAATCTAGGATTAAGAAGGAAACAAATGTTGTCTTCAGTGTCTGTCAGCATGGACTTTTCTAAAGTTTCCACTTTGTGGTTTCATAGAAATTTATTAAACTGGAAAATTGGAAAAGAATCAACTTTGGGGTGGTGACAGTACATCTGTCCTTATATACTAGTTCATATTGAAAACTAAGAATTATTTCTTCCTGTAGGGAACTTCATGTACTTCATAGGCTACTCAAAATGGCTTCTCCTGTCCAGCCGCCTTGTTGCAGGTGAGAATGGTCACTCGCTGAACTGCAAATTCTCACAGAGTCAGTTATCATCATTTTTTACAACATGGCTTGTGTTTGGAATGAACACAGGTATTGGTGCCGGTGCAGGTTCATCCATTTTTGGCTTCCTGACGCGGACCACCGTTCCTGAAGAACGAGCACGAGTGTTCGCTGCTGTTATGGCGTCACGCCAAGCCGGACTCCTGATTGGTCAGTCTGAGTCACTTTGGTCAAATCTGGAGTGTCAATCAATCTGTTTTTTTTTTTAAAAAAGGAGAGAATTTGGTACAACCACCAGCATAGATGTTATCTTCAACATGAGGCTACCACCACCATGCTTCACTTACGAGTATTTTATAAAAAGCTTCTAAGAACTTGAAACTGAATTGTTCGGTTAATGTTAAAAAAAAACAACTGGACAGCAAAAACTAGTGAGTCTTTCTTGCTGAGCAATGATTCAGGAATTTGTTTTGTTTAAAAGAGTCATATTTTGGGACTTATTTTGCCTTTTCTTCCACAATGATACACTTTGTTGTTTTTAGGACCTGCTTTTAACATTTTCCTGCGATTGTGCGATTTCCGACTGGGACCTTTTACCGTGAACAAGTACACTGCCCCTGGGGTAAGACAAAATAAAATAAGGCACATTTATTATGGAAATGTTCTTAAATTCATTTTCAAAATTTTAATTCAAGCATTTTAATTGTTAGGAAACTGAAGAGGAATAAAATGCTATAATGATTTGGTTGTTTTTTTGATGATCTAGACAGAAATATTACGCAAAATATTCTGAAAATGACATCATCAAAAATGCACTTACTGATTGGTTCTGTCCCAAATGGTACAATAAATAGTTTAAAATGGCTGACGATCTGTTCTGTTGTAAAATTTAGTACGTTAGTATATGGTTTGGGACACAGCTGCTGGTCATCATGTTCTTCTTTCGTGATGAACGATATTTCAGAAATGAGGTGAAGGAATCTGTTACCCCTTGCCCTGTATGTTCTCCAGCTCTTCATGTGTGCCATGTGGCTGGTGCTCCAGTTAGCTGTGGTTCTGCTGTACTGGGACATCCCTCCGCTGGACACCATGCCTGAGTCATACACTGCCCTCCGTGATGTCAGGGAAGAAGAGGATGAGCCGCTTGTCTGCTCTCAGGGTGAAGGTGGAACACCAGGGTCAGGATCCTATGCCATGGTGCCATCTGATCAGGCTGAAACGCAGATTTCAGAAGAACCCCGGCCATCTGAGGCTGGAGCGACGCTTGCCTCGGACAGCCATCGCTCCCTAGACGACCCTTACGAGAACTTCAGCGCCAGCCAAGGTGCGTTTGGTGTTTGCTGGAGTCGTGCTAGAACCTAGAATCTTTTCCAAAAGCAATTAATGAATAATTTCTCGGTGCTGGGATGCACAACAGAGATTCTTAACAATGCTGTTTATTTATCTGCACCTTTAACGACTGACAATGTCGGCATTCTTAATGTGGTGCTCCCACCACCATGTTTCACCTGATATATATTTGCTGCTATACATTGTGTTAAGCTGCTATTTCATTTACTTGGATGTAAACATGTAGGAATACCTTTAAATTTCTACAGTTCTGAGAAGGTTTTTTGGGAACCAGAAGCTCAAAAAACCCCCAAATTGTTAGCTCAGGAAAATGTTTTCATCACCCCTGGGGAAAAAGGAGTTGTTGTTGATTAGAGATCGAGGCTGCACCAGTGTGTGTGTGAGTGTGTGAGTGTGACAGCGTGGGTGGGATCACTCTTCATCGATTCCTCCCGGTGTGACTGAGGCAGATGATCTCAGACTGTGGAAAGTCTTTATTGACCTGTGCACCTTTTCTGCGTTTGTGTGTTTGTGATATATTGTGATACAGCTTTTATTGATTTGTGCCTCAGTTCTGTTTCCTTCACCGCTCTCTCTCTCTCTCTCTCTCTCTCTCTCTCTCT
>JAOTRN010000043.1:15538041-15548706 GCA_028566695.1 Bagroides melapterus | reverse complement strand
AGGAGGTGTGGCCTATGTTACAGTCAATCTCAATGAAGGAGGTGTGGATTATGTGACAGTCAATCTCAATGAAGGAGGTGTGGCCTATGTGACAGTCAATCTCAATGTAGGAGGTGTGGCCTATGTGACAGTCAATCTCAATGAAGGAGGTGTGGCTGCAATGAAGGTCACGTGACTTATATGTCTGTCAGTCTTAGAAAAGGAGGCACATAAGATGGCCTATGTGACTGTTAGGATTATTGAAAGAAATGCAGCAATGTACAAATCAGTTCAAATGAAGGCGTGGCCTTTTGATCCACTGTGTCATTTTCAAGCAAAAACCATGATACCACTCCCTTTTAACCAGTCAGCAATAACCAAACCATTCACTAACCACCCATTCTGTTCATTTTTGGTTGGTGTTTTTGGTTAATAATCAAGACAACAGACTCTTAAAAGGCAGTCTGGTTTGATATTGTTGACCATACACATTGATTATTGTTAGCATACTATGACTCACCCTCAATCGTGGTGAGATCGATTCCGTTGTAGGCAGGCTTTTTCAGGCTTGGGTACATGTTGAACAAGTTGGCTACGAAAGCTAAGTTGAGCTTTTGATTCCCCGCCATCACGTCCTGAGGTGAGACAAACTGCCGACAGTCCATCCGTGCCGCCTGCTTCAGCATAAGCTCTGCTCTTTTCAGGTCATCGGGTTCCTGGTATCATAAACACAGTCCGGTGCTTATCCCAGGGACTCAGAATTTTATGTCTGTTAACACTTTCCTCGTCTACACCTGCATACTGTAGGGAGTTTTTCCCTTGCCAATGGCTTGTTCATTAGGGATCTAAATCTACTTCTAAATTTTGCAGAGACTCATTTATCAAGCCAAATATGAATAGATCTAGTCAGTAAATTCCCACAGTCTATTGTTGGTAGAGGACGGTAGCTAGATCAGCGAGCCATTCTGTTTGGATACATTTTCTCATTTCTCATTGCTTTGCTTCATGAGTTTGGAAAAAAAAAAGCATCTTAAAGTTAGGAGAAAACTTGTACATAGTTTATGCATTTGACCCGAGTGTGAGGAACGTAAGGGGAAGTAGTGCGTCTTCATTATTTGGCTGCCAGGTTTTATGGATCTCTTGTTAACTGTGCTTAACTTTGAAATTTTTTTTATAGTTTAAATACTCTAGTTTGTCCTTGCTTGGTCCCTCTCTCCTTCTCCCTCTCCCTCTTTCATGCATTTTTTTGTTTTGCAACCGTGAAAGTCATACAAATTCAGGAAAGACTACAGACCGACTCACATTTAGGCCAGACATGTCGACGATGACTTGCATCTTGTCATCATCTCCACTAGGAGCGATCTCATTCAGCAAGTGAAAGTAGGCCTTGGAGTCCTGCAAGAGAAATAAGTTTCAGAGTGCTGAACATGTACTTGGAAATTAGAGCTGGGATTAATGCATTGCTATTATTGGTTCCATGCTTCCTAAATCTGTAACCTAGTAAACCAGTGTTAATATATTCAGAATCAGTATATAATCAATCAAATATATTCATTGATAGAGTGACTTCAAAGCACTTTTGTACGTCGCTCTGTATTATTTAAATGTAATAGAAATGTATGCTACCTTGATGTCATCGCTGAAGTTTTTTATTGGCTTCCATTCAGCAGCTTTGAGGTGATAGTTCACCCAGCGCAGCAGCAGCTCCTCAGGGGACAGAGACAACAACTGTTCCAGGTCCTCACCCTCACCAAGCAGGGCAATCAGAGCTGCACAAACAAGGAGGTTAGAACTAAGTTTAGTCAGTTTCAAACTAGATGAATGTCACTGTAACCATGGTAACCGCACACAGTTGTTTGTCTGACCTTCATTGCTTGCGATCTCGATGTTGGCGAACAGGCCGATCTTAATGATCTGCCAGAGGAGCCCGAGCACCAGGTGAGGAGTTCCGGCGATCATGTCCTGAGCATCAATGTTGACCACTGTACAACCGATGGCTGAGGCAGAGTTAAGGGCCAGTATTAAATTCTCCTAGAAGACAAGAAAAACAGACGAGTTTGTCTTTCTTGAATAAAAATTGCATGATTATTGTCCAGAAGACAAAGCTTTGGATGAAAGAAAGCATCAGAAATCCTGAAGGTGTCTCTTGATCACATTATGTATACATTGGCACCGTATAAGAATAAGAATAAGAATAAGAAATGAAGCAAGACACCCATGTAACCAGCACTTAAACCACTTTGTCAAGCCCATTTCCATATGGAAATCCCTTATTGAGAAGTCGGAGCTTCATGTGAAGGTACTGTTTTTGCATTCAGGATATTTTTGCTGTATAAATTTTTCGTACGCCAGTCCATCTTCAAAATCTGAAAATTGACACCCAGTTCTAGCTTGACAAAGCAGGACTTTATTGATCTAAGCATGGCGTCTGTGCTGATTCAGATAAAATCAGAGGCTTTGGTTCCTTGAGAGCCGTCCTGAGGTCAGAGTGACTGTGAAGCCCTCGTTTCATTCTTTACCTAGCCACTTTAACACAGAGCTCATGAAAAAAGGATGAAGTGTTGACTGGCCTTTAGCACATAAAGCTGGATTTGATAGCAGCAATATGGCTGTGTCTTATTTTGACCCAGCCAAGCACGGAGAGACAATTTTGGACGTGAGCCCAGTATGTCTTGCTGCTCGCTGCTGTACTGGCACAAAGCGACTCAGATGGAAAGCTGGATGCACTTGCGTATGTCAGCACGACTCTGTCACCTGTTGAACAGCAATATTTGCAGACAGAAAGGCTCTGGCAGGGATTTGGGGATGTCTTCATTTTCCAGCTAAATTTGCTTGCTGGCACATTTACACTGAGCGCTGACTACAAATCCCTCGGATTGGAATTCAACAATCCGTCATCCTGTCCTCCTTCATAACTGAAATGCTTTACAGTAAAACTGCAGTATTACAACTCTGCAGGTCCTGGGAAGCAGGCCAACTACATCTCTAGGCACAGAAACAGCGATATTCGTGCCGCTGAACAGGCTGTAGATCATGTACATTTTAGACACAACGACAATGACACACCAGGCACTATTTCAGAGGTATTTTACAAAGACTTATGAAGGTTCATCAATGGAAAATTTGTTGCTTACAAAGATCTGAGTAAGCAGTTAAAATGATTAAATGGTGACACCACTTACGTGTATATGAATAAGATCATTTGTATCATGGAACTACGCCCGTTTTTATTACATCATTCAGCTTTTTGTTCCCAAAATATCGTAGATAACTGGAGTTAATACAAAGAAAAGTCATCTTTTTTTTTATGCTTACAGTCATGTTGAACATCGAGCGTTTTTTCGTGTTGATGACCCTTTCGTCGATCGTTTCCTTTTGAGAGTGGTTGACCATTTTGCTGTGGACGAACCAATAAATCATACAAACTATAAGGACAAATAGCAATCAAGCTTCAATATGTAGAAAAGTTCAGTAGGTGTTAGTAAGTATGCAAGACACCTGGATTAAATCATTTCAGATGAACTTTACGGATTGACCCATTTGACTATACATGAAGTATAATGTGGTCTTAAATATGTGGGACAAATTGATGAAGAAATTAAGAAAAGAATGGTGGTATCATGTTACCAGAGGAGTATTCCATCCTTCACAGAGGTGAACAGACTGTTGGTGTTTGGGTCCATGGGGATGATATGCGTGCAGTCTGGGTCGTTCGCCAAGGCCTTATTGATCCAGTTGACAAAAGCCACTTTCTCTTCATCTGTAGGCAAGTTTTACAGATAAGACATAAGCAGTAGAAGCAGCAGGCTCAGATTACCAATGGGAATTGTGCACAGCCAAGGGCCATAAAATGACATCGTTAATGAACTAATCTCTCAGGATGGAGGTCTCAGACAGGTTTCAGCAAGAGCTACAAACATGCAACAATTCAACAGAACTATACATACAATTTCTTCAATATAAGTAATCAAATTTGGTGTACCAACGAACAAAGGGATGCATCAACATTCAGTGACTTAAGATTAGTAAACATTTATTCTAGCAATGTTCAGCGTATACAGATTTGAGTTTCACAGCTGCTTAGTCTCAGCTAACGTCTCACTAATTAAAGCTGCCAAAAGACCCTGAAGCAAGTTTAAGAAATTGAAATGTGTGTGCAGACTATTTATTTCATTTTATATTTTGTTTCATTTATAAAAATTAGACTACTCTCGTTAATATTCATTAGCCTACCAGAATACGAGTGCTGAGTTCCTTCACTTGAGATTCCAGATGTTCCTCCAAATGAGCAGATCCCATCCTTCCTGGAGATGGTCTTGCGAAAGGTGTCCCTAACATCTGTACTCCTTATATCTTGGTATATCTGTAGAATCAAACAGGAAATGGCGTGAACATGCACTATGGCAAAGGATTAAGATTCAAAGGTTCCTCAAGATCCATCAGGGAATGATAGTTATGTCTTTAGACTAATAAAGACCCCCTTTGTCCAGAACCAGAGGTATCCGGACATTCGCACTAAAGCTGTGGATTAGAGTGTAGCAGCTATTATAAAATTGATGACGATAGACAGATAGATAGATAGATAGATAGGTACATAAATAGATTGTTCATACCGCAACAAATTCTTCAAAGCTTATCTTGTCATCTTTGTTGGTGTCACCTGCGATGAACCTCTCTGCAATCTCTCGCACCTTGTACCCTGGAATAGAGAGGCTGGCCTCCCTAAAGAGCTCCTGCAGCTCGAAGTCATTGACATAGCCGCTGCTGTCAATGTCTGTGGAGAGGGAGTGAGGGAAGCAAATCAGTCTTGACAAAGGTTTTGTTTTCATTTGCCAATTTGCTACACAAATGCTATTCCCCTTTAGGAAAGGTCAGCTTCTGCTTAAAGCCTATGAATACGAAGGCAATTTTACAACACCATTGTTAAGTCTAGAAAGAACATTTTGACTTAATATTAAATTGTAAATATGACCCAGTCATGCAGTGATCACATTCAGAGGGTACAGCAATAAAAGTCTATTAAACTTTATCATGGCAAACTTTAAAAAAGACAATATCCGTCATCCGTCCGAGCGTCATTCTATTTGGAAGACTGATTGACTGACCGATTTTGTTGAAGGCTTCCCTGAGTTCCACCAGAACCTCTTGAGAGATCTGTGTCACGTTGTTCTCCATGCTTCCAGCTCCACAGCCTCTCTCAGCGTACAAGTGTCCTGGAGAAAAGAACACGAGCGTGACTGAGACTGAAACTGAAACTTGATCTCAGATCCAAAGCAATCTATGCAGAGTTGGATTAAAGAACCCAAAGAGATTGAATTAGACAAATCGTTCTAGAAATAAAAACTCTACAATCTACAAATGTATCTCTGGCTTAGGTTTGACTCCTGCTTTAGAGCCAGGCTTCTTTGAGAAAACAGATGAGTGCCTACCTTATAGTGGATGAGACAGAAGCAGAGAAGGGGTGGAGACCTTCAGCCTTAATGAACTGTGTTCAGGGTGAGGCGTCTCTCACTGTGTAAGTTAACTTTTAAATGCTCTGATGAGTCAGCTAACAGCAGAGGCTGTAAGAAAATATCAGGACGAAGTAATTTTGCCTTAATCCCTACATTGTTCTCTTACTATGACTGGATATCCCATTGACTGAGACTATACAATAGCAATATTTAATAGTTATTGTGAATATAAAGAAACAAACAATGGCAGTGGTCCAGCTGGCAGCTGTGTGCACAAGTAGGCTAGTCTTGTTTATATCAAGGCAGTGACGCAGAGACTCTCCAGGCCAACCAGTGCCTCCAGCGTAGTAATCAAATGAAAAAAAGACATTTCCGCACTGCTGAATACTCAGGAATACGTGGCTCTGATTATTAGTTTTGTTGATTTTACCAGTTGTACCGACATATGAATGTGTTTTTCTTGACGGAGACTTCAAAGCATGAGCGCCTGTCAAATGCTGTGAATGTAAATCAATGAAATGTAAATGATTTCCAAAATGACAAACACTACATTTGAGTATGCAATTGGATTAACTGCGATTCTCAGCAGTATGTGCTCAGAACATACATGTAATGAGGCCCATAGCCATGACATATCTTCAACATTGAAGATGTTCTGATGGATCATTGTGGCCTGATATTTTACTGACATGTTTTATGTCGGGTTCCTGTATTTTGAGTGCGTTTGGTTAGTTGGAGGTAGGTATTGTGTAGCTTTTACAAGATAGACATGTATGCTGCAAGTTATACCAGCTTTTGGAGATCTGAGACCAACTCAAAGAGAACTTTTCTACAAGCTGGGAGTGATGAGAACTCACACAAGGTCTGAGGTCCAAAAAAGAGGCATAAAGCTGGTGGATAAAAACGTTGTTACTGGTCTGAGCCTGGCTAGCAATCTGGTTTCAGTAATACAGATTGTTGTAACACTGAAGTAGCTTTAGAGAAAGAAAATGGAGAGGATCTGAGCTGCTTTTTTGTCATATTGCACCATTGAAGTATCAGTAAGTATCAAAAAGGTGATTGAAGTTGCATTGAGTTTTTCATTCATCTTTCGCCAGTGGTGGCGCTTTTTTTAAGTGGCCTCTTCCATGTGCATTTGACATGTAAAACATGTTCTCACATGTAAAACCTGTGCTTGACAAAAAATTTCACATGCGATCCAGTGCATCGAGAAATTTGTTGCCACGTATCCAGTATCTGTAGATGAGTTTGCTTCGTTTTTTAGAAGATACACAGTAGACTTGCTAATGGACATGTGTTTGGAAGAGTAGAGCATCACTAGAGTTCCATATGCCACAAAACACAAGGACACTATTCCTGTGGCAACATTACAGTCGTTAGAATACATTATGTTCAATATATTTAGTCCAATCATGTATCACAATAATCACCGGGTTATCTAAATAAGGCAGGCTAATTCAAACTCATTAGAGTTTGAGGGATCAGGGTAGAAAATAAACCAACAAACTCATGAGAAAAACAAAGTTCCACTAATACAGTGATCTAATGCTTACCAATGCAGCTGAGGCATCAAACTTAATGGCACATTCAGGAAGTCAGTCCACTTCCCGTTTGTCAGTATAGTTATCTTGAGAATTCCATGATAAACTTCTCTACCTGAGCGGCGGGTTCGGTTCCTCCTGAACGAGCGACAAGCGAAAGAAATTGGAACCGAGACACAGAAATGCAGAGACACTAGACACCAGGCCATGTTGATTTCTTTAAGAGGCCGTTACGGGGCTTTGCATCTCTACCACCTGCATTATTGATCGCTCTGAAAATAGGATCAGTTACCGAACAGAGGCAGGACTTTCCTGCAGGTGAGGCATGGCCTCCCTCAATTTATCCACTTTCAGATTAATCACAATCGATTGACAGCTTCCACAAGAGACGTGTATATAGACTCTAAACACTATATTCTTGTACGTGATTCTGATTGGCCAGGATGTTTTGTTTTCAGAATGTTTGGTGTCTCTTAAGGGTGCTTATAATAGCCTTATAGGCAACTGAAGGCAATTACTGGCAGGATTTTTAAACTTTGCCTGGCATAAAAGAGCAAAATGGTTCACTTGAACTTCTATTGAATGCACATTTTTTTCACTGGTAATGGGAAAACGGAAAAAAACAACGAATCTCTTTGGAAAATTCCAGAGTAGACAGCCACCTATCCAAAATGGTGCTACATTAGACTCGAAACCTGTTCAGAGTTTTCAAAGCTGCTTGCTGCTCTCAAGATGGGACGCATTTGAATTGAAAATAAAGACTTTGTTTACCAACTCCACAAAGCAAAGGCAAAGCTCGTCTGTTGCCTTTTAGGGGAAAGCAGTAGGACTGAGCCGCACTGCTTTGAATGGGAGCTAAACTAATTTCCACAAATAGGAACCGAAAATGAATGAACTTAACAAACTCAATATGCAACAATATTAACAACATCACAAGACCACAAATCTTTGGAAATGTTAAAAATCATGTATGTATAGGTCTAGAAACACATTTTAAACCAAATTCCCTTCACACTCAAGAGAGTAACTGACTGACTTGTGCATGTGCTACTATCTAACGTAAAGATGCCTATTACCCAAAGGACACAGCAACAGCAAACAACATTTGAATCGAGATTTTATTAGCTGTGTGTAAATCTAGAAACGTGACAAATCGAAACAACTCTAATCAGTCCAGTGTAGCATTATTTCCTGTCTGAAGTGGTTTCATAACCAATTAATTCCAACTAGCTGTATATGTATATGACCCTCAAGGCATGGACACCAGAAATCTTGTAAAGGTGTGCTGTGCGATCAGGAACCAAGCAGTTAGCAGGAGATCATGGATCAGATTGTCCAGGACATCAGAAAGATTTACATGATATATGATCACATCTCAATTGTGCTTTCTTAGGTCTAAAGGCAGGGTTATAGTTTAATTTGAAGTACAATGTTTAATTGTGTTCCTGTTGCCGATGTTCACTACCAAAGAAGTCTTTGTTTCTCACATACATTACACTACAGTGAATTTCCTTTCTTTGCATATTTCTTTGCATTTCCAGCTTGTTAAATCATAGTGCAGGGTCAGCCATGATACAGCATCTCTGTAGCAGAGAGGGTTTAAGAGTTTTGCTCAAGGGCCCAACAGTGGCATCTTGGCAAGTGAGTTAAGAATCCTCTATTATTCAAGGTATTTAACTGAACTCCTTGGGGGGGAAATGTTTGCTTCATACTCAGTGGAACTACCAGCTTTGTCATCTAACATGGAGACCAGTAAGCATGACCCAGCCTACAAAGTCAAATTCAAGCAAAACTTTGCAACTGACATGGAGGCATAAGCAAGCAGGTCATGGGTAAGGATCGTCACCGAGTTTGAGCCCACCTATCAGTGTCTTGCTTAGGGAAGGGCAGCCTGTACAACTGGCGCAACCACCAAAGTGTGCACCACCCAAAAATAAAGCAATTCTCATGGTTACTCAGATAAGAAATGTATGGCGCGCTACATGGCAGAGGCTTCAACTGCTAGAGAACTGTCCCTAGCAGCCGTGGCCCAAACATGAAGCGGCACAAAGCAGGTTCAGCTGCCTTGCATGCAAGTATTTGGCAACACCTGTCACATCAGCTCCATGTCAGAGGTTGTGTTCACTGTCTGGGTATATTGTGCAGAAGAATAGAACTGAACTGTCATACAACAATGTGAAAAAGCTTGTGCTGGATCAACTGGCTTAGTGCAAGGAATTAGACACCTATAGGATGAATTGAGTATACAAGAGAACAAGGTATACAATAGTAGGCCTATTATAATGCTGTGTATGTTCCTGGAATCACTTTCTTTTGTATTTACTAGGCTAGAGTTTGCAGTGTGTGCATACAGTAAAGGCTGTGATGAGTCGGCACCCTACCTTGTACCAGGAGTCCCCTAGGATAGGCTCCAGATTTCCTGCGACCCTACCTAGGGTAAGTGATTGAAAAATTGCTAATTTATCACAAATTTAAGCCAATTTATGTATTTGATGCTGGAGCAGCCCTCTACTAGCTGTGATATGTATTACCATTTCTATCTATATTGGTAAATAATTGTTTGTAAAAGTATGTTATTTGTGACACATGATACTGTTTTATTTTACTCAGTGCTGTCTCAGACTTCATGAAGTTTCCGGCACCAGGAAAAGCTCCAGATTCTACAGAGTCGTCTAGGTCGAAGATCGACCTAGATTTTAATCTGGAAACACCACACAAGACCTGTAGTTTTGGAGATTCTCTGCCCCAGCCTCACGGCCTTCGTCAAAGTCCTTATATCTGCCGATATTTCCTAATTATAACAGATCAGTCTGTTCACTTGCAGTATATTATATCCTACCCCTTAACATGTACCATTGTAATTCACTATTCACTTCACTTTGCCAGAGGTGGTCACCTTGTCACTTCACCTTGTCAAGGCTGTTCAGTGTATGTTATATGAGGCTGCTTGTGATGCTGCAGCCCTCTGCTGGCCGTGACATGTGCTACCATTACTATCCACTACTATAACACCTTCCTTCATATTAATGAAGAATTGTGCAAAACCAGTCGTTAAAAAGTGTTATTTGTGTGACATGACGCTATTTCATTAGCTGACTTTTGGCTTCCCCTGACATGGTGCACCTGGATCTCCTACTTAGAAAAAGTATTCTCCAGAAGTGTCCAGGTCAAAGATCAGTGTCCATCATCCAAGATAGTAATCCACACCAGGACATGTCAAGAAACAGCTAGTGTACATATTGTTCTATATGAGGACAGAGAACTAAAAAATACAGAAAGAGACCTGCTATGAAAATCAAACACACACACACACACACATCACAAATCTGGCCCATGGCTTCTCTTCAGGCTAATACACCCCTGAATTCCTCCTAATCAGCGTCACACAGTCAGAGGTGGATTCTTGTGTCTATTCATGAGACAAATGATGGTGGAGGGAAAAAAATGAAATGAAAAAATATGCTTGAATCGAATTCTCGAATTCATTTGTGTGCCATGGAAGTTAAGGCTTTCTACATAAATATATAGGTCTGTGTATGCGTGTACCTGTGTGTGTGTGTCTGCGCTCGCTGTAGCTGCCTCCTCTCCTCTCCCCTCCCTCTCAAACCTGACACTGGCTTTGAGTGTGACCGGCTGATGATTGGCTGTTCTGCCTTAAGTCCCGCCTCTCTTGGTGTGTTAGATTTATCGGT
>JAOTRN010000043.1:15349837-15365478 GCA_028566695.1 Bagroides melapterus | reverse complement strand
GTTACGAGCTCCTACAGGTCTGAGGACGGACTCCTAGAGGGTGCCATTAGTTTTTCCACAAAGATTATCAACCTCATCCTCCAGCATCGTACTTCAAACTCTGAACGGTAAAATTCTAGTTAAAGGGAAAGTTCTTGAAGCTGTGGTTCCTCGACGGTGAAGTTCTTAAAATCTTAAAGTCTCCAGTGTTGAAGTTCCAAATAATTGAACACCGTTTGGGTTGAACTAGGATGATGTGCATCTTTAGTGACTCTCAATCTGGTGAACATTTACATTTATTGTCTTAAGGTGATGTTTTTATTCAGGTATTTATGGATCGATGTACCACACCGATGTTGACCGATTGGGAGATAGATTTCTAAAACAAACAGGAACCAGACATAGAAGATACCTGAACAGGTTGTCTTTAAGGAACATGGCCAGAATCAAGAACCAAGCAGCAAAGGTAAGCAGAGATAAATTTATGCTAGATGAATCCATCATACAAGACATTTCTTTTTCTGTCAGGGGAAAACAAAGCGTTGCTGGATTCAACAGGTTAGAAGGCATTTTTCCTGCTTGTGGTCTAATGAAAAGCTTCAACCATTCGCCTCAGATATTCAATTCCTGCTAATTATTATTACAAAAGCGTGCCGGCCTCACAGGGAAGATAACTGCTAATTGCGACAGTTAGGTGATTGCCTGAGCCGTGGCCTGTAATTTCAGTCTTGTGCATCACGACGTGCAGCATGAGACGCTTTAAATCCGAACCGGAGAAGAATTCTACTTTATTCAGTGTTTCAGCAGTGCTGCACTGGAGGCTCAAGATGTTCAGACGTTTATTTCATCACGTACGAATCATATATACAAAGATATAATGCCGAGTAATAGTAGGTGCTGGATCGAGTGCAGGTGCTGGATCGAGCCATTTTGTTGATGATAATTATACTAGACTCCTGTTGGGTATGTATTTCGATGCTCTTCGTTCATACAATACATCAGTTTTATTTTTAATTGTCTTTTGTTTAGATGTTACATCATACTTCATCTAACAGCTACAAAAATAAAAAAAAAAACTCGCCGTTCCCTTCTCCAGTCCTGCTTTTCTAACCCTGACTTAAAGTGGAATGCTTGAGTTTAAACCAAGTGATCTAGATGTTATTTGAAAACCCTTCACGGATTCTTCTAGCAACCTCGGACTTCCATTGAACTCCGTTTGGCTGATTTGCATAATCTAAAAGTTGCAAGCAGAAAATCGCCTTAAGCAGCTGGTTAGCTCGTGTAATTTTCCCGTCTTAAACACTGAAGCGTCTTTTAGGACTTAAGCCACTGGACGTTCTAATCGAACCAATTAACTGAATAATACAAGTATGTTTTATGTAAAATTCCACGAGCACACAGTGCATCTTATTCTAAAAGTTTATGTGAGGTTGACTGCTTCATCCCAAGTTAATAATCGCCCTGCTGTTGTGTTTGGCCAAGTGTATGTTGGGCACAAATTCTATCTTCATTATCTCAGCAGGCGTTCATACCCAGTCTCTCAGCCAGAGATTTTCATGTGAAAAAATGGCTCAGTGCAGCAGCAGGACAATAAAAGCCTCCAGCGTTAGCAGCTGAGTACTCGAAATCCCTATACACCAACCATGTCCTTGCTGTCCTCTTGCACCAGGTGTTTTTCTTTCTTTAGGCCTTAAAAATTCAGTTCAGTGGAGAAACAAACAGAGCCCCATTTCTTGTATATTCAAAGCCTCTCGCGTACACAATCTCAAGCTTGACTGGATGCACACAATAGGGTCCAATCTTGTAGAATAAATCAGTTATATGACTCGTGTATCTCGGATAATGTTTGTCATCCTGACCGTGACATCCCGCAGACACTCGAGCTGGTTACGAGCTCCTACAGGTCTGGGGATGGATTATAAGATGGTGCCATTAGTTTCTACACAGATTGTGGCAGATTTTCAACCTCATCCTCCAGCAGTGCACTTGGTAAAGTTCTTTAGTGTTTCTCTGAAGGTAAAGTTCTTGAAGCTGTGATTCCTCAGAGGTAAGGTTCTTAAAATCGTTGTCTCCAGTGGTAAAGTTCTTGAAACTCGGCTTTTCCAGTGACTGAGTAATTTAAAAAAAATATATCCTCTATTGGATTCTCCAATGAGAAAGTTCTTGAATCCTTCAAATTCTTAAAAACCGATTCTCCACAGGTCAAGTTGAAAAATGAAAGTCTTTCTTTAATGTTGTAGTTCTTGAAACTTAGGAAAAGGAATGTGTTCCAAACATGAAAGTCTTTATCACAAATGCTTTGTTAGCCCTCTGGCCTTCTACTGTGAACATTGTATTGCATTTAAAGTGTATGTATTGGCATCACCATGAAGTAATCTGCTGAAGAATGCAAGAGTTCAAAGGAAGAGACATAATAAAAAAAAAAAAGTTTAAGAAGTTCAATGCAGAACATAAGAATATAGAAAATAAAAAGCAACATATCATTCAAGGGCAGCTGAAAATGTGTTTTTAATTGAAAGGAGTGGAACAACAGCTCACAGATGAAAAATACCAAGACCCTAGAGTTCTGGTTCTGGTCTCAGATCAAGAAGCTGCATGTACATACAGAAGTGTCAGGAAAGGAGAGACCGTACAGACAGAGTGAAAGAGAGGTCCAGAGAAAAGCTCCAGTAAAGAAAATGGGTGGAAGGCACTGACAGTTTTCAGGCTGAGAATTATGGAAAAGTGTCCGAACGTAGAGTAGAAGAGATGCTGAAGCTACAGCAGAAGATGTTCTGAGTTGAGACATAAAGGAGAATCACGGAAATGAATAATTCTCTGGAAAGGTGAGTAGCAGAGCTCTGTGGAATAAGCGCTGTGGAAAATGAGCATCTTCTATTTTCACTGGATCAATACATTTCTCATATTAAAATGTTATTTATCTTGGGACTTTTTTTAAATTAGGGATTCACGGGTCATGTTTTTCATTTTGAAATAAAGAGAGCTCTCGGCTGATTTCTGTCGATTGACACCTGATACCGATGCAGTACTTACATCCTTACAGTAACTAAAGTTACAGTCACTCAGCTTGTTCAATTACATGAAACATTAACCTTTTTTGCTTCTACTTACAAATAATGAACATTTTAAATCTCCTGATTACCCTCAGGTCAATATGATCCTTCCCATATATTCTATAATTAACACACTCTCCTACTATTCTGTTTCTCTTTAGTAAAAGCCTGTATCAATTCTAAACAGTTTATAATTCAATGATTCCACAAAGTCAAAGTTTAGAAAATTTCCTTTTTACAGCTTCTCCAATGTTGAAATACATTAAATATAGATTCTCCAATGTTGACATTTCTTTAATACAGCTTTAAAAATTCAGTTCAGTGGTGAAGCTTCTCATGTACACAATCTCAAGCTTGACTCAAAGGTTCTCAAATGCAGCTTCTCTAGAGTTGTCATAAATGCAGCTTCACTAATGTTGACATTTCTTAAAGCAGCATCTCCATTGTTGAAATTTATTAAATACAGTTTCTCCAGTGTGGAAGTTTACTAAATAGCTTCACCAATGGATATGCTTATTCAGTTCACTTTGTACAATGATAAATTTGATCAAATAGAGTTTCACAATTGGTGAAGCTGATTAAATATTGTTTTGCCATTGGCAGACTTTTATAAAATGCTATTTCTCTATTGGCAATGCTGACTTTATCTGATGATAAAGTCTGTGAAGTACACTTTCTCAGACAGTAAATATCATGATAGACAGTTTTTATTTCCTTTTTTGTTTTCTTTTCCATTAGCTAACTGAGAGTTCCCAGGACAGGCTTCAGCTCCAGTCCTAATGACTGAATGAACACAAGTTAGGAATTTGCATTTTACATTATTTTTCAGTCACCTCTATGCAAATGAACAGTGCTCATTTTTTCCCATGAGGTATAACAATGAAAAACAAAAAGCTAAATACATTGTCATCGACGTATTCAACAAATGTTACAAAAATGTACTATGGACAAACAAAAGCCAGGGGAATTTTAAGAGATTGGAATTCCAGCATTGGCATCAGTTTTGTTATTTATCCATTAATGTTAAATTAGCTGCAGTTGAAATGATGGAGCAGTTTTCATGCATTTTGTATGACGCGTTAGCAGTCACCCTTCAGGACCGGTAGCTGTTGTGTTAAAGAGGACACTCGGCTGGTGGCTGGAAACTGGCAGTGATTAACTAGATCTAAAATGATGATAGCTGATGTTCATAAAAGTAACATTAACTGGACATAAATTCAGTCATTTAGTAGTTCAAGATGCAACACAGGAGGTGAGCGAGTCCTTAATGAATCTCAGCGAAGTCACATAAGTCACCGTAAAGGGGACGAGTCCGAAAATCAATATGACCGTGGCAGCCAGATCTATTAAAATAATGTCCGTATTTTGCAAGTCCTTTCTTAGGAACACTCTGATAGAGCGATGTGCTCTAATGTTGAGTCGGAGGCTTAATCTGGATTGACGCACTTGCACGTTTACATGACATGCTGCCATCTCGCCGAATAAATCACGCTATTAGCCACTGACACCGTTCGGAGCTGAGTGATGTTAATGTGTCTGGCGGTGATCTACCGCAGCTAGTCAGGCTGAGCCCACGCTAAAGAGAGGCAGGAAATGTTACTGTCACCAAGAATAATGCAAGCTTGTTCGCTTGTGACAGATGGCAATCCATGCGACTTGCGCATATCCAGACTTATTTAGCCCGTGGCAGGTAGGGATGATGTGTGTCAAATTTTAAAATTCGAAACGGACACGCTGAAACATTACATACGGTCTCTTATTAAGGCAGCGTTCACCTTTCTTTTGTTCCAGCTGGAAGCTATAATCAGATTAGACATTCATGGAGCCATGTATAATTGAAGGGAATCTATAAAAAGCTCAGCACATATTAGTGCTTGAAATGATAAAAGGAGATGAAACAATGATTTAATTTGTCTCTGGTAACTTGCAATATATTGGGTGCATTAAAAATAGAAAGCCGACTTTCCTGTGTATTTTTTTCCATTTATTTTTATTTCACTCTATAGACTACAGTAAGTTTCTGTGTTTATACTGTCTTTAGCACAATTCTGCACTGCTTGGATTACTTATACCTGGACAGTCTTCAAATCCGTTGTTATCTTTTCAATGGCTAACAATCTCCTGTACACTAGTAGTGTGCAATAGATAATTTCAACCATTGTCCAGTTTTTGTTTCAATGCTGGAAAAATCCGCAGCTCCGATAGGACAAGGCATTCAGGACTCAAGGATAGAATGACAGGGCATTCAGAGTTTCCCAAAAAGTGTGTTGGAGGTTCTCTGATCTGATGGAACAAAACTAACCTTTGTGAACTTAGTGCAAAGCACCACATTTCTCAAAAACCTAACTGTTGCTCACCCTGGCAGAATGAAGCATGGTGGTGGTAGCATCATATTAAACATTAGCCATGGTCTCATCACTTGAACTTTAAGTGCACCAGCTTGTGCTATGTTTTATAATAATGTCACTCTGTTTATTTGTTTGTTTATTTCATGTCCATGTCTTGTTTCAGTATCTACTTGCTCTTCATGGTAGTGCACTTAGAAGCTCAAAGGTCGACTCTATTCAACTTATTTGGTGACTTATGTTGGCTACCGAATAGATTTTGGGTTTTTATAGCAAGAGGGTGAATATTTATGCAGTCACACTTTTTTTGGCATGTAGATTCATTGCATAATCCCAGCGAGTTCCATTTCAGACATAACAGTAAAAATGTACAAGGGGGTGAATACTTCTGAAAGGCTACTGTATGCACAGCTCTACTTTCTGTGTTATATATACATTTATTGACTAGTCGATCTGTTTCTCTGCACATTGGCTTCAGTCAGTGGAAAGGAACCTCCATCGCACCACTACTGAGCAGATATTATCTGGCTGATGGACCCCTCTCAATCCAGTAAGACGGTGAAGACTTTTTTTAGATTCTGTACAGGGTTTTGATAATGTTTGAGGGGGAAAAAAAAGGCTGCACTTACAAATCGAAGTGGTTATACAGCACAGTCCCGATTTCCTGCCCCTTTCTGCTGCACTCATGAAAATTAGATCACCAGCTGAGCGGCTGATTAATTCCCTGCTCTCTTTAAAAGTGGAACATGGCCAATTTTCACGAAACAGGCCAGAGTTTGTCAAGACTTACTTAGTTTATGGCTTATTATTCATACAAATACCATGGCATATAATAAGAGCCTTCTTTTTTTCCTCAGCATGGATCTCTTCATGGGAGTGAATTTGAAAATCATGACTAATTGAATTACCCCCCCCAAAAAATCGCTTGGGTTTTATTCTCATTCTTACAGTCAATAATAATTTGAGATAAGCAGAATTCCGAGTGTCCCCAAACTCACCCTGCAATTCGGGGAAAACTCTATTTCATTTCGATCCGAGGAGGACGCTCTGAATACAGTGTCGTGTGACCTGAATACAAATGTGGTTTACAATCCAGTTTATAGGTTATTTGTTTATTCATGTCATTGACAAAGAAGGAACAAACAACCACACTGCATGTGACTGGAAAAGAGAATAAATGTCCCAGAGATAGAATCCTGCTTTCTTCTAAATATTAATGACTGTTGATCCTCTAGGGGAAAAAAAAATACATACTAAGGATTTATTAGGTCATCCTCAAATTCTCAGTTCTGATTGGCCAGAAGGAGTTGATTCCTTCTCTGTCATGTCTAATATTTACTGTACTAGCACATTAATGTGGAAGATAACATCACTGCAGCCTAATAATGCAAAACCTTAAAACATTAATAACAAAAGAAGAAGAAGAGCATAATCGTCAGGTTACTGTAAACATTTTATGGAAGTGTTCAAAGGTAATAGATCACTCAAGACAAAAGGTTTGGATACATGAACAGTACTCATAATTAGTTTTAGTTAATAAGTAGCTAAAACACCATATAGTGCTACTGTATAGTGACTATAAAGAGAAGCTTGTTTCTGGCTAATGATTACTATCTGCAATAATCCTGCATTCTGCATACCAGTTGTTGTAGATTATTATAAATAATCACACAGGTTGTGTCGAGTCGAGATACCATCATTTCCTAGGCTCACAATCAGGATAGCCCTTCAGCTTGTAGAAGATTAAAGCTAAAGTTTTATTTGCTTTTGTTAACGAGAACCTAGTAACACCAAAAAAGCCATAATTAAGGTGACTACAGCCCTAAAATATTGTTTGTACTGTTTAATTGAAATGTGAATAACTTACGTATATATTCTCGTTACCTTGTGTTCGTATGCTCTGCTTATATACATTAAGGTTTGTTTTAGAAAGCACAACAGATCCTGAGAATTCCGCAAAAAAACCCAACAAAATTAAGACCAGAATAAGGTCATCTTAAATAATCCTCTACTCCATACAGCTTCCGAAACCTTTTTCTGTACTGATCAATATGTATAAAATGACACCTTCATGCTTCTCCTAGGTAATGGTGGACATTTGTAGATAATTTCAGTGTCATCCAGGATTTATTTCAGACCTTAACACTAATACGTAGACATGATTTATTTCGATATAACACATGCTTCTGAATAAAGCGGTCCCGACATGGAGCCCTGAGGAACTCCGTTAATAGGCATCCAAAAAAGTTTCATTGATGCGAGTCTGCTTTGTTGTTTTGAAATGTCCATGTGTCCATGGCACAAACAAAGACTGGATTTGAGCTTGTTCAGCTCCTTATTCGTTCAGTCTGCAGGAAACAAAAAAGCAAGACATCTCTTTTTTACGTATTAGCCTGTGGATACTATAGTTCTATTGCAGATACACAAAGTTTGGAGTCACGTTCTCCGTAACTGAGGCAGTACTGTGGTCGCTGTGCTGTTTTTGGGTAAAGGTGCTGGGCTCCAGTCGGGCTGGTAGAAATGGATGTCAAACGTCCGTGCCCAGTTAGCAAAGACGCGCTTCTCTGTGATGAAGCGGTGATGACTGCCTCGGCGTCCACGCTCGTGGGAGATGTACATGGCGCATTCGTCTGGTCCCAGGGGCTCGTAATAATGGTACGGGACAGACGGGCGCTGAGCTTCCCTGTGGAGAATTGTAACATACTTTAACAAAATGGGTGCAGTTGCAAAGTACATGAGAAACTAGATTCCCAGATTCCCAAATTAATCTGGAGCTGAATAACCGTAGGCAAAGCAATTAACCTGAATTGGTTCGGGAGAATAAGTGGAATAAATTGATTCCATGTAACACAATAAAGCTTCAGAATGGCCTGGGAGAGGTCATGCCTCAGCGGAAGAGCGTAATAAATCATCTCATTTTCCGCTCCTGGTTATTGGTAGATTGGAGTTTGTGTGCAGCAAGGCAGCACGGGGTGGGTGTTAAATGATATGACAGTGCTTCAAGCAAACAAAATAGATTTTACTCAACATGTTTTATGCACAAAGATTATTATGCAGATGATCTGGACTTACTTGCAGAAATCTGGAGGCACCATGCCGTAAACGTTTATTCGGTCGCACAGTTCTAGGGCTATCGTCATCGTGAACCAACCCGTACTTAACCAGGAGTTGGATGTCCTCCTGGATGAGAGAGAGAGAAAACGAGAGAAAAAGGAGAGCGAGAGAGTCAGTGATTGATCACAATGCTGTAATTACATTATGCAAATCTGTAAAATTGATGAATTCATTAAAGCGGACCAAACCCGAGTACGAGTGCCATGAAGAAAGGTTCCCATCTGACGTGATATAACTATAACTGATCGTTATCATCAGCTGCTCATCAACGCTCCTGTTCTGTCACCTGATACAGAACCCCTAATGATTTCCCAACAAATGATAACAATGGAGAAACAAACACCATTAGGGAAGAACATCACAGAAGGGGCTTGATTAGGTAGTCCTGATTGCTGGGAAATTACCTGTGCCAAAAAAAAGGTTGCCCATCTGGCAGATTGGTTACAGCCATAATCTCTTGTGCATATGTGCAAATTGAGCGTTCACTCAACATCAAGATGGCATGCTTGCTGGGACTTGGCCTCAATCTTGCCTCAGATCTCTTTTGTCAGGTTTAGTTTTTGGTTAGATCATTTTGTTGACCACCTTCCACCAGTGGATGATGAAGTCTTGCCTTGGAGGTGTACTGTTATGTCAAGCCCACAGAACTCTCTCTAGGTTCTCAAAGTGGGGTTGATGACTCATAGCCAGGGGAACTTTTTTCTTACAGTCCTGGAATTCACAACCCATCATTTCCTTATCATTAAGTTTATTATTGAGTTTTTATAGTTCTTTGCTTGTTTGAGTGGTCACTTGAATTGGATCCAAATCTAATAAAACAGTAAATAAATTATACTTACTGGAATCCCAAGTGTTATGTTGGTGGGAGGTTCAGGAATAAGAAGCTCATAACCAAGATATTATGGTAGACATAATATAATAGACTATATTATAAATTATAAATGGACTATGGTAATAAAATGTATTTGTTTTTAACCCATCCTCTTCCAGATTTGTCATGTTAAGCCAGTCAAACTCATCTTTTCAAACTGTTGTCACTCAGAGGAAAGCACTAACTGCCCTCTCCTGCATACATGGGCCCACTGATACCCCATGTTTGGTTATTATTTCTGTGTGTGACAAGGAAGAGTTTAGACAGCCCAGGGCATTGTGAATACCTAGCCATGTTTAAACTGCTAGTCTACTGATGACTGAACCAGAGTTTTTCAGCTGCACCACTCAGTTTCTGAACAATTTAAAGAGAATTTTTTAGAAAATCCTTGCATTAGGCCACTAATTGCCCCTAAAAGCCCTGAGTCAATTAAAGATTTCTTTGGTTCCTTGGTATTTTGTCATGATGTAAATAGCTTTAAGGGTGACAGAAATGAAAAAGAGGCTTTTGGTTTATATTAAAAGACTGCAATCATTGAGAAAGAACGTGAAAATATCAGAAGACTGACACAAACATGTGGCCTTGCCTGAGGTTGAGAATATTCTACAAGTGATGGGGCACGGATAATCACATTAACATGTAACATCTAATGCAGGGGTGTTTTCTTCGCTTAATTACACAGCAAGCGCAGTTCTCTGGGACAATAGTGTTTTCAGCCTTGATGCCTATGAAGATGAAGGTGAGTCCTAAAGTTGCTGAAGGAACTTCTGGCAGATGCCTGGAAGCAAATGGATGCAAATGATTTATGTCTGAGTGAATTCAGTAAGAAAGGCCAGATGGTTCATTTCTTCCTTCTTCTATGTGTTTGGGGAAATTAGTACAGTTTGGCACAGCTGCTATGAGTATTATTGTGGCATCCTGAGAAGAAAGAGGAATGAAAACTAACGCACATTAGAGAGGATAAGCCTGTAAGCCAGGGTCTGCCCTGTGGTTTCCATCCAGTAGGACCTGACTCATACAGCCCTACCAGGAATCAAACAGAGGCACCATCGTAAGGTGTCCAAATCACCTCAGCTGCCTCCTCTCAAGTGAGAGTAGTAAGCGTTGTTGTCTGAGGTTCTCCCAGATTACCAAACTCCTCAACAAACACAGACAGGAACTCTGTGGAGATGCCTAGAGTCTGCTACATTTCCTGCTGTCTAGTCTTTTGATCACTACCCACAACAGACTTGCCACAGGTCAGGGTTGGGACATAGATTAGTAATCTGATCATTAGAACAATGGATCCAATTTCATGCCAATTCATCTGATTCATCCGGCTAAACCTTATCTTTTGGTATGTTGTGCAACCATCAAGTCCTTTTTGCCATCCCGAGGCCTGACAACATTGTGATGCTGCATTGCATTGATGAATCAGGAATTAAGAAACTATATTTAAAAAAAAAAGTTCTGCCAGTTCAATATGACAAGCCTGAGACAATGAGATGATGTAGAAATAATCTTCCTGGACAGCAAGCCAATTTTCATTCTGGCTAGTTTTCCTGGTTTGATACAGAGACAGCATCTGGGGGTTTGATCACATTAACAGACTTCTAACATACTGTACGTGAACAATATGACCATGTGTCTCAGCATCCCAGAGAGATTTGCGAGGGGATATATCCAAGAATTATCTGTTTTGTCTCGGCTTCAAAAGCTACACGGGTGTTTGGCAGAAAGTGAACAAAAGCTTTTACAAATTTGAGGAAAACGTGAAGGATGTTACCAAAATTGGTATTTATTAAAAATTTTTCCACTCAACCTTGCTGACATTAGTCAAACTGAATTTTTTTTTAATATGATTAAGGAAATTTCTCATTCAGAAAAGACAAACAACAGTGGCAGCTTTGGAGCTCTTAAATAAGCAGCAAGCCTGTCAAAGTTTCTTGGAACAACTTTGACAGGCTGAGTTTGCTCTTTGCAATTGCAAACGTGTCAGGCAAACACAGACAACAACGCAGCCAACTGCTCGCCCATCTGACACTGACATCTAACAGAGGCTCTGGGTGGAAAAAGGCGTTGGCATGTTTCCTTGCAGCGATCTTCATCCTTTCATCCTCATGTCTTCCATTCTTTTTTTTTTTTTTTCCTTTGTGCCACCTCGGAGAGAGTTCCTCCAAGTAAACAAGAGATAAAAGATGAAGAGGTGATTACATTAGAGAAGTACGCCGTGTGGGGTGAATACTAATACGATGGACTATGACGCCGAGGATGGCCGGCATCTCATTTAGACTAATTAATCACTGGAAATATTTGTATTGCTTTTATAATTAGACTCCATGGAGTTTTTTTTCGGGAAAGATGTGGATCGTTAAATCTGGCTGATTCGATGATAATCGTGTTCCTATTGGATTTCTTCATGACCTGTCAGCATGGTGAGCCTGTAATGTTTAATCACAAATGCGGGGTGACTTTCAGTGCAATTATGAGCGAGTTACCCGTTTTAGTAACAAACATGGCATCTTCTATTCGTATCACACACTGTGAAAATCGAGACCAGAATGCCTAAAGACAGAAGTAAATAAATAAATAAATATATAATTACAACAGCAGCAATGTAACATTAATTCCAAAATCCCAACGAAACATTGCTTTTTATGCAACTTGCCTCAGGCCAAATAAACAAATAAGCAGTAATTATGAGTAGTTGATGTACTCATGCTCAGCTATTCATTTGCATATTTTTCTCATCACCAACAAATTTTCGTAGAAATTCAAGCAGATCACCAAACACTGACACTGATGCTTAATATTTTACAAGCAAGTGAAATGTAAGAAGCTTAGATACTTGGATATTACTCAAACACCAGCTTAGCATAAACGAGCTATAATGCTACTGAACTTTTCCCCTTACCTGTCTTTGCCCGTCTCTTTTTTAAAGAGCTCGTCAAACTGCAGCATCTTCTGCCAGGAGATGATGTAGACCTTCAGCTTGGGCAGCACCTGATTCATGAGGCGCAGGTTGTTGTAGATCAGGCCCTTCCCATCACGCCGCATGTAGTTGCTCGGTCCCCAGAAGATGAACACTGTGTCTTGGCTGGAGTTGAGCAGCTCGTGGCGACTGCGCAAAACACGCTGCATGCTAGAATGTGCGATCACCCTCAGGGTAGTGCGTCGGCCCACATCAGGACCAAACCCGCGGCCACTGGGTGCGTCGTTCATTCGGATCACACACTCGCTGCTGTCTATCTCCTTACCCCGTCCTCCGGCTGTCAGGTGACCAGAGCTGGTGACCAATGAGCAGCTACCGCAATGCATCTTCAGAGGCTGTAGGAACAAATTGGGATGAGTTAGTCCTAAAATCCATTAAAACACAAAATGAGCTGTAGAACGAACCACAAGCTAAAGCCTGAAATTTGGTCTTACTCTTTAGCACAGAACCTTACAGTCATCCCTCTGATTAATACCGAGATGCAGAAAGAGCATCTTGCCCCTCTGCTGTTGGCTCAGTGGCTCCAGCTCAGTGAGGGTCATATGTTCAAAACCCAGCATCACCAAGATGTCATTAATGGGTCCTTGAACAAGAGGCATAACCCCTTATATAGTCAAAAAGATAAACTGAGGATACAAAAGATATGGTTTGCATGGAAGAGAGTCCTCTACAAGTCTATTTGATATTACAGAAGAGCTATTTTGCTCTCTGGGGGAGACTTCACTAAATCTGGATTGTGGGACGATGATCACTTGAAAACCAGTTGCTTTAAAATTCTATTCAAATTAACTGCATGCTTATGAGGGTGCCAATAATTCTGTATCTGAATAATTCTGCAGGGATTGGGGAAGTAACAGAACTGTTTGGAGCATCGAATTATTTGCACGGAGCCTCAAAGACGACTGCTTTTATTAGAAAAAGCTCAACAAGGGAGTTGTTCCTACGTGTTCCTGTTTTGCGCTAACAAGCCTATCTGATCGAGCGTCTCGTTAGGGCGAGGAAAATAAGCGCATCCAAACAATTCGAAAGCGTAGACGGCCGGTCATTACATTCTAACCTTGAATTTCTGCTCTCGATTCAGGAGTGTCACAAAAGGCCAATTGCCCTTTCTTTTTTTTTAGCACCACAGAAGGGACACTAGACATCTATAAAGGTGCCACAATACGGCATCCATCCAGACAATAAACTCATCTGAGCCTCCGTTACAAATCCCTGACGCTGGAGAGTTCTCGACACCTTCATATTCATTCCAAATATTCACACCTCCTTTTTATGACACACCATGAATTATTCCTAAATAAAAGCGTCAGTAATCAGGTCGGAGTCGGTATCAGGGCACATCCTAGCCATCCTGCCTGGTGTTTTTCAGGGATTAATGTCTGTCCCTGCTGCTTGAGCAAGTGTCGCACTTATTGCGAAATTTCTGTTTAAATCAATAGTATGCAGAGAGCCCGTAAAAAACGGTATGCAATTTGTCCCGGATGACAGCATCTGCTGTGAGGGGGGGAAAAAATAACAAATGGCAGCAGTGTACTTGGCGACCCACAGGCGACCATGCGGCATTTGCATGCATTTTCTCTCTCACTCTTGGCATCGCCATCTCTGTTTCTCTTATTAATGAAATCTGTCAGCCACCCCTCAGGTTAGCGGAGGTGGTCTACTGACATCCAACATAGCCAGGATGCTAATGAGCTTCTTGTGGACCCATGTGAGCTTCCTGTGTCCTGTCTGGCACTTCCAGCCAGGCTTGACCATTGGAAAAAAACAACAGGAGAGAAATCCAGAGCAAGCTCTCACAGCTGAGCCCTGGAGAGCCGTTTGTGTTCAGGTGTGTTATCGGCACCCCGAATGAGGAGGCTGATCAACAACCCACTCAGTCATCGCCGTCTGTATTTGTGCTGCGCGTGTGGATGGAGCAGCTTGGGGATCTGCTTTAGCAGCACGAACACGTCTCCGGCAGTGGCAGGAAACAGGCCTGCGGAAATCAAATCAGTTATATCAGAGTATCTGAGGCGGAGGAAGTCGGCAGACGGGATTTGGCTCCTGGTGGGATGGGAGCCATTAGCACCAGGGCCTGTCTTTCATGCACTGAAAATAAGAGGCGAGAGGAAAGCATAACGAACATGTTAACACTGAGGGGAAGCTAGGAACGTGGTGAGAAGAAAGCTTCCACTCTTATCACACAGTGTATTAGCTGACTTAAAATTAGAAGCCTCAAATTAAAGGTGAAACAAACAACCTGCAATAAGTTGATGCAGTTTTTTTCCTCTAGCACATAACGAAATAAGTACGAAACAAAACACTTGGGAGCATGCAGTTGAAAAGAAAATAATTAATGCCAGGGTGCTGTGATGCCGTAGAAGACTGCATGATATCATGAGATCCTCACGTAAGGATGTCCACTTTTCTACCACTGTTACTCTTTCTGAGAGCTCATTAATAATTTCATTTCAACTTCTACTGAATGCATTCAGTGTGAAAGCAGTGAAGAGCCACCAAACATCAATGTGTCCTTTATAAACCGTACATCACAATGAATACTATTCATATCTTTTAGTGCAGCTTCAGGGGACAAAACTGCACTGCTACCGAATTCCACACAGTCTGTCATGCTGAAGAGGAAGGTCGGCATGAACGGATCTATACATCAAGCTAAATACTCTCAGAAGCATTGAGTACTGACAAAAGCCTTGCCAGGTTCCCAGCACCTTCTACACAATGTATATCTATATGCTGTACAGTTATCTTCATATATTCCAGGTCTGTACAAGGAAAAACACCACAATGATTCAGAAGAATATGATTTCTGAATATTCAATATAGTCCAGTGAGGCTTACCGATACTAAAACAATGCTTCTTTCTCTGGCACTGACAGACACACAGGTCATAGGCCACACCTCCTTCACTGAGATGGACAGGTACAGAGTCCTCACATTCCTTTACTGAGATATACAGATAGAGAGGCCATGCCTCCTTCATTGAGATTCACAGATGTAGAGGCCACGCCTCCTCTGCAGAGATCCACAGGTACATAAATCATAAAGCTGTCCTTCCTTATATCTTCGGAAAACCATGGTGGACACACCTACTTTAGGCTGTTGACATTCATGGAAGCCATGCCTCCTTTAATACTGCTGACAGAGGCCAAGTCCACTTTTAATCTGCTGAAGTGAAAGGAGGCCACACCTACTCTGATCTGCTGAAATACAATTAGGCCACGCCTACTTTAAACTGATAACATGCACACGAGACACAACTGCTTTAATCATCTGATATGCACAGAAACCAGACCTACAATAATCTGATT
>JAOTRN010000043.1:15300293-15315812 GCA_028566695.1 Bagroides melapterus | reverse complement strand
TGCCCAGAGCTCGACACCACGCTGCACACATCACAGCTCAGCTTCAAAGGCTACAGACAGACAGAGAGAGAGAGAGATGTGAGAAAGAGATGAACAGAGGGCAAGAGATAGACAGAGTGAGTGAAAGACAGAGAGAGAGAGTTACAGTGAGAGAGAGAGAGAGAGAGAGAGAGAGAGAGAAAGCAAGAGATAGACAGAGTGAGTGAGAGACAGAGAGAGAGAGAGTTAGAGTGAGAGAGAGAGAGAGAGAGAGAGAGAGAGAGAGAGAAAGCAAGAGATAGACAGAGTGAGTGAGAGACAGAGAGAGAGAGAGTTAGAGTGAGAGAGAGAGAGAGAGAGAGAGAGAGAGAGAAAGCAAGAGATAGAGTCAGTGAGAGACAGAGAGAGAGACAGAGAAAGAGAGATGAGAGACATGTGAGAAAGTGATAGGCAGAGAGTGAGAGACAGAGAGGGGGAGTGAGAGAACGACAGTGAGAGACAGTCAGAGACATGGAGGGACAGAGAGAAAGAGAGAGAGAGAGTATGTGTGAGAAAGACAAAGAGAGAGAAAGAGACAGGTATGAAAGAAAGACAGGCATAGAGCAAGAGAATGAGTGAGTGACAGAGAGACAGACATGAAAAACAGATTGACAGACAGACAGATAGAGAGATAAAAGGAAGTTTAGACAGTTCACTGCTGGATCCTGAAGCGTGTAATGTTAATGTTCTACAGGTAATGATCCTCTGTCTCTCTGTGCTCACGGGGTGTGGAGTGGAATCTGTATTTTGAGTGAATCGTGATTAAATGTACCGACAGCTTCACCCTAGCGAAAGAAAGCCTCCGTGTGAAAGTGCACTTGTCCAAGCAGATGATGAAGCAGACAGTGAGAGAGAGCAGAGCAGAGCAGAGCGCCAACAAAACACCGTGCCAACTGAGCCTCCGCCAGCCTTCAGCCGAGTCCGAGCGCAATATCCGTCACTCTGCTCTCTCCATTTAGGCAGCTGAAGTAGGGGACAAGTGCCGATTGCTATTGGACGAGTCCCTCCCTTTAAATTAGGGCTTGATGTTGCTGGATGCTCGGCTGAACGTGAGTTGCGTGACGGTGATGGAGGTGAAAGCCGCCGCTCTGTCAGAACGTCACAACGTGTGAATGTATTGTAGTAAATGAGTCTCACGTGTTGTTGTTGTTCAGGTTTGGCCCCAATGTGTCTGAGCAGGTCAAAGAGAACTTAAAATAACACACAGATCTAAGAAAGCACAAAGCGTAAGTATAAATCATGTCTAAATCGTAATCGCTGGCTGATTATTTTAGAAGGACCGATAGTAAAATATGAAAGATTCCGATTTCGATCCAAGCGATGACTGAATTTCATCCAGAGAGTTGCCTGCTTTCCAAGAGCTCTCACGTGACCCTATTGTATTTTCTCTGCCTCTTACTGGAGGCAGACAGTCAGTCTAGGAACGCTGCTCTCTGGTGCCTGCGTTAACACACGCCGTCTCCCAGACCGAGCCTGAGCCCGAGTCCGATGTTCACAGCTCGCTGCGCTCCATCGATCGGTCCGGCTCTGCCAAAAGCTACATCATCTACATCATCCCAGAGACTTCGATACCCTCACATCTGACCTAACACTAAAACATCTCCCAGTCTGACTGTACAGCCCTGATGTAGCATATTACACAGGAATATATTAAGATACGATGATATAGGATTTTAATGATAGCAAGATTTAAGATTTATTTACGTATCTGTCCGTTTGAAAGATGGACCCACTCGAGTTTTAAATCTTAAGCCCACCAGAAATCAGAATTTCCTGCTTCTATCTAAACTCCTGGATTTGTTTTCACTGATTTCTAGACTGGAGACTCCTTCCATAAACGTTAATGTGAACGTAATGTTAAATAACAAAATCCAAAGGCAATAAAGTAGGCAACAGGTCAGCAAGGGTTTAACCAGAGCCATCAAAAAAGTTGGGACCCCTGTAAATGAAAATAATAGACCTGCAACAACAACAATAAGAAAAGTGGATGCTGGGCAGAACCAGGCCCGTAAAAAATAAAGAACTAAATGAATGAACGGGTTTCGCTGTACAAATACCGACAGCAAACTGCACACTGACCTCCTTCACCGCCTTTATTTATAAGTTCCCTTTTGCTTTTTTTAGAAATAAATAAGCCCTCCAGGGCCGAGAGCTGTGTTGCATGTGCATTTCTGGTGTTTGTGTACTGTACACAGTGAGCTCCGGCTGAGTAACGCAACATGCCGTGCTTTTAAACCTAAATCTAAACTGTAAGTAATTATTGGCTAATGAACAAATCTGCGTGCGTACAGTAATGTAGTGACGGGAATGTTCGTGACCTGCAGTGAAACTACTCTCTAGACTTTTACACTGAATTGTTATATAGCAGTGAAGCCCAAGACTTAACATACACCATAGTCTTGCTAATGCTAATTTTAATCCACTCTTAGCATGAACCCGATTAGATCCTGAGGAACTTTCAGGAGTGTTAACCACTGACAGGTCTCGAGAAAGATTCCATTATTCTACTTAAACACAAGTCCAAAATGTGCTACAGCAGTCATGATATTATATAATATCAGCGATTCCATCGTAACTCTGTCATCGACCCTCGGCGCTCTGGTGCTAAAGACGAGCGCAGAAGCCACTCACTAATGGAAAAGCTGGGAGGGAATCGCTAATGAGCCCTGCTGGCTTCGTCTCTGGCACCGATCAAAGCCACTCGGCTCGAGCCTGGATCGATGCAGAGACATTCCTACAAAAGTGGCACACCAAACTCCTCCATCTCCCAGATGAGCTCACGAGTCGACGCACCTGACCGCTCCAGAGCACAGCTGAAGCCCGAGACGAGACGAGACGAGACACACAGCCGCCCTGGAGACTGAGGCCTCACCCCTGATAGGCTTGGTGTTAAGAACAGGTTTATTATGCTTTATTCTGGTCAGGCTGTAGAACCTACACTACCTTCCAGGGGTATTTCTGATTTCTATTCAGCCTACTGGATATATGTTTGAAGAACCAATATCTAATTTATTAAACTTTAGCTGGCTCTGTTAGCATGACCTCACAATAAGATCATATGATCTCTGGCTACGGTTAGAGTAAATATTTCTCTCCGGTCTCAAAGCAGGAGAAACAAGCCATGATGAGGGACTAGCGGTGCAGTGCGTTCCCAGTGTTGACAGAAATCGAACAAAATGAGGTTCGCTCTTTAATCCGCTCTGATTATACTCTTGCAGTACACCTGTTCCTCTGAGGCGCTTATTTCCATAAAAGCCACTGGCTCGGTGGAGACTTCAAAGCAGTTTGATGTCCAAACACCATTGTCGTCTTTTAGTGAAAACGCTACAAAACTACTCGGTAAATAACATCAGAGGAACCTGTTAGAATGTAAAGAAACCTCAGAACGTCGATGTACTGTAATGTGTCGCTCTTTTCGTAAAACATGTGATGTAATGTGTTTAAATAATCGCCTCGGTGTTTAATCCGAGCTCGACCTCCTTTAATAAACCCCATGTGCTTGGAGTAGGTGAAGAAGCTGTCTTACTGTTTATACCAGAAGCCTGAATCGCTCGACTGGAAATCATTTAAGAGAGAAGAATGCTTTTTTATTTTTCACCGTGTGGTGACCTGTGAGACTCCGCCGCCAACACCTTCATCTCTCCATCCGGGTTCAGTGTAGCGTGGACAATTTACTGTGACAGGTGGATGAGCTACACTAAGACACCGAAATGTAATCCGTGGTGGTGCGAATGGGATGGTTTCTAAAACGACATTTTTGGGTTTGTATTTCACCTCGTTGTTATGTTTTATTTGAGGAAGAGAGAAAGAGAATTCGAAGGCTGTGTGCCAAATCACACCCCACTATAAGCAGTGTACCTAAATAGTAATGACACCAATGCTAAACTGACATAATATTTAGTATAGTAGCATACGGTTTGGGACACATCCCAAGTGTCTGTGTGCCAAATCGGAGGATGTAACAGAACACTGCTATTCCTGCAATATTACTGATATCCTTCTAGTAAAGTCTAGCCACTCAGCAGCAATCTTGGCGACGCACCCGGGGAGTTATTTTCTGTCCTTAGAGAACAGGATTCAATTCAGAGACCCGTAAACAGGAAAGAAATCAACAAGATCCGGAATATAAATCCTTTGACCGACTGCTAGGTTGCAGAAGTTGAATGTAAAGGGTTAAAAAAAAAAGAATTCGACTGCTCTGTTTAGTCCAGGGGGAACAAAAAGCTTGCTAACTCTAGTGCTAAGTCTCTGGAGCGCAGTTAAAGGGCATTACCGTTGCTCCCTGACGCTGCTATGAATCACAAATGTGTCTCAGATAATCTCCCTGGTGACCTTGGCAGCTCTCCATGCAGAGACGAGGGCAAGGAGCCGTTCTTGTTAATGTTTTTATGTGAATAATTTAATGGATAGAGGTGCAGAACGAGGAAAACAACCGGGCATGTTGTTATGAATATGAGCAGCAGACCTCGGACAGAGGAAAAATAAGCCTGAGCCATAGAAATGACTCAAACACAATATTAATGCTGTCGTGTCACTGGCAGGGGCTCGTAATCCTGTCTGGGTAAGTGAGCGGGTTTTCACCGCAAAAACTAATCTATTGTCAAGTGAGACAAAACAACAGGCTGCAGCTTTTCGTGAGTGCATCCAGAATAGACAATAAAACCCGTCTACAAATGATATTTCTCACAAGATGTCCGTCCTTCGGTCCGTGTGTCTTTGAGGGCAGCTCTGAATGGGCGAGTCTTAGAGGCGATGGAATGGGTCCATTTATGCCCTTCAACACAGTTGGATTATGGTACGTTAAGTCTAATAAAGCTTGTCACAAAATTGGCCTAATTTCAAAAAAGACACAATCTTTTAATTAAGATCATTCTTAACAAATATACAGATTATATATGTTAAGGTTCTCACCTTCCTCTTGGGCACACTGACGTAACCCAGATGTGGTCGTGCCGCTTTGTTTTGCCACACTGTTATCCACTGGGATGTGAAACCCTTTTTTAGCATCGGCTGTAGCCGTAAGTATGGCTTCTCCAGGTAATTCACCAGCACCACGAAAAGAGACACGGCTAACACCAGGCTGCTCGCTAGCACCCACTTCTTCTGCAGCAAGGAATAAGATCAGGTGTAAGTAACAGTGAAGTGACATTAGTGTACACGCAATTTTATTATTAATAATAATAATAATAATAAAACCCAAAATGAACACATCACATTTAAAATATCTGGTGTTTTATTGGCCTATTATTATGATGTCACCGAGGTTACGTCGATCCTTCGGCTCAGCTAACAAACCGAGAAGAAATAATGATGTTGAGAAGATTCAGTTTTGTGCCCGACCCTTTGTGCATCTGACTGACCGCTGCTCCTTTATTAACTGCCTTCTCACTTCAGAATGTATTCCTCGGTCCATGTTGTCAGAAAGTTCCAGAAGCTTTGAAATCCATCGTCTCGGAACTTGTCCGGGGCTGTCAGCAAAACCGCCTGCGGGTCTCAGATCTCACACATCAAACGTGTCGTTTCTCAGGGACACATCAAACGCTGGGCTGACGCTCCAATATACGGCCATTTAGGGCTCACAAGCAAATATTTTGCACTGTGTTACATCATCGAGTGGCTTCTAGGAAGAAACTCACAGTTGTCTTTTGTGTGGCGGAGATGGAAAAAAAGATGCCACATGGGTATATAAGTCAAGGCATTTAAAGAAAAAGAAAAAGAGAGTAAGAGAGAGTGCAGGCTTCAAACGATCACGTCATATATGATAAAATGCGGTTCGAGACGATGCACACTGCTGTAGCTAGATGAATCCTCGCAAGCCTTGTAGGTTTTTTTTGATGGTTTGATTGCTACCTTCATAGCTGATGCCAAGTAAACGCCGTCAGTGTCATTAGTGTTGGATAACAGAGTACAAGGGTGACACATTGAGAAAAACATTCATCTGGCCCGTGCTGTCAGTCTCATCTGTTCTCATGGCATGGAGCGAAAAAAAAAAAAAAAAAAACGATAAAAAATTCTCAGGCTTCGATTTCAATCTGAAGCCACAGATCACGGCAAAATGGCGTGTCAAATCCAGGCGCGAGGGAGTCAATGAGCTTTCACAGACAAGCGACATATCATCCTGCTATCAGTCAGGATAATCGCTGCAGAGGCCCAACGTTCTGCACAATTTCCCCCATTACCGCCTTTTCAGTGAGAGAGGGATTACTGAGAGAGAGAGAAAGAAAGAAAGAAAGAAAGAAAGAAAGAAAGAGAATAATGACACCGTGGCTCATCTACAGCTCTGCAATTACAATAAAACAAACCTGATTGCGAGCAACTAACGACTAACTCCATTCCTCCCTCAATCTGTAATGTTTTAATCGTCACTCCGTCTTTAAACATCTCCGAGTTTTCATATGAGGTGAAAGAAAAGGTCTATTAGCAACGTTTCTTACAAGATCCTGTTCAGGATTCTGAAGCTTATAATATGTGCCTGAGTATCGCATAGCACACAGCCAGTGCAGGTGTTCCTGATTAGAATAGATTAGATTAGACTAGACTGGATAGTATGAGGACTTCAAAGGATTCCATCCAAACAAAAAGAACTACGATCATGTTTTACTTTCATTTCTTCTAAAATATATATAAATTACTTAACATTTCACTTTAAATTTTCGTTTTTTAACATTTTTAATCTTTCTTTCGTTCTTTCTTTCATTCCGAGGCTCCGCTTCCAAAATCACGGCAGCTACAAACCACTTGACACTCCTTAAACGCTTGGAGATTCAAAATCGAGTGGAAGGAGCCGCATTTTGCGTCTCATTCACGTAACACTTCCCATAGTTCATTCAGAAGCCTCTCGCGTGCCTGGGAGATAACGTGCATCTCGTGAGGAAGCGCTGAGCGCGAGAGCTCTCCGGCGTGGAAATGGCATTAGCAATGCAAAAATGCGCGCGCTTCCTGCACTCGCGCTCGAACGAGCCGTTAAAAATCCAATTCCGGATAATCACAGAGTCTGGGGGATGTTTACCGTGCGCTCCTCCTGCTGTTCACCCCCTGAGCTGCGACACCTCATCATTCCTGTCAGGACGTGCTTGTTAGCTTTGCGACGAGACAAGATGGAGGAATAATGTAAAAGCTCGGGAAGGTATAATGTAAATCTCATCTGAACTGTTGCTGAATAAAACCGACGGACTGAGCTTGTGGCGCGAGATGAGATTCTGTGGTAGCTAATTTAGGCTAACTTAACTGAAGGTCTGTAACTTTTGTCCTGCTTCTGCGACCGTTAAAAGTTTTATATATTTATTTATTTATTTATTCTCATATTTTCTTACTGACTAGAACAGCATTTTGTGTCATCTATGTTTGTTTGTTTTTTTACTTGGCCTCCATCTTTTGTACTTTTCCCATGAAAAAATATATATATTTCCCATATAAAAAGTTAGTGTGACTTGGTTGCTATTTTTTTTTTCATCACTGTTAATATCAGACGGGCAAAACTCAAGCTTTTAAAATCTGTATATTTGTTTTTTTTCTTATCCACCTTTAGCTTCATCGCTGAGCTTCCAGCATCTTCTTCTAGCATAAAAGGCATGAAGACATCTGTAAGTCTGGCAGCAATGCAACCTGGGAAGTCTCCGTCTTCTCTTCGTATATGTTGCTTCATTTGATTTCCGAAAGCAGAAGCATAACCAGGCTCATGTAAAGCGTACTCTTTTAATTAAATAACCTCGTAAGTCGCTTTCCATCTGCTCTTAGAAAACCACATCGGTCACGTGCTAATGTTCGACTTCAGCCAGAAAGCCAGAACTCCTGCAGTGGCCTGGAAATGATGAGGGTAATATTGCTGCCAGGCTCTAAATCTATTCAATTCAGTTCCATTTTATTTCAATAGCGCTTTTAACAACGGACATTGTCTCAATGCAGCTTGTTAGAACATTTTACAAAAATTAGTAAATCAAGATTAATAGCTATTTATATAGTGATCTGCATAAAAAATCTGCTTTAAAATATGCGCACGGAGCCTGAAAAGTAAAAATAAAAAACAAAACAATGACTCGATTGAATGATGTAGTCATGAGAGTGATCAGTCCATGTAACAGAAATCATTAAATTGTGAAATTAATTACTATAGAATTCAAGATGCTTTGATAATCTTTTGGTTTCTATAGTAACAGTTTGTTCACATGGACTTGACACATGACACATGAACCACTGTGTTGTAGGTAAAATTGTACAGTAAGCTGCTGTATATTCCCACACTGCTGTACCAGCTTCAACCAGCAGATGGCACCAAAATGTTCGGTTCAGGAGTTCTACCTGTAGCACAGCGCTTTTGGGAGATTTTTGGAGAATTTTCCACCACAGCTGCAGAACTCCTATATTATTAATGCTGATGTTCTAATATGTTATGGTTTCTGTATTAACGGCTTGTTCACAGGTCCACAGGGGCTACAACATCCCTGTATTCTAACATATTATAACACACCAGTTGATCCGGTGCCTAACGCTGCTTTGTAAGTGCTGAATATCGTGATTGCGTGACTAGTGCATGCCTAGTTAAGATGTAAAGCCTTATTAAAACTGCAGAAAAGCCCATAACTGATTGAGCAGCTGAATTACGCTCCTGGCTTTAAGTATTTGTCGTGACCTGGAAGTGTGCCTGGCTTGGCACTGGCTGAGCTTTCCGGTGTTTCTCTTGCACTGGCTCTGAATCCAGCCATATGTCCAACAATGTCTGAAAGCCTTTGCGTAAACCTGTGCTTTTTTATGTGCTGCTATATGTCATGACTTTTTAGGATGATTGATTATTCTTAATATTCAGGAGCAGAAATTCCCATGCGGAAAGCCGACCTGTTTGGTTATGGATTTAAAGTGTTACAGGGCTTGAACCGGGGACACAAATTTGAGCTTTCAGTACCTAATATGCATCTGTCATCTGTTAAATACTGGTTAGCTTGATAAATCTGTCCTTAAATAACCATGGAAGCTGACATCGGCTCCACATCCCAGCTCCGTCGTTTATTCTGACAGACGGAGGCTGGTCATCTCTATGAGCTAATAAAAGCTCAGGAGCGAGCAGGGCGATTGTACAGATGTAGAAATGCAGAACTGAGTAACAGCAGGTAAGAAGTGTGCTTCACTTAAGGCTGAGTAGAGTTTATTTATTCTAACGTACGAGCGACACATACCACTCATTCTTCCTGCTGCTTTGGCTCCCACTAGACGGTACACAAAGTGTTTTCTCTTAATAGTGTGCTAAATTGTGCATTTAAACAGTGTGCTGAACTGTGAATTTGTAAACACTACGCACTATACAGTGCCATGCAGAAATATTCAACACTGTGAACTAAAACGAATTCATTTTATGAATTTATACAAAACAGCCCATAATATTGCATAAATATTCGCCCACACTGCTGCAAAAACCCTAGATTAGTTCAGGAGTCTGTTTGGGCACCGATAGCACGTAGCTTTTTTAGCCACGATGCAGTGTGGTATGGTTATGAGAAAGCATGGCGGTGGCGGCATCATGCTGAGAGATACAAAGCACTGACCCTCGAACATCCTTCTGCGAATGTTACAGAAATGTATTCCTACAGATAATCCAGTGTTGTAATCTAATCTTGTGATCTAATTGTTAAATGAATACACAACTGTTATATCGTGAAGCAGGTTGGATTTGGAGAAGCATGGCTGAGCGTATCCACGTAGGTCTCTAATGACATGAAACTGAGAACCTGGCCAGTTATGGAGGCCAGCACGCACACACACACACACACACACACACAAACACACTACACTGAAGCCTAATGAAACAGCTCAGGTCAATAAACAGTACTTTGGTGCAAGTTGATTAAGCTCTGAACCAGCGATGAGTGACTGCCTGCATCTGCATCCCTGCTGCTCATGTCATGGATCGGTTAATACTGATTAAAACGCCACTTCACCACAGATCCACTTTCCAGCACAGACAGAACGACGGTTCAGCTGATTTCTCATTCATCATAATCTGAAAATATGCTGTCTGCTGGACGACAACTTCTCTCTAGAGATCTTCCTCATGGGGGTCTGGTGGGTTAAAGTCTCTCTACTGTTATTGCTGAGGAGAGAAATATGCTTCCTCATTAATCTGGTTAAATTTAGCCTGAGACACCTGGGTGGAGATGCGGACAGACGTAAGCACGAGCGTGTTTAAAATACCATGCTCTTTATCATCCTGTCCAAATGATCTAATATCTGTCTGGAATTATATTTTATACTTTCTTGCACCAGATTCTTCTAAAACCACAGCCAGTTTTTTGGGGGTTTTTTTGGTCACTAAAGCAATAAAACTGTTAAAAAAAAAAAATCACACAGTGAAAGCCTATTAGCGACGGAGCCGTGGAAGCTTCAAGCCTCCTGTTTAACAAACCACAAGCCTAAATCAGCACGTTCGCCTTAAGATGTTCAGTACCTCAGACCTTTCCAGGAATTCCTCCAGGGTTCTTCTAGTGGAAATGTCCCCAAAGTTAACACATTTCTGAAAACATTTCAGAGTTCCTGAAAAGGTGCAGGGGTGTCCAATCTTATCCAGAAAGGACTGGTGTGGGTGCAGGTCCTTCTGTTTTAACAGGAAAAGCTTTTCCTCTACATGATACCAGCAAACACTGTACTTCCCAAATGGGATGGGCTTTGTTGTGGAATGGACAAAGTTCTGGTTGTGCCACACACTGATTTGAAGTTTTTGAGTAAAATTCAAAATATCCAGTTGTGTTTTGTTGTTATTTATCTTCATGAATGGTCTCTTTCTAACTTCTTTGCCATACACCCAAACTCTCAGGAAAAGTTCCTGGATTCCTACACACTAGCACGAGTGGCATACTGTAGTGTCATACCATTCAGTACGCTAATATATATTCTGGGATGCCACCATGTGGATTTTAAATAAGGTTTGCTACACTATAAGTCACATTTCTTTCCAGGGACTTTTTCAGGAACCTAAATAACTTATTTCTGTAGGTATTCCTCCAGAGTCCTTTCGGTAGATGTAGGCCTGATGTTACCAAATTTCCAGAACTTTCTTGGGCTCATGAAAACAAACACCCAGCTGAACTGAACATTAAGTTATCAAATTGCTGAAAAGTTCCTGTTTTCATAAAACAGGCTTTCCATTAGAACGTGAATGTGTGCTGGTAGAGGTGTAACCATACCAAACAGGAAGTGTCTAACTGTTAATAAGGCTTTGCTAGATTATTAAGATGATTTTTACCCAGGAACCTTTACAGGAGAACAATTGATGACTCTCGAAATTCCTCCAGGGTTCCTCCAGTAGAAATGAGCCTAAAGTTAACAAATTCCTTGAAAAAGTACTTCCAATGGACGAGTCTAACGTTACCGAAGTCCTGAAAACTTTTCCAGGTTCCTGAAAATTGTCCACAAGTGGATGTGAGCCTAAAGTTACCAAATTCCTGAAAAAGTTCCTGGGTTCCCCTAAAATTGTTTCTTTTTTTTGAGTGAAAGTTACTAAATTCCTTCTGTTAAATGTTCTTCAACAGGTTCCTCTATTGGGGATGAGCGTAAGGTTTTGTTCTGTGGTTCTGTTTTTCCACCACAGGTTCCTTTTTCAGGAACCTTTACAGATTTGAGCCTAAATCATTCCTGTAGTGGTTTCCTGCTTTGATTCCTTGCCAGATAGAAAAGCAGTCACGCTTTCACTCGGGAGATCAAGCCGAAGCGACGGAAGAGCAACACAGTGAATGCTGTGCTTGTGTTACTTGTGTGGCCTTGTGTTACTAATAAACAAATAATAATAAAACCAACTGTGTATAGCGTGCACAGTGTGACTGCTTTTCACTCTGGTGCTCCACAGAGATGCCCCTAACAGTGACTCAAAACAAACCTTACTCACAACAGCACTCTCACTAGTTGCCATGGTTACATTCCACCACACACTACTGTATTAATTAGTATGGCCACTAAGTAATATAATAAATCTAGTGTACGTTCATTGATAAATGCACACTGTCCTTTGTCCTATGAAGTTAAGTGTTAAGTGAAATATGGTATAGATAAGTGCTTAATATTAGTATAAACACATAGGCTGATTTGTTGTCTACTTAGTGTTTATAGTACAGCTAATAAAAGCACGTCGGATTTGTTTTATGAAGCAATAATAATAATAATAATAATAATAATAATAATATTGATATGTTATAACGCTATAACGGTTGTGGAAGCCAGGATTCATTTTAAACGAACCCAAACCTTAGGCTTGTTTATTTGCACTAAACTCGTGTTCATCATTTCGGGTATGTCACTGTGATATTCTGCCCATGCCAATGACCAAGAGGCAGTAAGGACACACAGAGAGCCGCAGTGTCCGATTTAAACACATGCAAACGCGCACGCACGCACGCACGCACACACACACAAAGCTGTGTTTTTATGAATGAATAGCTTGCAGTACAGGACACACACATCCTTTGTAAAGCCGCAGTGTGAATGTGTGTATGAACACATATGTGTATGGATATATTTCTAACCTCACCTTACAGATCCAGGCCATTCTGCTCGGCATTGTACCGTTATGTAGCCTGCGGTGTCGGTGTCGGTGTGCGGGCTTTACGGCGTGAAACACGAACCCTCTTCCACACGCTGTTTACGCCACGAAATCCCGACATCGAGGAGAAAGCCACACATTTTTAACGACTATTTTATCGTCGCGTTACTTCTTTTATTTCTGTTATTCTTAAGACCCTCGGTTTAACGTCTGCTCCTATTGGCGGTTGCTAGCCCGCCCCTCTCGTCACGTGGTACTCTGGATGGATGGATGGATGCATAGATATTTAGATAGATAGATTGATTGATAGATAGAAGGTGTGATACTTTTTTTTAATAATAATAATAATAATAATAATAATAATAATAATAATTAGTGTCGATTAAATAATAATATATCGCGTTTCAAATCTTCAAAATGTAGCTCAAAGTAAAAATAAAATAAAATAAAATCAACAGAAATAATACAACAAAAGGCAGTCTGCAATTAAATCAGCAAATAATCATAATGATTATTGCAATAGCAACAACAGTACATTCAAAATTCATCTTAAAATGCTTTACAGTGTGATGTAACTATAATGAAGCAAACCGGAGTCCCAAAAATCTATAAAATGCAAATAAATGTAAATGATCTAGTAGTTGGGGGCTATCCATAGTTGGGGGTTCGATTCCTGCTTCTGCCCTGTGTCTTCTGCTCTGTGTCTTGTTTGTACTCTGCAGTGGACTCGCACCTCATCCTTTTGCCCTGATAGGTTCCAGGCTCCTCATAACACCGTATAAGATAAACAAAACCGAAAACGGATAGATGGATAATAATATAAAAGTCGTACAACTTAATTACAATGTTGTTATAACAATAATGTATTATTGTTGTGCTGTTCTTGGAAATAATCAGCTTCAGGGTGTTAACAGTGACTCAGCTTCACATCTGGCTGCATTTCGCTACCTCATCACTGATTATTCCTCTATTACTATAGAATGTATATAGTCTGCCTTATGTTCTGGACCTGGTCTACACTTGGTCCTCATTAGCTATAGATATCAATGTTATCCTGCTTCACATCTCAGATTACTTCAGTTCAGCTCTATCACTGTAGCCTCCATCATCCTCTCAACCCTTCCAGACTCAGACTCCTATAGCTTTCAACCACTTAAAACAGCTTTTCTCTCTTCAGTTTCCACATTTATGGACCTGCTCTGTGCAGGAAATCACCAATCGATACCGATCTCCTCTCATACCGCTCTCTCTTGTCCAAGTGACGACTGCATAGACCTCCTTCTACTAGAGAAAGTTGGAAACCCTTGCACGTGATCCTCGAGCATGATCTACACATCATCTTTCTCCTCCTCCTCCTCCTTTTTGCCTCTTTTTTTCTCTCAGGCATGTCATGTTTCTGCTCTCAGCATTTCATCATGGATGGCAGCTAAAGTGAAATCTCAACAAAACTGAGCTGTATCCTGTATCCTGTTGCAGATGCATCTCTTGGTTCAAGGTCTTGTGAATTCCCCGGACAACGATTAGATCTCATCATGTCACCACACACACAACCTTAGGGGACACATGGACAATCAAACTGCTCTTCTCACCTCACAGTGCTAAAGTGACACAGTCGTGCAGGTTTCTCCTCAGCAGCGTTAGCAGTAAGCTACCCTCGTATCCATGGAGGCCACACAGGTACTTCTTCAGTCACTTGACATTTCGAGACTGGACTTCTACAAATCCCTCCAGGCAGCCAGGTCTGGACCACTTCCCGCAAATCCCACACGACCTCATTACTACACACCCTTCACTTTCTTCCTGTAGCTGCCCACATCAGATTTGATGCTTATCTACAAAGCCAAAAACAGACCACCAACTGCACACCAATCTGCACCATGCTCCCTGCAAACCTCTGGCTCTGCCCACCACTGAAAAAAGGTATTCACTTGTTTTATGTTCATACTACCAGGGCCAAGGCTCTCTTACTCTCTGACCTCATCAGTCACTCTAGATTCTGTGGAACATCCATTTTCAGAAACATTTCCTAGTAGAACAAGCTGCTGTTATAAATTAATCAGCACCTTCTGACCAATCAGAATCAAGAATTCATAAGCATTTGGTACACAAGAGTAACAAGCTCATGGTGTCAAGAGGCAGTGAGAATCTAGCAGTTGAGTTCTAGCCCGTCGAGCATGGCCAGAGGTCACGTAGTTCACGCTACACAATGGTTTGTGCAGATTGGAGCCATTTTCTCGGCTTTATTGAGCTCAGAGAGATGGATTTTGATTATCGAATTCTCCTGAGGTCAGTAAATCTCTCCCCACACTGACTGATGATAACAATGCCATTCCACTGCAGGTCCACTTAAGAACTTTAGACCCTCTTTACCATTTTTCTAATTCAGCAAAAGAAAAGGTTTTTTTTATTTATAAGCTAGCAAGAGAGGACGCGTCAGTGACACCTGAAGTGTTATATTTTAAAGGTGCGTTATGTAGGAAGTAGGAAATTTGGTAGAGATTTAGATCTCTAATGCTCAAATAATGTTTGAATCTGGTTTGAATTATTATTTTGCTGTGTGTGTGTGTGTGTGTGTTGCTGACGTTTTTAAATGACCTCATTCTGACTGCTGGGATAAGAAACAGTCCACCAACCAAAAATACCCAGCTAATAGCAGAGCTGTGGGCAGAAAGTGACACTCATGAGGGGGAGACGATGATTAATACACACGGTGCATAGAAAAATCTCTCTCTCTCTCTCACACACACACACACTATATTAGCATTGGAAATAACATTAGAAATAGAACTCATTATATACTATGGAAATAGTATGACATGATGTTCTTTAACATCCAGGGAAGTGTACTTTTGGGCAGTTTTCTGTAGTATAACTGAAATAAAACACAAACAAATGTGAATATTTGATATACAGTACTGTGCAAAAGTCTTAGGCACCATATTATCTGTAGTACAGATTTTGTTCTATAAGTTTATGATGTC
>JAOTRN010000043.1:15230351-15245168 GCA_028566695.1 Bagroides melapterus | reverse complement strand
AAAAGAAAGAAATGTCTTCACACCGCTCACACGTTCAGATCAGAACAATAAGAGGCTTGTGTTTTTTGTCATTTTATTTCTTCCACAGAAAAATAACACGGATGACAAAGTAGCAGTAGGACCGTGGCTCCTGGCGCTCTTTATCTTTGTTGTGTGTGGGTCAGGTGAGTTTGTGTTATTTAATGTTCCCACTTGGCATTAATGAAATGCTACACATCTCGAGACTGATAAGTCCTAGTCAGAAAACAGACCTCGCTCAGTTTTTGCCCTTGTGTTAGAGTTAAAGCCATGATAAGAATTTTTTATGAGCAAGGTTGAACTGATAGCAAGATATATTTGGATGCAAAGAAGAAGAAAAAAAAACACTAGCAGGTGGAGCTGTTCACAAAGCACTGCTTAGAAGAGGGAGTAAAAAAAAAAACTCCTTTCTGACTGTAATTTTTTCCCCTCATATGTAAAAAGTATGCATGAATATCTGTGCAATGGGAATATTCCCAGCTATCAGCGTTTTGTTGTCCAGTTGATGTTCCAGACTGAATTAGCATTAAACATTTGACATTTTGGCTCACCTTTGTGTTCGCCGTTGCTCTTGTCCTTGTTTGTCTGCCCTGGGTTTTATTGCCCTAGGGGTCTGGTAGACTTTTATCTGATCTCTCAGTTTCAGAGGTATGAAACAAACAAAAGATTCTCTCTCTCTCTCTCTTATTTGAAGAAAACTGCCTCCCTCCTTTTTCTTTCTTTTTTTAATTTTATTTATTTATTAGCTCAATGATCCCTTGACTTTGGATTCCTCATTGTGGTATACGTCTTTTAACCAGATTATTAATGTTTTTGCCCTCACAGCCATATTCCAGATCATCCAGAGCATCCGAATGGGAATGTAACAGGAATCGCAGCCATACCGAACAGCGACGACTCGCCGTTCCTAACGTTCTCCTTCCTGCTCCTTCGCAATAAAGGAATTCCTCTCGGCACCTTTTTTGGGGTTTAAAATTTTTAGCGATTTTCTGTGGTCCGAGGTGGATCGGCACGCTATTCCTCTTTCCTGTGCCTTACTATCACGAGAGAGATTCCATCAAAGCCGTTAATCGCTGTCCGCTACGCTTTGTTCTCTCAGTGCAAGCTAAGATGTGACTTAATTGCTTACATTCCTCTTTATAATGTGATCATTTTATCTTGTGATTTTAATATTAACTCTCCAAAATAGTGGGAAATTTTGCACAGTTTGAAGGAGATAAAAGACGGGGAACAGAACAGAAGCATGGCAAGCAGTCATTGAATTGAAAGATTGACCTTCTTCATTTGACCACTAATGTAATTCTCTTCCATTCCTCATTCTGATTTTTATTTAATTTTTTGTGATTCTATCAGTATTACCTTCGCCTGCCTATGTGTGTTTCAGTTCTGATTAGAGCCAGAGTTTTCAGGGTTTTACGTATGAGTTTCATGTCATGTACAGTTCTCAGGCACATACACTGCTCTTTGGCATAACCCCATAGTGACCTAGAACTTGTGTGTACTCTGACTCGATGAAAGCTTCGAATAAGTTCATGGGGTGAAACTGAAATAAAATGTCATTGAGAGCATGGCTTCTGTTTCTCCTTTATTTTTCCACCAACCAAATGTTGAACAAGACTCATAACTGTTCTTTTAATAGTAACATACAAAGAGCTATTCTATTTATCCAGCAAATATTGAACAAAAAGTTACTCAGTTTAGACTCACTTTCTATCCCTCGTAATAGCAGACCGCCTGAGTGTAAACGTGAAGCAGCGCCCTCTAGCGGCGACGAGCGGAACGGTGGCGTCACACTTGAAATATTGAGAAAAATAAAACATTTTCTTGTCAAAATTACAAGCATTACTCAAAAGTTTGATTTTTGTTTTCTTCCAATAGAATGAGTCAGAATGTTGAGATGTTGATAGTTTGAGATTTCTGTTAAGAGAAACATAAAAATTCTGAGATCAGATCTCAGACTTTTGAGCTAAAAAGTCAGAAGTTTAAAATAATATAATCGTTGAGATTATAAAGTAAAAAATATAAGTTAAAATTTTTAGATTCTAAGTCAGCTTTTGCCATTCTGCTTTTACTAAAAATATGGAAAATGATGGAAGGAATAAGTGGAAATGGTCTTCCAGAAGTAAATTATGTCTTCCAGAAATGCCTGCAGATGTTATTAAATGTTTGGAGATGCACTTGGCAGGCTAAAACATTTGTTTCTTTGCTTAAGTAAGCCAAATCTCTACATGACTGTTCCTCTTAGAGAGGAAATGAAAACAACAACACAGTGATCAAGTGCCATGTTTTTTTTAATTGTACAAACAGGAAACTATGTATATGTGCAGTGCTGCTGTGGAGAGGAATTTGTCATATGGAGATGCAATCATTACAGTGGAAAACACAGGTAATACGCCACACCTTGCAAAACTCTGTAACAGTCAGTAACTTGAGCTCAGGTTTGACCCAGGGACCCTGGAGCTGTGAAGGAGGAATGCTTATAAATGTAGTAAAGATTTACATTCCACATTTCCCCCATAATGATTGCATTTCAACAATAAGGCATGAACTCCATTCTAAACCCTACATATCTCCTATAAAATGAAAATTCTGTTTAGTACACAAATTAGTCAGTGTCTGGAAAAATCATCCCTGAAGGTGCATTCTGATATGAAATTCAGAAGATATGGCCCAAAGCAGAGTAATTAGTAGCTAGTCAGTTGCTGTTAGTAAGCATGTGAGGCTTCAGTATGAGGCTCGGTTAAAATAGGTGGCTTCTGATGCAACAGGCACTGGTCACATGTGTAGAAAGCAAAAGGTCCATTCTCAGTTGTTATAAGTCATCATTCCTTAGTGGCATCAGCAAAGAGCAGGAAGCCAGAAAAGGTACTGTCGTCTTCACTGCTGGAATAAATTCCATTCCAGTCCCGCAGTGTCTCCAGCCACACCTGATCACCAGAGGACAGTCGGATCAGTGCCATGTTGGAGGCCTGGTCGATGTCCTGGCCATAGAGGGAGTCGCGAGTACGCAGTTTACGGACCCCATTCACTACCAAGGCAGCCCTTAAAGGACGGCTGCGAACGGTGATGTAGTAGGAAAACACGTAGACACCTCCATAAGTACAGTTAAACTTGCTGATGTAGGGGTCCCAGTGTCCTTCCTCGTTGTAGATGACTTTGTCAAATTTGACTGGGTGGCCAGGAGGAGGAAAGGATCTGCTCGGAAAAAGTCCTACGCTAAATGCAGAGCGCTTCTGAATGAATGGTTCTCCTTTTGAGCCCTTCATTCCCCTTTGTCCACGTACCCCTTTCAGACCTCGCATTCCTTTCATGCCATGCATGCCCCTTTGTCCTGGCGGTCCAGGTTGTCCTCTTTTACCTGGCTTTCCTTGTGGACCTGGAGAGCCTATATCTCCTTTTTCGCCCATTATTCCAGGAGGTCCCTCTGTGCCATTAAGTCCTGGCTTGCCCATGTCTCCCTTAGGTCCTGGAGGCCCAGGTTCTCCTTTGTTGCCTTTCTCCCCTTTCTCCATTGTTCCTCGTTCCCCCATTTCTCCTTTTTCACCCTTTAGCCCCTTCATGCCATCTTGTCCAGGAGGTCCCATTGGTCCTTGCAGGCCCATGTCACCCTTCTCACCTTTGCTCCCATTCTGGCCTGGTTCCCCTTTGTTCCCTAGTTCACCTTTTAATCCAGGCAAACCAATTTCTCCTTTGTCTCCTTTAAGACCTGGTTCACCTGGAGACATTAAACAAGACGTTAAAAATAACTTTCCTGTGACAGTACCTCAAACTTAATATATCAAGAAGTAGTCATTCACAGGACAACACACCTTTATCTCCTGGTTTGCCAGCAGAACCTGGTATTCCTGGAATCCCTTTTTCACCTGCTTGTCCTGGATCTCCTGAAGGAAAAATATTTATGTATTTAACACCTCTGATAATATACCACATGGCAGTCATTGTAGCTGATCAAGATGAAGAAGAAATGAAGATGAATGTTGAAGTCCTTTAATGGACTGTTATCAAGTTTTTAAGACCTTCTTAACAAGGGGCCGATCTTTCTCTTTGGCAATAATAAAAGATATTGGTCTTACATTAAACACGGGCTTACATTAAACATCTAGCTTGTATTGATGTCATTTAGAGGTCTGAAAGCATCATAGATCCTCATCTTTTCTTTCAAATCCCTGACAAAACCTTTATAAACCAATTACTGAGTATTTGGACCTAATTTGAGCCACCAGGTTAGGTATTGTTTTCACTGACCTTTTTCACCCTGCAGTCCAGGAGCTCCAGGAAGTCCTGCTGGTCCTGTTGCTCCCTGAGGTCCCATCTCTCCCTTCTGCCCTAGAACACCTTATATGGACAGACAGAAAAACAGAATAAATCAGGATGGATAATTGTATTTGGCAATTATTCAAAATCTAAATCAATATCCATCAGCTTAACTCCTTACTCCATCCTTAATATAGGGGCAATAGACTCTTGTCTGGACCAACAAAACCTAAAATCTAAACACAATATATTCCATCTAAATATTTACTCAATATTTATCGCTGACATGGATGATTTGGGAGTGCCGGTCTTCTGGAATGTTCACCACCTCTAGCTTTCATCTCAGCCTCTACACTGTATCTTTCATTTCCTCTGTCTGACCTGGCGACCCCTTCTCTCCGATGGGTCCTGGAGGGCCCCTCTCTGGTGGACAGCACTCACAGAAGTTGAAGAAGCACTCGTTGTAGTCCAGAGTGAAGTTCCGGGGACCCATTCCAGGCGGCAACATGGCCTCTGTGTGGTAGTCGGCTGAATAGGCATCGCTGGAGTAGGTGCTGCTCTCGGTGGAAGAAGAATATGAATCCGTGATGGACTCTGTTGTCTCATCAGGCAAGACGCTGCTGGAAGGGATGGCAGCCATGGTGGTGGTGAAGTGGACACCCAGGCGGGTAGGAAACGCTGTAGAAGTTTCCCCACCCTGAGGGGGCTTCTTAGTAGGTTTAACCCGTAGGCGCTGTGGATTCCTGGTTGATGACTCCCCGGCCACTGCTATCACCATTGAAGCCATCACCAAGACGACCAAACAGAGTGAACTGGTCATTTTGTTGATGAAGGTGATGAGTAGCAGCTTATACCCTACAGTATGTGAAAGGAAGTGGAAAAAATAAGAAAAAACGTGTATATATATATATATAAAACCCTTATTTGTGTAGGATTTTCTGTTTGCTTCATGTTAGAGATAAGAAATTTAGAGGCTGGTTAAGGATTGACTCTTTAAAGCTGTAGAAATCTATTATATTAAAGTAGAAAATTCGAACATTTTATAACTCATAAACTTTCTACTTTTATAAACTTTGCTTCAACATTTTCAGTTGTAGGAATGTTAATAGACAATGAGATAATGAAAAGTAGACAAGTGTACGCAAGGGCTAGTGACATTCTGCATTTTGTGTGGCCTTGGAGATGTCAACATTACAAAATAGAATCCATGGTAGCCTGCTGAATACATATTTGAACCCTTTATGTTAGATTTTATCGTATCGTGTCTGGCCAATACAATGTCAAGTCAAATATGTATGTGGAGAGTCAAATTTTAAATATTCTACTTGCTAGCAATTGTGTTAGCTTTAAACGAATAAATTATATTTGTTGCTTATACAAAGCAACTTTAGTTGAATATCTTAAAAAGTTAAACAGAATGACAACAGGTGTTTTAAAGTCATAGGTCTTAGTATTATCATAACAAACAAAATTAACACAGGTTCTCATGCTCTTTTGCGCATTCTCATTTCATGTAAGTCGATTCATTTGTATTAAAGAGGACAACAAGACCTCGCTTACCTTTTGTCGGTTCACTTCTTCTGGCGTCTTCTTCTCCGTCGTCCTCCTAACCTGAGAGGGAACAACATCGCAGCCTCCACCTTTTAACAGCCTGGGCCTCTGCATTCCCTTGGGCCTGTCCAATAACAGGCTGTTCAGCTTCAGTGCCATGTGGCGTGTCCTTGGCATGAATTCGAGGGTGCGATACCTGAGGAGAGGAGACTAATGTGATGTTTTCGGGCGCCGTATCGTATCAATCAGCCTCATTCCCAGGCATCCTTGGGGGAGAAATAGTGCACTAATTTACACTTATGCACATAAACACACGTGCATACACTCTCACTTATTAATATATCCATACATCCCAGATAACTGCGATTTTTAATACAAGCTATGCCGAATTTTTTTATTAGATTATATGCAAAAGTTTATGCACCCTTGGTACAAAACGAAGCACATGTTAAGATATTGACAGCAAAAGAAATCAAAACAATATTAAATATATTAAATATTAAAATAATATTTTTTCCCTGAATGTCATATTTAATCATATATACGTTTAGGCTTAATTTTTATGTGTACATCCTCTGATCTATACAGTTATCATATATTCTTAAATAAGGTCTGGAAACTAAGAAGATCATGGCAACACTATTTTCTGGTTCAGCTTGCATTTCATTTTGCATTGAATGATACACATTCATTTTTTTTTTAATTTTAGAATTTCTTTAATAATGTAGATATAGTGTAGAACAGAGGAACATTTTAATTTTTTCATTTCCAAAACCATAGAGGTTGTTGAAAAAAAAAAACCTTTTGCATCTTATAAAAATATCTAAACTCTAAGCAAGAGGTTGAATGAGTCATGGTTTTCCCAAGGATCAAAGAGATTAAGGAACTTGGGGGATTTCACTGTAGTCTCAGCCCCATACACTGGGGAGCATATGGTCTCGTACCTAACACCCCTTCAAACAGCACAACCGAATGCAACCCCTTCACCAGAACGTCTATTTTTCACACACACAATCGACTTCTGAGAATTGTAAACAAGGAAAAATTCTTAAATGAAACCCAGGGTCAAGACCTTTTGGAGAGACGTGGACTCTTTTCAAGGCTCCCTCTCTGTTTGGCAGAAGCTCAAAGGGAAGCTCGATAATCAAAGCCGACCAGAGACTGGACTGCAAACCAAAGCTGTGGCAACATTTCTGAAGCCCACCTAAAGGAAATTTAGCACTCATGACTTTTAGGCTCCAGAAGGGTTACTCTAAGGGTAAAGTGTTCATTTTAGATGGTGTATAATGTTCTTAGGGTTCTAGGACTTCATATCTGACTTCAAATCTGAACCGGATGATAAAAGACGTCAGAACTCCAATAGGTCCATCGATTATATTACATTATATGGGAGAGTTGTTGTTTTTAATCAAAAACATCGGATCGGATTTGTTGAAGAACTACACAGGGACTTAGATCACTGTTTATGTTAATGCACTTTTCTAAAACGTTATATTTTACCAAGCAGCTTGCTAAGAAGCTGTGATTTTTCTCCCATCTTATTAACTTCACTAGATAACTAGATGGATAATAGCTGCTATAACATAAGTGATAACAGGAAGTAATTTGTTTGTAGACGTTAGATAAATAAAAAGTACAACCTGTCATTGATTAAGCTAAAATAAAATAAAATAAAAAGCACTCTGAGACATAAATACTTTTCATTAAGAATGAACCTCAGTGTAGTAACATGACCACATCTGATCATGTCACTGTTTTAATCCATGAACACCTGACAAAGCATTAGTTTTATACTAAATACACTCAGCATAGGGTGTGAAATTTTTTAAACCATAAAGTCCACCTTGAGTTCAATATATAAACCATATACCTGAATGTACACACGTTTGGTTTCGATTCTCTTACAGTTCTCCTTCTATTATATCACTAGACACAAGGGCGCCTTTTGGGAGGACAGAACGGTTACCCGAGCTTCGGATACCTGCTCTCTCTCTCCCTACAGGCTCCTACAGAGACCATGCGTTAACTTCAAGAGGCTCAAGCAGCCTGGGATAAATGGCACACTTTTGGTGCCAGGTGCTCAGAAATGGAGATTGTTACCTGTTGAAAGATCTTTTACGTGTCTTTAATCTTTGAGTGGGTTTTATTTATTCAGTCCTCAAACGATCCCCATCGGATTTGTAACGAAATGAATATCAACATATGAGGTTATTTAGCATGTTTATGGAGACTTCAAGAAATCGTAAAGAAATGTAATGATTTTGAACATCACTTCAAATGAAAGTTGTTGTAACTTTTGCGCATTTACAAATGAGGAATCGTCCCCTGAATATTTTCAGATATTTAAGAAAAATAATAAAATGGTAAGGGAAAACAAAATGATAGTTTTTGAACAAAAATGTCTAATTATATAATTATTAATGTCACAATGATTTATATAATAATTTCATGGATTGTCTGCAGTGATATTATTATTATTATTATTATTATTATTATTATTATTATTATTATTATTATTATCATCAGTGAGTTTTGGTGAAATTTTGGTTAGTTTTTATTTTGCAGAAATTTAAGAAATTATTCTGTCTAGATTACCAACACGTATATGGATTTATACAGAAGCCACGATTTTGTTGTTGCTGTTTTATGTTTGTTTGTTTGTTTGTTTTTATGAACTTGCCTCTTTTCTTTGTTTTTAGCTCTCCTCACCAAAGACATCATCTCTAAATACCACATGGGACAGCGTCACTGGATGACTGAGTATGAAAAGCCAAATGGTCCACAAACGTGGCAAATGTAGTAAGACCTGGATTTCCATCCCACAATCTCCCCAACCTCAGGATCGCATGTGCATTCAACCAAATCCCTCTTTGATTCACCTGCCTGGAACAATGAATACATTTTTCATAGAAAATAATGACATACTGTATATCTTCACTAGGAGTTTTACAGAAGAATACTGTGCTTGTAATTTCACCAATTTAAGGAGGTTTCTAGGGGGAAAAAAACAACACAAACGTTTGCAGCAAAATCAAGTATTTCTGGCCGCAACAATCACAAGAAACGTCGCGAAATTACAGCCTGGCTTTGTTTGGACCCCTTTGGCCTTCCATATGGCAGAGTTTGGAGGGCGGCTGTTCCGCACCCCGCACAGGCCACTTCATTCCCATTGTTGTGATCGGCTGTGGTATAAATGCGGACAGAACAGTGTTTATCAAGACAAACCAGGACATTACTTAAAAAAAACGACTAACGATAATTGGAAATCTTTTTTGTTGATTTGCTGTCTTGCTTGTTGACTACAAGGCTATTCGCTTACCTCATTTTTTATTTATATATTTTTGCAGCTGCTCTCACAACTCTCGCATCATTCAAACCCTCTGCAAAATCGAGAATTTTTTTCAAGGACACAAGAATGTAAGCAGGGTGTCGGAGGTCCTGAAGTCTTCAGCCCTATACGCGATCTTTAGTTCTGGATCATGGAAGTGATCTGAAGTGTGTGTGTGTGTGTGTGTGAGTGTGTGTGTGAGTGTGTGAGTGTGTGTGTGTGTGAGTGTGTGTTTGTGTGGTGTGTGTATGTGTGTGTTATGAGTGAACAGTCAGCAGTGTGATGATAGGAGACGCGATGACGCTGCTGTCTCTTCTGGGTCGCATCATGCGTTATTTCTTGCTCCGGCCGGAGACCTTGTTCCTCCTGTGCATCAGCCTGGCCTTATGGAGCTACTTCTTTCACACGGACGAGGTGAAGACCATTGTCAGGTCCAGCCGGGACGCCGTCAAGATGGTCAAGGGCAAAGTGGCCGAGATGATGATGATGCAGGACATGAACGGCGGCGGCCTGCAAGTGATGGAAGGGGAGTTCTCCAAGACTTGGGGCTTCAAGAGCCACAACGTGGCCGTGTATTCCATCCAGGGCCGCAGAGACCACATGGAGGACCGCTTCGAGGTGCTCACAGACCTCACCAACAGGAGCCACCCGTCCATATTTGCCATTTTTGATGGTCACGGTGGCGAGGTAAATAAAAACAGTGGCAAAGAAAAAGCATTCATAACGTTATGTTGCATGTATTATACATAGATATGATTTCTATACATTCATTTATATCGCGAATCCCACATCATAATTCTAGCGGGCATTTTCCACATATTGGTCCTGATGTGAGGATCAGGTGGCGCGCTATTCCATTTAACCCATGAGAGGTGTTTGGAGGGTACCTGTATTCTTGTTTGTTTGTTTTTTGTTTTTGTTTTTTAGAAATGCGAATCTAAATCAATCTGTATCTGATTCTTTTATCGTCATATCATAAATACTTTAAAAAGGAAGTTGTTTGTTTAATCAAAATACGTGTAATATTAGATGAAGGCAAAGCAAATCACCCCCGCTTGTATGGAATAGGTTATTCCACGGTCGCCTTCATTTCCTTGGCTAGCTACAGCAGTAAACTTTTTTCTCTCTATTTCGAAGACATTAAAGCCAATTACACCAGCTCAAACAAATGTCCATTATAATTATAAAATGAATAAATAAACCTACATGCCGATGCAAAGGCAAACAAGTGTTCATTAATAAATTATTTAACTGGCAGGTAAATAAACAATATGACTCTTACTATGGCTAATGACTTGGTGAAAATGAACCGTTAAGGAAGACCTTAATAGTTGCTTAACTGGGGAATAATAAATAAGACGGCTTTAAAAAATATTGTACAACCCTCAGTGAGAAAATGTTTCTTGGCAGATTGAGACCTCTTCATACTGTCGTTTCTAAAAACTTTAGCTACACACATGGCTTAGCTTATCATGTTCTCTCAATCAAAATGACGGCACACGATAGTGGATTAGGCTCAAACGAATTAAATAAAATTATTTGAGGAGGTAAATAAGGAGGAGCTTCTATTATAAATCACACAAACAAAACAGTGACAATCATTTAAGTTAAATTTGGGCCTCCTGGAAGTTTAAAGAGACTGATACCACAACCTTTCACAATGATGCTTTAATGTGATCAAGGCTTTAGATTATAGTGAACTAAAATTTGTGAGGAACCAGTTACATAAATGTCCTTTTCCAATAGTTTATGAAGGTTCGAATAATTAACATGACTGAATGTTGACAGCAGCGACCTTTTAAAGCTTGGCCATGATTATTTCATGGCTATAAAAGACAATTTGAAGGAGTTATGTTTAGTTTATATTATCTCTCCTGACTCTCATTTGGATTAGAAATCTGTTTTGAACTTGAAATGGAGAATATACACATACTGTAGTTTTCTGGAATACTTCTGATATATTGAACTTCTTTAATACGTCTGAATCACAGTCTGCCAGTTGACAACCGTTGCATTAAAGCATGCAGACTTTGGATCCTGTTTTTGATCAGTGCAGCCAACCCAGTCAGTCTGTTCAGATAATCACAAAGAAGCGGAGTCTCGCTCAGAGAACAATGGCTTCACTTAAAATGGGCTACTCTGAGAGCCAGTGAATTCCCAGGGTAATTACTTGCTGTATTTGTCCATACTTTCCCTTCCCCAGTCTGAAAGCCATCTGCTTCTAGGCCTCCAAACCCTAGTTCCTCTAGGGATTATACCAGATGCTCAGCTTCATTCCATTCTAGATATTTATCGGTTTAAAGTTACACTCTGTCCTGAGATGTCGCTTGATGATTGTGGACGAACTAGCACTGAGAAACAGAACCCTAATGCCACGTTGTTCTCTAAGAATAGACTCAGAGTCAGAAATTTACGATACTGTATTTTATCATTTATTCACCAATCTTGCAAAGATCTTGTCTGTAACCTCTAGGTCACTTGTATAGGTTGATATAGATTCCCCAAACTCCTCAATACAGCAAGGCATATGTTTGGTCTGAGTGCAAATCTGATGATAAACACCTCCTCCATTTTTTTTCTCAACCATCGAGACCACAGTCAACGAGGATTGTTGAAACCTTTCGAAACTTCTTTGCATATTTTTCACACCGCTTGTCCTTTCCCCTTCAGTGAATTTCAGTGAGTTTTTTCAGATTAGGTGTGACCTTTCGGTTGTCTCCAATATAACAGTAGCAAGGGCTCAAACATCATAAGCTCTGTTACCTTGATTAAATTGGTGCGGTTTTAATATTAGATCTTCAAAGGAAAATCACATAATTATATTTTTTTTACTCTGATAGCAAATCTAGTTGTGGAGGTAAAACACAAGCAATTATTAATAGTCATGTACTGTCAGATAAATAGATCATCTTAAGCTTACATTAGTCAAAAAATACAGTAGACAAATTACATCAAGAACCCAGAATTTTTTTCCCAAACAGCTAGTGAGCTGGGAAAATTTGACGTTGATAAATGGCTTGGCTCTTAGAGCTTGCTATTAATGGAATCTACCATTCCGGCCTCTGTAGTTCATTTATCACAGATTTAATATCTATAAATAGACCCAATCTGGTCATGTGTGATGATTCCAGTGGGTCCAGCTGAAGCTGGAATTCTAGAATACGTGCATTATAACATGATATGGCCCATACAAAATGCTCAGGTTAAAAAGAGCTGGCAGATGGATGGAATCTCAAACGTTGCGTCATGGGATAGCTGATATAGTAAACTTCTCGAGGATGAGACGTCTCACTCAGGATATCAGCTGAGCATCTTGAGCAAACTCAAAGCTCACGAAAGGCACCGAGTTGTCAGCCTGCGGCTCTCACTGTATTTTTACATCACGAGTATCCCTCACAGTTAAAAACAAGCCATCGAGATTCCTTTACGGTTCAGAGGTGAGAGGTGAGACCAGTTGCAGGTAAACATCTCAATGTCGTAATCTACTACCAAGATTTTATCTTGGCTTTAGTGAAATTTGAAATTAAAATGTCAATCTGCACAGTATTTAAATGATTCAAAGGAGAAGCAAATGATGTGAGCTATATTATTAGGGTATTTTTTTGTGTATTTTTTTGTGTATGTGTTTGTAAAGAGGTCACCTCACGTCATACCTTTCCCTAATCCCTCTTTGTTTTCCACTGACATTGAGATCCCTTCAATAATTTAATGTGACACATTACACCATGGCGGAAAAAAATAAAAATAGAATCTAAAATTAGATATAAATCCAAAATAGTATCTAAACGTGTGCTTGAACACTGAACGGTCAGCCATTGTTCACTTCTCTTGTAGGCGAGCCATTCAAAGTCCTGTGCCCTTAAATCTAAAGCGTAACTCTGGAACGTCTAAAAATAGCAGCAGGCACAACAAACCAGGCGACAGTGTTCCTTTCGACGACGGATATTAAATCATGTTTGCCTCTCTGATTTCATTATTGTCAGGTAGAGGAATCAGGGAGAAGCAATTTGAGAAATGCAGTGTAATAAAACACACAGGGAAGACAGGGGAGACATCCCAAAGCTCAGATTTCTACTGAGTAATCATAAATATTATTGTGTGTCTCAGTAAAGGACACCTCATGAAGGATATGTAAGGAATAAAATGCTTTTATATGCAATTGTCTCAGTCCTGGTGTCCTTCTCACAGGCTGCTGCTGACTACGTGAAAGCTCACCTGCCCGAGGCTCTGAGGCAACACCTGCAGGCTTACGAGCGCGAGAAGAAGGACAGCCAGCTCTCGTACGCCTCCATCCTGGAGCAGCGCATCTTCGCCATAGACCGAGACATGGTCGAGAAGTTCTCCGCCTCACATGAGGAAGCGGGTAAGTAAGATATACCATTTCTGACTCCCAATGGACCTTGATGACTTGGTGTAAAACCTTCTGCATTGGTCCACACTACTCCCTCCCTTCGTCTGTAGGCACTACATGTTTGGTGGCTTTGCTCTCTGATCGAGAGTTGACGGTGGCGAATGTGGGTGACTCGCGTGGCGTGTTGTGCGATAAGGACGGTAATGCTGTGGCTTTATCTCACGACCACAAGCCCTATCAGCTGAAAGAGCGCAAGAGGATCAAACGTGCAGGTGAGAGAGCGCGTACACGAGTCGAACGGCTTTTAATTGTTTGTAGACCTGAGAACTAAAAGTACTTTGAATGCTGCTCAGTAAGTTAGAAAGTTAGCTACATTCTTTACCCGGTGCAGATTTTTCTGTAAAGGGCTTAATGGACCTTCCTCTCTCATCCAGGGGGCTTCATCAGTTTCAATGGCTCGTGGCGAGTGCAGGGCATCCTGGCCATGTCACGCTCTCTGGGTGACTACCCCCTGAAGAACCTCAATGTAGTGGTGCCTGACCCTGATGTCCTGACCTTCGACCTTGATAAACTACAGCCCGAGTTCATGATTCTAGCCTCTGATGGCCTGTGGGATGCGTTCAGCAACGAGGAAGCGGTGCGCTTCGTCCGCGAACGCCTCGACGAGCCACACTTTGGAGCCAAGAGCATTGTGTTGCAGTCGTTCTACCGTGGCTGCCCCGATAACATCACTGTCATGGTGGTGAGGTTCAAAAGCACCAAGAACGGAGACTAGCGCTTTATTTTTCCTTCTAGGACTTTTCTATACGAATACAAATACATGCTTCCTAAGAATATTGTTTTTTCCAACGTGCCAAACGGACAACCTTTTAAACCTTTTCCGTAATTTAACCTGACTGATGCTGACCCGAAGGAGGAGTGCCAACAAACTGGCAATTGACCATGCATTTATTTTTTTATTTAATGTAAAAAAAATCTAAACTTTTGCCTGAACATATCTTATGGGTCTTGAAGTAATTACATGGATGCTGCTTGTGATCTGCTAAACCCCAATGCTTGGGTTAAAACTAATCTTGGTGATTAAAATGAAATAAAAGAAAATCAATCTGCTTTTCCAATTTATTGCTCAGGCCTCGCTGTGTGACACATATAATAAATCATTTAATCATTTAATAAATTTAATATCATTTAACATCATTTAATAAATAATAATAAAGTGCTGGCTGCAAAAGTATTCACCTCCTCTTGGTCAACACTTGTTAGTATGAGCTTTGGCTAAGCTTCTCTTATCTTGGGGGGGTGGGGGGAGGGGTGA
>JAOTRN010000043.1:15207491-15221049 GCA_028566695.1 Bagroides melapterus | reverse complement strand
TAGTATTTAACATTCCTAAGTCAGAATTCAGTTTTTCTCTTGTTTGTTCGATTTCACTGTCAGTATTTCTTTCTGGGTCTGGTATTCATTTTGTCTGTGTTCTAATTTTTTTAAACATGTTTTGTAATTGTTTTATAAGGTTTTTGTTGTCATCACGCAGAACTTCCTGCTGAAATTCTAGGGCTGTGGAAGCAGGGCGCAGTCGTCCCTCACATCCCTCCACCCAGACGCCGCATGGAGGCCGAAGAGGAGGATCTGGAGGCTGTACGAGAGAGGGAGAGGGGAAGAGAGGAGCAAGAAGAAAGAGAACTCAGAGAGGTCAGAGGCTTTATAACAATTCTTTAAGAATATAAACCCAAAACAGTCTTTCAGTTTCACTTTCATTCAGTAATTTGGTTGTTGTCATATTAACAGTCAGTAGTTCATGTTACTTTCAGTATAATGTTATTTTTTCTTTATTTTTCATCAATAGTTACTGTTACTTTCCATGTCAAAGTAAATACCTAATGTCACTGTAGTTTTATGTGGTTTATGTACATTTTAGCTTTAGATTCAGAAGTTTATGTTAAGTTCAGGCTTTCAGTCAGTAGTTTATGTTAGTTTCCGTTTTATGGGCTGTAGTTTTGTGATATTCAGCAGTTTATGCTCTTTTATGGTCAATAGTTTGTATTATTTTTCCCTTTCACTGTCAGTAGTTTATGTGCATTTCAGTTTTCTGGTCAGTAGTTTGTGTTATCTTCAGTTTCACAGTCAGTAGTTTATGTTTGTTTCCGTTTCATGGTCAGTTGTTTGTCTTATTTTCAGCTTCACTGTCTAGTTTATGTTCGTTTCTGTTTTATGGTCTGTAGTTTGTGTTGTTTTTTTTAGTTTCTCAGTCAGTAGTTTATGTGCATTTCAGTTTTCTGGTCAGTAGTTTGTGTTATTTTCAGTTTCATGGTCTGTAGTTTATGGTCGTTTCCGTTTCATGGTCTGTAGTTTGTGTTGTTTTTTAGTTTCTCGGTCAGTAGTTTATGTTCATTTTAGTTTTCTGGTCAGTAGTTTGTTTTATTTTCAGTTTCACAGTCAATAGTTTGTGTTACTTTTTATTTCAGAGAAATTATATTTAGAGCTGGTGTTATTTTTACTAATAGTAGTTTGTGGCAGTTTTATAGTCAGTAGTTGATGGTATTTTTTAGCTTTATAGTCAGCTTTATTTTGGTTATTGATTCTTTCCTTGTTGACCATTCAAATGCCTAAAAAAAGGAGACGTGCAAAAGGTCAATGAGGAACGCCGACAGAACAGCAGAACCTCTGCTCTGAGTGAAAAAGCATTACTTCTTTTATTTTGCTTCTGTACTTCATTTTTTCAGATGCCCACAGAGATCGTGGATTCAGGCGTCTCCCGATATGATACTCCAGGTCAGATATTGGCACTCTTTCACACACGTATGGTCCAAAAGTCTGAGTCTACAATGAACAACTGAGTATTCAGAAATATTTCTATTTCCAGTTTCCTCTCTGGTCATGGAGGTGACAGACAGAGACATCTCACCCTTGGAGACTCCTGAGACTCGACGGTGAGAAGCGAGAGATTGTAATGCAGCACGTTTGCGGTTTTACTGATTTTTCCAGGTTTTCCGGGGTCTTTTTATGACTGTAGGTCTCCTATTCCCGTATCCGTGTGTGGTCTGGAGGACATTCCCGAGGAGCGAGTACCTGAACTGGAGGACGTCATGATGGATCTTGATCCTCTGAGGTAACAGTTTTACCTTCTACCTTCCACAGAAAAAAGAAAATCAACGGCATGTTCCGCATTGTTCTGGAAAGATCCGTGTTGTGTTTTCACAGGCGATTGGCTGCTATTGGTGAGGATGAAGCAACCTTTCACTCTCTTCTACCCCCTAGAGTCACACGCAGAACCATCACTCAGGCTTTCTGGAGGCTGCTGGGTAATAACTATACTCATAGACTCTCTCTCTCTCTCTCTCTCTCTCTCTCTCTCTCTCTGTCTCTCTCTCTCTTTAATTTTGATTGAACTCATGTTTTATTAGAGCGAATCGACATGAAAGAGGTCAAGGTGCGACAGGACGAGCCATACGGTGACATCATCATCTCCGTGACACAGCAGCCCCGTCAGATTGAGACACAGCCGGCGTGACGGCTTTTGCATTTTTATTCATTCTTTTAAAAACGCTGTTAAACGTCGATTGTTCGTGAAGTTCATAAGGATTTGTATTAACATTTTAAACCCTATTACATTTTAGCGACTTTATAATCAGAGGAGTTTATGTAATGAAATGGAGTTCTTCTTTGAGTTTTATCACTTTAAAAAAGTTTTTATTCAATGTTATTTACTAAACTTGTATTAAATGTATTTGTTATGAGTATTTGAAGGATTTATTATGAAGGTATTTTGCATTTTTTTTCCTCTTCACAGTTTAGTTTAATATGAGTCACATACTGTGATGCTGTAATTACTGAGTTTATTTTTATTATGCTAGTCACGATTCCTCTTTCAGTGTTAGCTTTACATCGCTGTGTTTACATTTGGATGAAAATATTACAAATGACCTTAAGGTCATAATGTCTGGACTGCCGTGTATAACACAAAGAGAATGTGGAGAATGAAATATTTTATTGCGTCTGTCCATAAGTTGAGAAATGAATAAAAATGTTTACAAAATGACACCAAAAAATTTAAGTCACTTTATATAATGGACGTGTTCTTATTACTTAATATTACTTAACATATTACTTAACATCCTACTTAAGTCATTGTCATTGTCCAATTATCTGGACAATTTCCAATGTGTTGGAAAAAAAAAACATTAATACCAACAACATATTTAGCTTTAAAACACATTTTCGTTCCATTTTATTTTACAGGTAACAACTGAGTACATCATTATTAATATATTAATAAGGAAAAAACATAAATCCTACAATACCATTAAACATTTTTTTTGTACATTTTTTTTTTTCTGGGACTTGATGGTACAATAATAAATATAATTGCCACAATAGGAACAAACATCAGAAGAAAATTTCTGGTATGTTACATTATAAACATATTTGCAAAAAAACCCTCTAAAAACATAATTCACTGCTAAATCTGATATTAATTTAATAGTATTTACAAAGCACTAGTTTCAACTCACTTTTGCACATAAAGCTGTTTGCTGTAACAAAACTGAAAAAAAAAGATCATAATTACTACAGATTACCTCCGATATCACTTAACAGACATATTTTAGTAAGAAGTCGGGCCTAAACAAGCAACTTGCCATAAATTCTACTAGAAGTCTCTGTAACATCGATGTTTTGTTCTTCATATAATTTCATCCACTGCCTTTCTTAAAAAATGTTGAGAACACCAACAAATTGTATCCCAAACAACTTTTGTTTGGTTTGGTTCCAACGATATCTCACCATCATCAGTTTGGTTTGAGGAACCACAGGAACCTCTTTAATATGAATATCTTGACAATGGTGTATCCTCCAAGAGATCATCCTGTAGGAAATAATTAATAGAGTTTGGTAATAAAATATAATAATAATAATAATAATAATAATAATAATAATAATAATAATATGGTAAAGAATGGCACAAAGTCTTTCATTGTTATCACACTGGAGAACCCTCTTATCAGACCATCCAACAACACATGAAACCTTGCCTTGACTCTAAGCAGTCGTCATTATCTGCTTTTGTTACTAACAAGACTTGGTCTTCTCTTTTAAGAAAAAAATCAAGATCTGTTGATTTGCTGTGTCTCGAGGCAGGACTATGGCAGTTGGTGTAAGAACACTCCCACCATCCCCCAGATCAAGCCCTCTCCGGAATACTAACCCTTGGGGTCACTGAGGTCACTTTCAGTTTAAAAAGTATACAGAGCTAGCACATGCTCCATTCCTGCGCGAAATATCGTCAACCTACCAAGCCTTTCTTGTTCTCTCTATCATTTCTTTGGTGTATGACCATTGTTCTGTTTATAGTTTATGCCACAATGTTAGCTTAGCCCTCGCTTGTTTGTTCGCCCTGACTTCTTCCACTGCAGGTGTATGATTCCTTGGATTTGTTTATTCACGTTTACCAGTTCGCCCGCGTTCCCTGATCGTACATGGATTCCTCCGACTCATCTTTACAGTTGGTCCCCCACAATCCTTCTTTTCATCCTTTCAAAGTTCTCCCACATTATCCCTTTGCTATATTCTCTCCAATGGCCTCCTACAGTTGCTGACAAAGCCATCCACAGACTTGACTCAAGATACAAATTAAATTATCCGGCCACAAATCTGGCTTGATTTGATCCCCCATCCCTCAACATACAAGGATACATGAAGTCTCTTCTCTATACTGCCACCATGATGGAAGAATGAACTTCTCAAACTGTTTAGTAACAAAGAATGAAGACTGACCTCTTTAATAAACAACCAAAAATCTTAATATGTACTTTTAATTAAACCTGCACTAGGTTTCTCTCTAACTCCCGTCTGAAGGGGTATTCTTATATCTTGGTCTGTTTGTACTAGTGTGAGGACATGTCTTTATGGAGACTACAAAGCACCTATCTATAAGAACTGAAAAAGTAAATCCTAGAGAACATCTTCTAGAATCTTCTTTACCTTGATTTAGTATGCTCTTAACAACTAATTGGACTGTTATAACTGATGAAAGCATTGTAATGGAGGCTCACCATAGGAAGGTCCTGCAGCCTGTGGAATTCAGGATGGCCGCTTTGTTGGCGAAATTTAAGGAAGAGTATGATGGAGAGCAGAGCAGTGCTAATGATGAAGATGGAGATCAGGCCGGCAAGCAAAGGATCCAGAGGTGAAGGAGACAGCGCTTTGTCTGAGTCTGAATTGGTGGAAATGTAGACAGCATGGAGCGTGATGCATGCAAAAGGGAATACTTGACCACAACACTGGGATTATGTCTCTACATACCTTCATCTCCCACATCTAGTTCTGATGGTCCATCCTGGTTCTCTTTCCCCAAAGAAGCAGATCCAGTGATCAAGTCTTTCAGAGTAGAAAGTGGAATAGAAGGTGGAATAGAAGGTGGAATTAAATATACTACTGTTGGGATCGTCTCAGAGGTGGTGGCTTGAGAAGAGTTTTGATGTTCTTCATTGACAGTGTTTGATGAAGGGATGGGTGATCCTGGTGTAATGGTGGAGCTCCTCGGTGGAATGAGGGATGGAGTGATATCTAAAGGACCTACATACAAATGGAGGAGAAAAAACAACAGATTGGAACAAAGAATGCGCACTGAATACGGTTAGGAGATGGGAAAGAAACTTGATGGACATATAGGTGTGCAGTCAAACATAAGAAAATGTATACAATGTCCTGGAAATATCAGTGAGATTTTTTGACAAAAAAAAATGCATTGGATAGATTATTGACCCTATTTAGAATTTACCTTCTGTTGTATTTGTTGACGTTTTAGGACTTGTGATGCTTTCTAGACGCCAGTCGAGGTCCGTCCTGATAGTAGCGACTGTGTTCGGCTCTTTAGAATCAGTGATCTTTGTGTTCGCATGATTTATGGTCAAAATGGGAGTCGAGGTAGAAAGGGAGGTGGTGGATGCGTCTAGAGAGAACAAAATTGGAAGCAGTCCCTTGTTAGATAGGTGTGATTCTGCAAAGCGAAATGATTTCAAAGCACCGTCATGTGTTGTAAGACGAGAAGCTCTTACATCACTTTGAATCTAAACTGAGAGTGAGATACATTTATCAGAGCTAAATATAACCCTGTTTCCAGCCTGCAGCATTTAGAAACCTGAGATCTTGTTGAGCTCCCAGGATTCGTATAGCTCTTATTAATGCTCATTTGCTATTAAAAAAAAGTGTTTATATTGCTAATGAAGCTGAAAATAAACTATGTATTGGATATTTTACAATTACATTGGAATAGAATTTAAAGACACAGCATGGGTCACAGGGTCAATCCTTGAAAAAAGCTGGTGTGCCTGGTACTGAGCTGCACAAGTCTTTAAATGGTTGTTCTATTGGAGAGATGTTTGAACATCATGCAAAAGATCAGATTGTCGAGCTGCCTGATGGGGTGTCAGAGTGTGATCCTGAGAAACTTGTACTGCTGTGGCTCATCTTGACTTCTGTTCCTGTCTGTTTCCTCCTGGTCATTCTTTTGCTCTGAACTTCTAAAAGCCTTGCCCTTGCTTAAGTAAATAATTTCACTTAAATACTTTAATAAATTTGTGCCTAAGATCTGTTGTTCTGCTGTTGTTCTACCTCTGGCTTTTTCATTATGATATCATAAACCTAGGAGTTGTGGAAAAAAACGTCACGTATATACTAGAATCACGTATATGTCACCTTGTGCTTTGTCTCCATCTGGGCTAGAGCTGCTGATCTGTTGTGCCACAGATGGGGGACGAGAGAGGTCCATCCTAATGGGTTCTTTGGGGTCAGTCGTCCTTGAGGTCACAGAGATGTCAACGGCGTCATTTGGAGACGCAGTGGATGAGACTGGAACAGACTCAGAAGACTCAGCTTGAAGGGAGAACAATGAAAAAAAATTAGGGTGAGGAGATGAGCTATAGTCCAGGTTCAAGTAGAGGTGCTTTGGATGTGAGAGTACAAAGCAGTCATGACCTTTAACTGCTACAGAAGTGCAGAGTGACCAACAAACCAGAGGAATAATGTCCTGTCCAGAATTAATGGCAAAGTGAAGCTTTGCAAAAATGTCTTTGTGGTTAATTAGCTTGGTTAATATTTTTTTTTTTTTGCATATCGGCATAGAAAATACAGGCATGTACAAATGAAAGGAAATGAAATGCGACACAAATCTTTATTCAACAATAGACTGATAAATATTCAGCACTAAGCTGTGTTCATTATTAGTGGAAAAAAAACAACTGAAGCCTGCGGTATGGATTTCAAAACGAAGTGTCATGTTGAAGTTCTCACGTTGTGGAGCTTATTAACAGCTCTGGAAGTGAAATTCTGAACCTTGAGGTGTAAAAACAAACCCCCGACCGATACAGTATATAAACTGAGAGACGAATAGAAAAATGAACAGATGATTTATATATAGACTGGGCGTTTAATATGGTTTTTATCGTTGAAGCAACAAATTCTGACAGATTTTACAGATTTTTATTCCTTTTCACACATCAGTGAAATTATGATTTAGTTTAAAGAGGAGATGACGTTCGTAATACAGAAAACAGTCCTTGTAATTATAAATTCTTCCTCATTTATACTCCTACTAAACAGCAGCAGCAGCAGCAACAACAACAACAGAATAAGTCTCATTCTAGTTATTAATATTACTGATTATTCGGCAGGGTGAAAGCTCTTACCTTTGAGACTCGATGTGTTTATCAGGAGGGCTACACTCCACACCACACACACAAGAGCATCCATAATTCACACCAAACAGATGCAGTGATTTAGCTGAATTTCTGGTCTTCTTTGCGATGTTACACTTCTTTGCTCATCATTTCCAAAAATATCCTCGTGTGTGTGTTTGTGTGCGGCTTTAACACCTCCTCTAAAAAAAACCACACGTTTAAGACACACGCGCGCACGAGCCAGGTGATGTGCGACCAGTAATACCACCGCGCGCCCTCAGATGTCAGATCACACACCCACGTGTGCGTCGGAATTAAGGTGTGTGTGTGTGTGTGTGTGTGTGTGTGAGAGAGAGAGAGAGAGAGTCCGACACTGACTTATAGGCGCACACACTGCACACTAGGTCGTCGTTTTTCTTTTTTGAGTCTCGTTTCTTCCTTTACTTATTTAAATCCATACAAAGAGCTATACGAATAAATTTGAGCTAAGTTGCAGTGGATTTGATCTGAGGTTATCCATTTGCAGTTAGTCACGTCTACAATCCATAAACATTTGATGATGAATTTTAAGGTTTATTGACGATTTCATGGATGCTGCACGATACGGTCAAAAGTAAACGGACACCTGACCATCGTACAAGAATGTGTTTCAAATTTCAAACTGCTGGACGTTCGCAATTGAGTAGAATGTCTAATTAGTGCTCGCTCAGTGTAGGGAGTAGTGCACTTGGTATGATTTGGAACACACCCCAATAGCTGTAACTACATTGAGATTATACAGTAGGACTGGGTACAGACAGTGTGACCCCCCTCTAGACCCTTTGTGTCTTGAATTAGTTGAGGTACACAGTATGTAAGCTGTCTGGATAAAATATTGTTACCCGGCAATAATGTCCGCTTCCTCTGAACAGACCGAGTTTACTGTGGAGGCAGTGGAGCGGGTAGGAGATTATTCACTTTTGTTCAATTGAAGACAAATATTATAAGTATTAAAATGCATTAATTTCCCTGCTCTAATACTTGTTATAAAACCTGTAATTGATGTTGTTTTGTTATGTGATAAAGGACTTCTCGCGGGGAAATACAACGCCCGTATCCTAAATGTCATATAACTTTATCAGTAGTGCACTATAAAGTGTCTTTATTACTACACATGTAATCTACTTGTGTAGGCTGTGTGGCGTTATTTGTAATACAGCCATCATGTATAGCGAGTAACTGTAAATCTATATCGGTTTTGATTAGCTAAAGGCTAAATTATTTTTCCCAGGAAAAGTTTCATCGTCGCAGTTCAGTTAGCATGATGCTAATTAGTAAACAGTGTAGTTTAGCGTAGTTTCATATATATATATTTTTTTTTATCTTTTTTTTTTTTTTTTATTTCATTGCACTATAAAGCATTTGAAACAAAAGTTTTCTGAAAGTGCGAACAAAAAAGTAGAAAGTAAAAAAAAAAACCCAAACAATTTACTGAATAAAATAAGACATTTAAATAAATAAATAAAAACTGTGACTATATTACAGTTGTACATTAATGCAGTATAATCTAGTGCATGCTAGTGAGTGTGTACAGCTGAGGTCACTATAGGAGACTGAGGGTGTAGAAAAGTAACCTGATATCTCAGTAAAGCACTGTGATACTAATAATAACTAGCATGTGTTGAGTGGTGACTGTTGACCTCAGCCCTCACGGTTTACCAGAGTATAAAGAAATTTCATTTTCATTTCTTTGGTCATACAACGCTGATGAATTCTCAGCTCCGATTCCTCAGAATGTGTTGATTAATTTCCTACATTATCTCAGTAGCGACCGTATTATGGCTTGTACACACTCATGACCTGGTTAGGAAGTTTGGGGACGCAGGTCTTGAAATTGTCACAATCGTTTCTCCTGCAGGCTCTTCAGCAGCTGTACTATGATCCAGATATGGTGCAGAAAAACGTGGCCCAAAAGTGGCTGGCGCAGGCTCAAGCGTCGCCACAGGCGTGGCACTTCTGCTGGGCACTGCTGAGCCCGGACAAGGTCGGTGACAGAAGTTGAAGTGACTTTGGATACAATCCAATTTGGGTATACATTACATTGGAGCAGTCAAAGGTTGCTTCAGGACACCACGGAGTGTCCGTCTCTGTCTCTTAAGAATTTGCAGCTGTCTTTAAGAAAAGTGGCACATTGATGTGTATACTCTCTGCCGTAAAGCATCTTTTCTAAAGACAGTGCAAAGCTGTTATGCCTATAGACAAAAACCTTATTATTAAAGCAATAATATTAACAATAAGTCACAATCTGGATTTCCAAAAGTATTTAAAATGAGGTCATAAAAAAGAAAAAAACCCTAAAGCCTTGGGTGACTGGTAGTTTATTTCATTCTGCTAAATATTTTTATTAAAGGTATTTTGATCAAGGTAAGAGAAATAGTACAACTCATAAAATATACTGTAACTACCATATTTCACTTTGTATGGTGAAAGTTCCATGATTTTCACCCGAGCAGGTGCCTGAGATCCAGTTTTTTGGTGCGAGCACATTGCATGGCAAGATCTCCAGCCACTGGCACGACCTCAGTCCCGAGCTCCACGAGTCTCTTCGCTCTCAGCTCGTCTCCCATGTGTGCCACTTCGCCCTCGGCCCCAAGATGGTGCTGACTCGCCTCTGCGTAGCCCTGGCATCTTTGATCCTTCGCACGCTCCTCAACTCATGGCCCAGTGCTGTGCCTGATCTCCTGCAGGCGTTCCAGAGCGCAGATGGCACGGCTGAAGCAGCCAGTCGGCGCCTAGCCCTGTTAGAGGTGCTTACCGTATTGCCTGAGGAACTTATAAGCAGGAAGTTCACATCTGGGAATCGTGCCAGGCTTCAGACTGCCCTGGCGCAAGAGTGGACCTTGTTGTGTCCATTGCTGAGGGAGCTGCTGAGGTGCGAAGGCTCAGCATGTGGCGTGAAGGAGCGAGCACTGCGCTGTCTACCGTCCTGGATTCCACTCGGCGTCGATTTGGGACAGAGCGAAGGAGTGGTGCAGGATAGCTTGGAGCTACTTAAAGTGCCTGAGCTTTTTGACACGGCCGTGGAGAGTGTCGTCGGTGCTCTCTCAGTGCCTGACTGGCAGAGGTGAGGGCCAAATACCATATAGTCTATATATTAGATTAATGAAAACATACGGTTTTTGACACAGTCCTAATCCATGTGTTTGTGGGGGTTTTTTTTGTTTGTGCGTGTAGGTCTGCAGACAGTCTGGTGAAGTTGTTGCCCCGTGTGCTGGAGCTCCAGGAGCAGCTGAAGAGGGCAGTTCAGGACAGAGACATGGAGACGTCTCACGGAATCTGCCGCGTTGTCGTTGCTCTCAGCGAAACTCACTGCAGGTTGGACGCGCCACCTCAGACCTTCCAGGGCGTGTAGTTTCCTCCACAGCTTCTTTAGTTAACCGAAGAATAGTTAAGGTTCAGGGGAGTAAGGAAATTATCGCTAACTCCGTCTTTCTCTCTCAGAACATTGCTAGAACAGATCGGACACTGGCAGGGTTTCCAGGCACTGGTCAGTATGATTCTGTCGTGCACTGCGATTCCTGGTCACTACCCGGTGGACGAGACTTCAAGCTCACTCACCCTCACATTCTGGTACACGCTGCAGGTAAAGAAAGACATTTTAGACCACTTATAATATCCATACAAGCAAGAAAACTGAGGACTTCTTAAAGTCTTTAGAGAAGGTGCTATAACAACATTCAGTTAACCAAATCTTTTGAGCTGGTTCATGTTAGACCTGTTGACGTACTGTATTCTGTGTTTGGACCTTGATTTAGTAGGAGTCTATACTACTCGTTTTCTTACAGGATGACATCATGTCACTGGATACGGAGAAGCAGACGTTTTACCTGCAGCTGTACAGACCCATTTACTTCCAGCTGGTTGACGTTCTGCTGCACAAGGCCCGCTTTCCCAACGAGCATGACTACGCCTCGTGGTCCTCCGATGACAAGGAACAATTCAGAACGTACAGGTGACCAGAATTATTGTTATCAGCGTTGTTTACGTTTAATGGCGCGTGCGCTCCGATGCGTCAGAGTCTCTGTGTGAGTAGTGTTTGTACAACGTTGCAGAGTCGATATCTCGGACACGCTGATGTGTGTGTATGAGCTGTTGGGCCCTGAACTGTTGCGCAAACTGTACGACAAACTCGGGGTGTTGCTGACTGACGCGACACGCGTACACTCCTCCCCGTGGCAGGTCAGTATCTCATTTTGGGAGCTAAGAGATAGTGAGGGATGACCTTCAGCCGCTCTGAAATATACCTTTCTTTGTTCTTATATCTCTGTCTCTCTCTGTATGGAGGATGTAGAGGCTCTGCTGTTCGGTTTCCAGTCCATCGCTGACACGGTGGACGTCAGTTACTCGGACGTGATTCCTGGTCTGATCGGTCTCATCCCCCTCATCTCTCGGAACAACATTCAGCTCACAGAGACCGTCATGTTCACAATAGGTACAGAAGAAACCAGGATATTTTACAGGCGCTGTCAGAAAGGGAGCATCCAGACATCAGAGCAGCACTTGTATATGTAATACAGATTAGTGTCCGAGTGTTTTCACAGCTCTCGGCTGTGTTCGTTAGGCTCGCTGGCCGAGTGGTTGTCCGATCACCCGGTCATGGTGCCCGCTGTCCTGCGAGTCGTCCTGCCCACCCTGTTAGACGCTGACCTCTCCGTGTCCGCCGTCTCCACGCTGAAGAGAATCTGCCGCGAGTGCAAGCATCACCTTTACCCTCACGCCAACGACATCCTGGCATCATCACAGGTACACAACAGACCGGACCTTTAAGATGTCCACAACTTAACACCCACAGAGGGACGTGTCTTGATTTAAAGGATTTTTGGATGAATAAAAGCAGAAACATTACTTTACAGTATTGAACATCTAGGGGTTCAGCACCGGACATGTGTTTTTCTTTTCTTGTTTTTAGGATGCACTCGTTAAGAGGATCCACAAGGTCAGAATTCTTCTCCTCCACACGACTTTTCTCGTGTTTCACATCCGGATTATTAACTCGAGCACATCTTTTCCCTTACAGAGCCCTCAGAGCATGTGGCTGATGCAGGCTCTGGGATTTTTAATCTCGGCCATGCCAGATGAGGAGATTCCCGAAAAATTGCTCTCGCTCCTCTCGCCTCATATCCAGGACCTGAGGCGACTGGCCAATCAGGCGGTACGGATCAAACCAGCACCTTACGACATTTTTTTACTCTGAGAATCCAGCTTATTCCAAATTCCTGGAATTCCTGGAAAGACATATTGAAAGAAATCAATATTAAGTTCATATTTTGTGAGAGTTTTATCTTCTTATCTTAATTTCACAGCCTTCTCCTGCCACTAAACACTCCACACTTCAGGTTCTGGGCCTGATCTCCAGCCTCTTCTCCACTCTCGATTTAAGCACTCACGCCGAAGGACCGGACGGGGTTAAAGGTCGCAAATTCCCTGCTCACAACAATCCGGTAAAGTCTGGGCACGTCTGTACATCACTACGCGAGTAAAGCATAGCAATGATCATGGCTTTATTGATACCTAGTTGGACTTAAAAATGTGATTCGGTGAAATGAATTAAGTGAATTTTGATTTTTTTTTTTCTTCAGATTGTAGTCGTGCTACAGCAAGCGTTTCCTCTCATCCAGACACTTCTGAGCAAGTGGCTAAAAGACACCGAAGTGGTGGAGGTAAACATGTAAACAAAAAAAAAAAAAACCGTGTCTGCCTTTTACTCTTAGTCTTACTTTCTTTACTTGTTTTGCTTCTTCGCAGGCTTCATGTGCTGTGTTTGAGAAATCTCTGAAGACTCTTAGGGGTGACTTTGCTCCTCTCGTATCTCAGCTTTGTGAGCTGATCAGTCAGCTGTTCAGCGCCTACCCACAAGCCTCGGCTTTGGATCTCATACAGCAGGTGGGATGGGAACGTGTGTTGGGACTGGGATCCTCTACACAGGGTCACACTAACTCTTCTCTCTCTCTTCGCTCTTTTATAGCTGCTTCATGTATTCGGCGGTGAGACGGAACACGTCTCATCGGTCACGGCGGTTCTGGAGCTGGTCACGAACGTCACCATGTCGGTTTTTCAGCACGGTAAGGGATCAGGCTCATGTGCTGATGTTAAAAAAAAGCGACTCAAAACAAAGGCAACGTAGTCAAAGTGTGTGTTTGTGTGTGACGTTGCAGGTGCTAGAGACCATCCTGATGTCGTCGAGTCCTTTATGAAGCTTCATGCACAGGTTGAGATTT
>JAOTRN010000043.1:15009688-15026967 GCA_028566695.1 Bagroides melapterus | reverse complement strand
ACACACACAGTTAGAACTAAATAAATAAGTTACAATTTAAACATCTGTAATAAAGAGAGTGATGGGTAAAGAAAAATATCATTGTTTCATCCATGCTGTTTTGTGTGTGTGTGTTACCTGCATTCCAAATGGTGAATGCTGAGGACTGAAGGGGGCGTTGTGTTGCTGTGGAGGAAATGGCTGCCTGTGTCCCATGAAGCCACGGGGTGCAGGCGGGGCAGGAGATGGTTGAGGAGGGGGCAGGTTGGGGCGAGGAGGAGGAAGGTCTCTCTGAAACAGTCCACCAACTGGGGGGCAGAAACCTGGCCCCGGCTGAGGGAAGGAGAGAGGGAGGATGTTGTTGTTCATCAAGGGGGCGGAGCCAGGGAGATCGAACAGGGGTTGGGCTGGAAAACGTGGCTCTGTGGAACAGAGAGTATAAATGACCTATAATCCTTCACGGGGAAAAACTGCCCATCAGTTTACAGCTGATGAACTAAAATGTCTGCCAAAGACAGTCTCAGGTTTACCGTTGTTGTAAAATGGCTCCCTCTCCTGGTGAGGAGGAGGAGGTGGTGGTCTTCTCCACTGCTCCTGAGGCGGGGGTCGCTGAGGCTGGAGAAAATTACCCTGGAGGTGCTGTGGGAAATCCACAGGGCCCTGAACACATGGAACATGCACGGAGGTGTTAGTGAGCATGAGTGTGAGTGTAGAGTCAGAGGAATGTTGGAGAGAACTAAGAAAACAGTTTCTCTGTGAAACGACCGCTAACATTGTCAGCTAATAAAAACCCATGGTGAGATAACGATCCTCTAATCTCCCCGCTCTTTTATTCTCTTAGAGAAATTACACTTTCGCTCCTAAACAGCCGCACCGCTTCCTCTCAGCTCGTTACAAATGACTTAAGATGCGATCGGGCTTTTAATCCAGGCGAAGGTGCGCTTGGAGAAAAAGTTACTTAAGGGAAAGTCAATCAGCCGGATTAGCTACGCAGAGCAAGGAAGAATGGCCGACTCGAGGATCCAAGAAAAAGAGAAGAAAAAAAAAAGAGAGAGAAAAAGGTCAGCGGCTCCAACACAATGGGAGCTTAAAAAGGGGCCCATAATACCTGGCTGCATGATAAAAACACGGTGTTGAGCTAATCCTCAGCAAATACGTACTCAGATGGTCAATACGTGACCTGATGATGACTGACGATCTGCATGAGAGATAAAATAAATACCGAAAGACAAAAGGCCACCATTTTGAGGGGAAGGGGGGATGAAGCTCAGGTGCCAAGGCAAAGTCTCGAAGAGATCTGAATGATGAATTTTATGCGCTTTTTGAAAAACAATCGTCGTTAAAAATATAATCATAATCACGTAATTAGTTAACTAACTTATTACAACAAGAATACGACGTCTACAATATACAGAAAAATAAAATCCAACAGGGATAAATCAAGATGTGGCTGCGATTAATATTCACCAAGTCAGCATTAATATTCATCAGAGAGCTGATATTGAGGTGAGACGTCCCTGTATGATAATCGATGCTAATCAGGCACCCAGAGGGCCGTCGGTAGCTGCTGCTGCACCGCATTAGCATTTTAAATAACCTCCAAATATGAAAAAGAAGAAGAAAAAAATGTGAAGGAATATAAAATACACAAGCTATTACACTTATCCACGCGTGCGTACGCAGCTCAATTAGTCCGAGAGACCTCCGGCGTGTGTGACGTGACGGTGTTATGAATCTCAAACACTTTGTCTCAATTATATGCAAAAGCTCTGTAATTCCACCGTTTATATAATGTGGATGTTTTATTAATGCTAACAGACTAGTATGTTACGATGCTAGCTTGTCGAGCGTGATATCAGACTTGGATCAGACACTGTATCTGTAGTGATGCACAGCTGAGTGAAGGTTGCAGCTAGTGCACTTAGACACCACCAGGAGGCGTTGTGGACAAATACTCATGTGCTCAGTACTCACACAAGTGAGCACAGTGTTACTCCTGTGACAGAGGGCATGTTGACTCAGTGTGTGTGTGTGTGTGTGTGTGTTGACTTACTGGGAATCTCTGAGGGCCAAGGTTGGGTCTTGGCTGATTCGGAGCAGGTGATATCAAAGGAACTGAGAGAGACAGAGAGAGATATATAATTCAACTGGTGCTAATTTGCTAATCACAAACACAAGACGGCTGTCTGGTGGGCGTGTTATAGACAGTTTTAAAGATCTCAACTACACGATGGTGTTGTGAAGCCACGCCCACTCAGAACTGCTCTCATTTCCATATACGTGATTAGAGACATTGCAATCTTCCTATAGGCGGTGCAGTTGTTAAGCCACACCCACTCAGAACTGCTCTCATTTCCATAATATGGTCATAAACTGTTCTTCTTTTAGCTGCACTCCATGCAAATGAAAGAACTGTAAGGTGACGTACCCTGCACAGGTGAGGAAGACGCCGGGCCTCTGAAATGCGGGTTGATGTGAATGTTCTTGGGCTGCTGCTGGTTGGAGTGTGCGTGAGGAATTGTGTGCGTGTGTCCGTGAGGGCGAGGCGGGTGCAGTTCCTGCTGCGGACTCTGGTGCGGCGTCGGCGGGCGCGAAGACATCAGGGACTGCAGAGGTTGCTGGGGGATGGGGATGAGTGGCGTAGGGAAAAGACCCGGACCGCCACGTGGACCGGAGGGGCGGGGCTGAGGACGATGGGACTGAGGGGAAATCATCCGGGGCTAATAAAGAAAGAGAGAGAAAGAGAAGGATAATATATCATTCTCTATAAATACTACAAATCCATATTTTAAAAAAATGGAGATTAGTTTCATTTCTCTTCTGAATATGCAAAAAATTATTTTAAAAAAAATATATATATATATAGTCCATGTTTCATTCTATTCATCTGGAAATGTTTCTGTCTGAAGTTGTATCTTTGAGCTAATCCTACTAAAAATATATATATTATATATAAACATATATGTGCAGGAGTGAAAAATTCAATTTAACTGTTACACCTCTCGAAAATCTGTGGGTGTTTTTATAAAATGAATGAATTAATAAGAGACAAGCTCCCGGGAGCAGGCACCACACGGATTTTCTCGTCCATAAACAGGAAGATAAAAAAAACAAAAAAAAAACAGGGGATTACACTCCTCGATGGATATTTAATAATAAAATAAGCAAAGAGAGCTAAATCCTTAGACAAAGTGCAGATTTAATTTGGTGTAATGCTTTTTGATGGACTCCTGCCAAGTGGTTTGGGGTAATCCATGTATCAACATGGATAAGAGCAAGACTTGAGCTAATTGACTTTTCTAAAGCAAACCTACTCGGTCGCACTGAAGCACGTGAACCTGAAAGGACAGACGAGTGCGGGTGGACTAAAAGGAGCCTGGAGCTAGGACACCTGGATGTCCTGAATGTTCGTCCGTAACGTTAAAGATGTTGGTTTATTCACTGTGATCTGCAGCTGTGCTTCTGACAGACGTTAACACCAACCTGCATGCCCAAGTTGACTGGCATCAGCGGAGGTCTGGGTTCGTTCATCCTCCCTCGTCCTCCGCCTCCGTCTTTACGGAATCCTCCCATATTGAATGCAGGAGGTCCTCCTCCTCCTCGTCCTCTTCCTCCCAATATTCCTCCTCTCCCTCGTCCAGTGAAGCGACCTTGCTTCCTCAGCCGTTCCTTTTCCTCAAACTCCTGCAGGTCTGCTTTGGCCTCGTCAGTCAGTTCTTTAAAAGAACATGAGCGAGTAACTCGGATGCTCAATGACATTAAAGTGAGGTGTGTAGGCTCGTTATGGGACGTACCCAGCGTTTCCGGAATGTTTCGGCGCTTGCTGGCGGCGTCCGAGAGACGGACCACGGTGCTGTCTTTGCGCTCGGTCTTGAAACGTAGCCGCCCTCGTCCGTCGTCCTCTTCGTCCTCGTCGGATTCTTCCTTCGCATCGGCCTCAGGTTCGGCTTCGGCTTCCAGCTTAAGAGACGAGTGGAAAAGAAATAAATTTAGCAAAAGGACAGAAGGTTCACTAAGTACACCCTGGAAAACCCTGTTTTCCAATCCCTCCATACTCAGGGGATAACGTGTACATGACCTTTCACTAGTCTTCGCTCACCTCCTCTGCTTCTGTAACCTGAGAGACGTCTTCAACTTCCTCCTCAGGCTCCGCCCCCTCTGCCTCAGTCATCTCCTGTGTGTTAGGCTGCACTTCCTGAGTCTCGGTGCCGTAATCCTCGACCTGCAGGAAAAGTCAATGTCAGCTTGTTGTTTGTTTCTTTTTTCCCACTCCTCTAACAGCACACGCTTTATTCCTCTTCCACCGCAACAGATTTACTTTTTTTTTTTATTATTAGATTATGGCTACATTTATTAGACGAATCAGTGTGTGATTTTTATAGCTGAGGAAGAACTCCAACATGATGATGATGATGATTAAATCCTGCATGACTACAGAGAACGGAATGAACATGTTAACGTCATGTGTGAAAAAGAAACTGTGTGTGTGTGTGTGTGTGTGAGAGAGAGAGAGTGAGAGGGTAGAGAGGTGCTGAATTAGCATAACAGTGGGGATCTTGGTCACATTTCTATGCCCCATTAGTATTCTTGCCTTTATTTGAAATTCAATGAAATGGAAATGTTCGAGTCGATGCACTGCACTGAAAAACTGGATAAACACACACACACACACACAGTGTATCATTGACCGTGTCGCCTTTAAACACACACACACACACCTCTGTGACAGGCACAATACCACACATGAATGTCTACACACACCCAGACACTTACCACAGAACACACTACAACACAATCTGTACACTGATTTACTAAGTGCCTAGGAACTGATTTGTGTAAACAGATATCACACACACACACACTCCTGTATACAGCAATCATGTGTGTGTGTGTTATTAACGCCCGATCCTGTCCGCTCTAAAGGTGTCTCATTCAATCTGGAATCCTATTGTATAGTAAACGAATAAACAGGTGGAACGAGAGAAAGGAACGAACTCATCAATCACCCGGGGCCATGGAGGAGCTTTAAAAGCCTGCGGTTAACAATCTTTTCACCTCTTATCAGATCCAGTCTGAGGACGTGTCCTCGAGTGATGTGACAGGACAAAAGAGGTTTGGAATGAAACGTCACTAAAGGAGGGGGGGAAAAAAAAAAAGATGGAATAAAGTGTCTGGTGTAGACGTGACTTCCTGTCAAGAATGAAACGTGCCAGAACGAGAGATAACGGAGCTCACGTTATTTATCCAAACAGATAAACAACTCTTAACTGTCCGTAAGGCAGTGATTTGCTAGAAAACTGTATAAAGAACAGCGGCTGAGGTTGTGAACATCAACAGAAATCATTACTCCTGTGTTTATAGTGATAGCATTCATCTGAGAGCGGGACGTGACACCAGCTCTACGTTCTTTGTGTACTGGAGCAGGAAAAAAGGTGTGGGCTCGAGGAGATGGAGGACACACCCACCTCAGAGATGTGGGTGTGTCCAGTGAGGAGTCCTGAGACCTGTCTGGAGAGAGGACAAAAAGACTCACTTGAAATTCGTCATCCAACGGTTCGTCGATCTGCAGGTCCAGCACTTCGTCGTCGTTTCCTGCAACGTTGCACTCCATCCCCTCTTCCTCTCCGTACTCGTCCGCCCTGTACTCCTCCTCCTGCTCTCCCTCCACTACTCCGTACTCCTCTGCTATGTAGTCATCTCCTTCCTGGAGCTCGTAGGATTCGCTGAGACCCGACGTTGCGTTCAGGCTCACCACTACACCCTGTGCACTTACATGAACAAACACAAACGGTTTAAAACATCTGATAATTGTTTTTAGCTTCCAACCAATCAGGTCACAGCTGAGGGACCAGAGCAGATCCCAGTATGTGAACAGTTGTGTTCAGCGAGCACTGAGCAGATTGGGATCACACCTGGTGTTCTGGTCTTCCTCGTCACTCTGCAGCAGGTCGTCATTAAGCTCTTCGTCTGACAGCTCTGACGGGTTCTACAGGAGAAGCACAAGAACCTGGCGTTAGTCGTTACGCCAGGCTGCGTATTACGGACGTGTTCATCCGTCACCTCACACTTACCTTCTTGGATGAAAGCCAGTCCTCCTCCAGCAGGTCGCCTTCCAGATCGCTGCCGAGTTAAAAAGTCAGGTTAGAAACACTTTCCTCCTCAATCAAACCTCACACAAACCTCATCCCTTTAAACCAGACCCGTGTCTACGACGGAAACCAGAACCGGACGTCAGAGACGTCATCATCCGCCGAGCTTCCAAATGCTCCTCAAATGTTAAATCAATTCCTGAAAAGTCACCGAGGGAAGAAAGTGCGGACGGATTCTCCGCTCTCATTACAGCGAAGAGGAAAAACTAAATGTCGTCGTCAGTGCGCTAAAGTCAACCGGGCAATTTAATCTAAGTTCTTTTACCATCCTCCTATTCCTCTCAGCTTACTTTAATGACTGGATTAAGTTTTTATTTCAAAAGATAAATAAACTAAGTCCTGCCTTTCCTGTCCCTGCCATCATGTCCAGCCTTTGACTTTTATATTATTTCAACAATTGCTATTTTAATCTAGTTTTATTAATTCCACATTTTTTACGCAATTATTTGCTCCACTTTATCCGTCACATTACTAATAATATATTATAACGTATGAATGTAAAATGTAAAACAGTGACAATATTAAAAGTGCATTATTATTATAACGACGATGATAATTATTAGTATTAGTTAACTGAAACACTCCACTTTACCACATTTCATTTAGAAACAGCCGTTCACTCACCTGTCCAGGTCATCATCATCTCCTCCTCCGCCTCTTCGTCTCCTCGATCTCTCAGCTCCCGGTTTATCGTACTCATCAAACTCCTCATCTGGAAAAATTTGACAAGACGCAATTAATCCCATCAAATCCACGACAAGATACATGACGTCATCATATCAACCCGGCTTCAACGCAGTGCTGGAGAACGTCCTAGTTTACCTTACGGCAGAATGTTCCAGAAAGCTTAAAGTTACACCTTTACCCCTGACACTGGAGACTCCTTCCATTAAAAGGCTCATAAACCTCTCTTTCTTATAAACGTGTTGGCTCATTTTTCAGTTTAATCCATACACTAGCTCACGGCAAAGAGCATCAAAATAACATCATCTAAATATCTAAACATTTTAGTGCATTATTAAGCTAAATCTTTAGTGGACACAGCCAACGTAGCTAAAACATTCAACTCTGGTCAATAAAAAGCTTTCTTCAACTCGGTTTAAATCGACGGCTTTACAGTTATACACTGCATAAATCCGGAATTCCGGAAATCCGCGAAATTCTACGAAAGCACACGAATTCCCGGAGACGACATGTACAATAGGCTTAACGTATTAGCTAACAGGCATAATCTAAGATAACGTGTAAACGATTTATTTAACAATAAAACCAATATTTTGTAAGATAAAATTGTGTAAATATTCATTCCGCACCACCCCCATTATAACAAGAGTAACTCCGTTTCTCTAAAGCGTGACAAAACCCGTCGCGCTAGCAAGCTAACTAGCAACAATGGCTAACATACCCCGTCTCATTAAAGCGTAATGCATTTAACAGTTTTTAATATCATACCTCGAGCACTGGCCGCCATCACAAAGGACGGCAGATGTCTTCAGAGTGTTTATTTTCTTTCAGGTTTGGATAAGTGCATTGGGACAGATGCTATAGGGGCGTTATTGTGGACTCGAGGTGGAAGTGAGTGTATTTATTTCAAGACGGTGTTGAAGTCATACACAAACATGGCGGACCGGTCCGAGTTGCGCTTTGCATTATGGGTGCCCTGAACGGCGGAAGTGCTCAATTCAAAATGTCCGCGATTTACTTGTTTGTGTCTCAGATTGCACGAGTTAAAAAAAAACATCGAAAATAAGAGCTTTAGGTTTTGAAATAGAACTTCTGTAAAAAGTATCAACTCGATCAGAGTGGGGTCCTTAGAACAAAATAGCGTTTTCAAGCCAGTTCATAGTTTTTGCCAATAAAAAATACAACAAAAGCAATGACAAATCGTTCTTTCTGTGATTTCACCCTAACTGTTTATTCTGTAAACTATTAAAAGTGTAGAAAGTCTTTCATGCAGCATGGCCGATTGAGTTTGTGTGAAATTTGCGGAGCAAAATGATCGACTGCCTGAAGATCCAATGATGTTTTCCTTACATTTTATCTCAGTATTTCTGGATATGAGTCAGTATTACTCCCTGTCCATTTTAGAGCAACACACTCATTTACACCTTGGGTAATTTATCTCTCTCAGGAATTAAAAAAAATTCTAAAACTTGAGCACATGAACGACAAAAACAACAACAATAATAATCATAAGAAGAAGAATTTCATACCCATAAAACACAAATTTATATATTTCATATATTTATATATTTGGTTCATTGTGTGTTGACAGTGTTTGACTTTTCTTAATAGAATGAATCACAGTACTAGTTGCTTAAATTGAATAAAAAAAAAGCAAGAAATATTCTACTGCATATGTATTGTTTGAAGCAGGATGTTTCAGCTGAAAGAGACGCATCCTTTCAAACACACCTCCTTCTCTGACATTGCACGTGCCTGTATTATTGACATAATCCAACAACTAATGTTGCATGTTACTGCAGTCTTATCTTATGAGCATGAAGTGTTAAAATGTAGAGTTTTTAAGGCGTTAGTTCACAGAACTAGTCCATATAATGTTGGTTGTTTGCTCAAAAAGCAACCAAGGAGCTAATAAGGTTAGTGCCTGTGTGGAAATGTTCTCACTATGTCCATGTGTGTATCATTTGGATTCTCTGGGTTTCTTCCCACCATCTAAACACATTCTTATAAATGGATTAGCTGTGTGAAATTGTCCAGGTGTGAGGAAGGTGTGAACAAATGTATCATGGTGTTATGATGGTGTGATGATCCAGGGTGTATTTCCAGGTCACATCCATTGTTCTGGGGCAGCCTCCAGGTCCGCCTAAACGCCAACAAGGATAAAGTAGCTGCTGAATATGATGATAATGAATGAATGGATACAAGAAGTGTTTCCAGCCTCCTTTTATTTGTAGTTGCTATTTTTTTTTTTATTAGATTAAGACTCTCAAACATGTCACATTTCCATTCGGATGAACGATTCAGAGTCATTCAAAAGAATCGGTTCACAAGAACGAATATAAAAGCTCTTCTGTTCTTCAACACCGGGGGATTTCATCGTTAAAACGAGGTTTCCAGTGTTTTTTTCTTTGTGTAACATGCTGAGCGGTTGGTGTGTTATTGGTTGCTGCACTCCTGTTGAACCGGACTTCTGGATGCCATTGGTTTCGCTTCACGTCAGTCTCCTGCGCGCACTCACTGTACCCTGAGAACGCGCGTGGCCCGCGTGCGCGCGCAGACAGTGTGCCCGACCGGAGTCTGTCTGGAGTCTGTCTGAAACAAACTGAGCAGAAATGTCGCTGCTGGGACTTTCGGGAGACTCGGCGGAACTTTATAAATACGCAAGAACCGACAGCACGCGCAGACTTTTGATGTCTGTGAGACCAGTTTGTCTGTAGCGCACTGTAAACTTTTATTTAAAAAAAAAAAAAAAAAATCCGTGACGTTTCTTTCATCAGACAGTTCATTTAAAGCACAGGTAAGGAGCACGGTTATGGCGCGTGGCCGTGTTTAACGCTCAAGCTGGAATGATCTTTAGGATAAACAACCACACAATAAATACACAATGTGTCCGTTATAACAATGTTATTACTGTAGGCTGTTTAACATGGCGAGCACGCGCGACATGTTCAGCACGTTAACGTATGGATGCGTTGCGGTATGCCGTTGCTTAGTAACGTAGTCACGGAGCACTTTTAAACTTCAACGGACAAACGCTCGAGCCCGCCCTCTTTGAAGCGCGCGACCACCTTTTGTCCTCCCTATAATGCGGCATACAGGTGACGACGCACCTGCCGTCACGTGACTGCAATTATTCACTCCTTCATCTCTATCTCTTTCTCTAGTTATCACTGTTTTTTTTTTAAGTAAACAAAAAAGCACGACTCTCTAGCTTTTACTGAAGTATTCATATTATTGTGTAATTCAATATGGCGGCTCCCCGCCATATTTAGTCCGCCGTTTTGAGTATTCACGCGTTTAAATAGATGGATTTAAAGTTTACTTCTTTAAAGTTTACTTTAAAGTTAAGCATCTATTTTTGCCAACATGACTAACTATACTATTTAGCCTACTAGCATGCTATCACCTCGCTGTGGTTACTGATTGGAATACTGTAATGGAAGGAGTCTCCAGTGTCACTGCTCAGCGTTTACACATAGCTGCTTCAAAATAATCGGCTTTAGGCTTGAACAAGACACGTAAATGTCTGATTCATTAGATAACGGCAAGAAATTTCAATAATTGTGTCCTATACTACACACTTTCACTCAGTTTATTCATAAAACGTATTCGTTTAAAGCGTCACACACACTCCACAGAGTGGAATCCCATTTGATTGACAGTGCTTATAATCCTGCCTCCTGATCATAGTAATCATCATCATCATCATCATCATCTAAACCCCAGATCAGAGGTTTATTAATTTTTACTTCACAGCTCTGTTCTGGATTCTGATTGGACTAGAGATGTTGATTCATTTCCTACAAGAGCAGCCTATGGAATGTGCTGCCGTTTCCGTGGTAACGGCGAACACGGGGACTCGTACAGTGGACGTTCTGTAGATAAACTATTAGGAGACGGCTGTTTATTGACCGTGTTTACAGAAGGAGTCTCCAGTGTCAGCGCTCGCTATGTAACAGTCTGGACGTTTAACACGTTTTATCAGAACAGGAAGGAACTTGTTGATGAGCTGGTTGTACTGGTTGATGAAAAAGCAAGTGTTACTTCAGAGGAGATCAGTCCAATCTGGCAACCCAGGTTATTTCTGTTCAGTGTGTGAGGAGGCGCTGTGAGTGTGTCTGAAATTTGCTGCTTCATGGAAGAGAGAGTGAGTGTGTGTGTGTGTGTGTTTGTGTGTAAACAGATGGTCCATATTGAGGTGGACATCTTTGTTTACATTTACTTCCTGTTTACTTCCTGTTTTTAAATGTTCACTGTTAACGTAAACGGAGAGTCCACAGTGAAGCTGTTTGGTGCATGAGGAGGCACCGTGTCTGTGTGTGTGTGTGTTAGTGTGTGTGAGGAGGCCTCAGCACTCACACGCGAATCAAACATTTTAATTTAATAAAATAAAACACAAACATTTGGCTCAAACAGTCGAAAGATTTGAACAGCGATCGAACATGAAAACACAGAACGATTAGAATTTCGTTTTGAAAGCGCAGAAAACTAGCGAGGGTTTTTTTTTTATTATTATTATCATGAAACACTGAAATCTTGCACCGATTTTGGGAGTGTATTGTTCCTGGAATAATACTGAATCGCTCACGGGAATTTTAACGCTTGTGTTTTTAATATAAGCTCGGTTAATCAGCTAATCTCACGGAGCCAAACAACCGATGTTTAATGGACGGATTTGACTCGTTTTTCCGGACACAGTGAATGTTTTATGATGTGAAGAGGAAACGAGAGCGATGGAAATGACAGAATGTAATAATCTAATAATCCTGGACTGTTTATTATTCGTTCTTTCTGTAAACGTACACCTAACGACCGAACGGCGAGAAATAATGCACGAGTTTTGGCTATGTGTGAAACATGTCTGTGTTAACGCAGCTTTCGCTGTGTGTTCGTTACGTCGGACACGTTAGACATAAGATACGACACGATCTGGTGTTTATTACAGTGATTTATGTGTGTGTGTGTGTGTGTGTGTGTTTTATCATCCCCTCGTGAGACCCCGCTGTCCTCAGATGCCCTTTAATCTACACATTTCCCGCCGTTTAGAGAAAGAAAATGCAGTCTCATGAGTTTGAGGTTATTTTTTTATTTATTTGTTTTTATTGATATTCTTTTTAAATTACATTTGCTTTCCTCCTTTAGGTTTTAAGCATATAAAATAAAAAAAGGTCGTACCAACGAGCATGGAAATACTATATATAAAAAAATACTGTACATCGTTTAAAGCTTAACATATTTTTTTTAAACCGCTGTCGATTTTTATGACGTTTTTATTTTGTTTCTCAGTGAACCTGAAAACTCTTGAGTGACGATTATCAGTTTATAAAAAGCTGTGAGGTTTGCTTTTATTTCTTTTTTTTAAACATTCCGTGTTTTATTACGTAAATATCAGCCGTTTGTTGAACGCTTTCTTTTTTTAATGAAGAAATTTTGCTTGTCATCCGGAAATTTTTCGGAATAACGTTTAACACAAAGAAAACAAAAACCAATCAAAAAGAAAACATTAAAAAAAAAAAACATAACAGTTATCCAGACAAAACACACACTCACACACGCAAGTGTCACGTCACGAAACTGATCAGTGCGTTGGATCTTAATAATATTTGAAATATTTGAAAGCTGAAATTACCTTTTTTTTTTTTTTTTTACAATTTTGTTTGTAAATCCGGTTCCTGTAGCGTTAGATCATTAACCGTGTGTTACCTTGTCGATTAGCTGCATGTTTGTTGATCGATGTTTCGCTACTTTATTGTTTTTATATCTTCACAGTGAAATCTTTCTCTTTTTCACTCAGCAGTACAAAACGTTCGTAGCTCTGTTACACGTTTTATCAAGAATGTTTGAGAAGCTTTCAGCTGTATTTTCTGTCCAGCTCTGAAATATGCCCTGTGTATGTGTGTGTGTGTGTGTGTGTGAGCTCAAGATTTGTACATTTTTGTATTTGTATAATTTACTCTGAATAAATGAATGAAAATGAATAAATCAAGTTTTCTACATGTTTAAGCAGCATTTTGATTTAAAAAAGAAATTGCGTTCTAGAAAATGAACATATTCGATTTTTTTAAGTTCTATGTTAATTTATTAAACGTGTGCGTTTATTGATAATAGCCATCCCTTAAATATACGCATAAATTCCGTTCGAAAGGAAGCGAATGATCAGAAGTAAGTAAATACACAGTACATTTTGAGAATTAGAATTAGTGACAATTTCTAATGATTTCAATTTCTAATGTTTTAAGTCCCATGAGTTCTACTGAAGATATCCTGAAGAACTAGTGCCAGGATTGTTTACTGTGGAACCGGTGATCACATGTCTGTAAACATGTTTTTATTATTTAACTAAAACTTTTAAAACTCTAATTAAAATGTCTTTGTGTTTGTGACATTTACAGGCTGAAGGTCGTTCCGGAAAGTTCTGTCCAGAAGCAGCGGCACTCGGACGGTAAGCAGAACAAAGTTCAAGGCCACTATAGCTCGTTATTCAGAGCCGAGGAGTCAAAATACACCAAAAATCAAACATAAACACATCAAACTTTATACCTTCAGCTTTACGTCAACTGCAGGGAAAAAAAAACAAAAAACACAAAACTATTTCACACAGAAAATAAAAAAAATCTTTAAATAGTAAGTCCATAAACACGCATTGTTTGTACCACTTAGCTAGAGTTAGCTACAAAGCCACGCCCACCAAACCAAGAGATTAAATTTTTTACATAAATCCAACAACCATCAACAGTTTTGATTTTTGTACATTATATGAGATAATGTGCAAAATTTTACGGAGATTTTTTTTATTTTTATTTTTTAAATACAACAAGGTTTTAAGAGTAACAGTTTGCTTGGTGCCGGTTTTCAGCGTAAAAGTTTCTAAAAGAAATCATTATGACAGGAAACCACTTTTATTCCCTGCGATGTAGATGAAGTGAGGTGTTTACAGAGTGGGCGGAGCTTAAAGCTTTCTTCATATTTACCGCACATAAGTTTCAGATAATGAAATGGACAAAAAGAGAGAAATAAGATGTTTGTTTTTTTTCTCGCGATAGGTTTGAACATTTTCTTTTTGTTTTCCCTGAAAAGATTCTTCCAGTTATGTCTATTAAACTTTTAATTTAATCTGATTATTAAAAAAAAAAAAAATTAAATATCTTATAGCAATTTTTTTTTAGGTTAAAATTATTCAAACCTGTTATATGCTTTTAACATTTAGCAGATCGTCGTCTTTTAATGAGCTTTAATTTCATTTGATTCAATCTTTTAATCTTTTAATTAAATCATAATCATGTCATTAACCGATCAGATGTTGGATTGGGGAGGTTATGAATCATGTATATATTTATATATATATTTTTGGGAGCCTGTAGGTGGGTTCTTAATGAATAAGGTTCTCCTTTTTTCAGCGACGAGTGTTTTTAATGATGCGTTCATCAGATTGAACCTTTTTCTTGCAGGCTGCTAAATTTATCTTTATTTATTCCTTGTTAAATTAATTCATAAATCTTCTTCGAAACTTTCTTCCCAATTGTTTATTCCGTTACATTTTTTTTTTTGTGGAATTTTTGTTCATTTTTGTACTGTTTGTGAAAAAGCTCTGTTTTTTTGTGTTTTTTATTTTTTGGCTCTTTGTGATTTTGCCATGCGAGAAGCTGCTGTGTGTGATATTAAAACCCTGCAAAGAAAAGTGTGTGTGTGTGTGAAGGGGGAATTTTGTGTGGCTTATTGTCCAGTACGTGGCTGCTTCACTGACTCAGGTACACACTGTTCCAACAGATTCTTTGCTCTCTCAAGTTTCCCATTAGCCATGAAATCTAAATAATTCCTCTCTCTTTCCTCGGTGTGCAGCTTTACTGCTGCTGTGAAAATGCCTTCAATATTTATAGCTACACAACTTTAAACAATTCCCCACATACCTTAAATCCACTTCCAGTTCATTTATACATTTGGGAATCTGTTTCATTTGTTAAATTTAATCTTCTGGACCAAACATGAAACAAATCACTTCCTGTTCTCATTAAGTTATAGTAGCTATAAAAATCCAGTCCTTCACTAAACTACAGCTTTCCCTCTGACACTGGAGACTCCTTCTATCAATGTTATGAATGTTTGTATCCTTACAATAGAAAAAAAAACACTTCACCACATCAGCATCTAGGTTTTAACTACAGAAACAACGTGTGGGCCTTAGTCAGGAGTCACACCCCACAAAAACCAGGGACCTTGTTCACGACGCTCACTGTGTTGACCACCCAGGGAGTAGAGGTTTGACTGAGATGCACCTGATCTTGAAAATAAAGCAGAGATCCTCACAACTCCACCCACTCGTAGACTTTTAAAGTTCAAGGACGGGGTGAAATTGTTCACAAAGTTTTCTATATCATCCGGAGATTACAGTGATACCACACAATGGTACGATGGCTGGGGGTCTAAGGAACCAAAATTAGCTGCACTGTCTGAGTGGGAGGGGCATACTCTGTTTCCTGTGTCAATCACAGTGACACTAGCCAATCATGGGCATCTGTGAGCTCTGTGTATGTGGAAGTAGGTGGATCTTTCTCTTTTTATTTTTTTCTGCCTGTATTACACTGCTTGATAAGTTCTGAAAGTGTGATATCTGGCCTGGGCGTCTCAGAAGACACTGCTACACACTGGTACAGTGTAACACAAGCCCTCACACACAAGTCCACGGTCACTGCTTTGGTCCTGGATGTTCCTCTTGTACATATGTTTCCTCTGGGGTCTTCAGTTTCTTCTCACCTTCCAACATTATTCTTGTAAGTGAAGCAGCTGCTTTCTAATTTTGCCAACATGACAGCTAGCCACCTGGGTACTAGTAGTTCTTCTGAGACGAGACATCTCTTTTTGAACTGTTGCTCTTGCTGCATCGCAGGACCGTGTAACACACTCAGAGGAAAGCGCTATCCTCCCTCTTCCGCGTACACGATCTCACATAAGATCATTTAAAATTGTTTATAAGTGTTCTGATTGAGACAGGAGAGAATGACTCTGTTCCTCAACTCCCAGCAATCACAGCTGCTTCTGCTCCCTCGAACCCCCGCCCATGGTAACAGTGACATTACTGCAATCTCCTGCTGATAGCAGGAAGGCTTTACTCTTGTGCCAATAGAAAGCTTTGTAGACAATTTTAACCCCGAATCATCCCAGAGTTGCTGAAGAACTGAGGGCAGTGGATAATTTTTCAAAAGTGTGTGAGGCTGTGCAATGGACTGGCATGCCATCCGAGGGGTGTCCTTATCCTGCACCCAGCATTCCTGTTTGGTATACCTTCTAGTACCAACCCTGACTAGGATCATTAGTGCACCAAACCAACAACAAAATTTTAGAACTTGCTCTGCTAATCACACCGTATTCTGGTATCACAAGTGACCAAATTGCGAAGGTACCCTGATTTGCAGGCTTGCGCAAGTCCTGCTGTATTTCATCATTCTGTCCCGCCGGATATATTAGTTATCTCAGTCTCATCTTTATTCTGTCGTTCCTCTGAAGAAGTCTTTAGAGGATGGAAGCGCTTACGTGCCCCAGGGAGTCCTTTCTTCCTTGCTGCTTGTCTTGCATGATGGCTTGAAGGCGACTCTTCACGACTCTCTCTACCTTTCAGTCTTCCCACTGAGGACGCATGTCTCAGGATATGTTTTGGCAAGCGTAGTCGCTTTTCCTTGAAATACGCGCATTGCTCTGCACCACACCGGCATCGAGGGAAAACACCCTGGGGTGCAGATCTCACTGTCTGGACGAGTCTTGCCTTTTACCCTGCCCCGAGAGGCTCACGTGAATCAGTCAAAATCTATAGAACTCGAGAATCTCAAGCACATGCAGTATGCTAATATGCAAATCTAATTATGAAACTAGCTTTACTAACAGAACGAGTTGTTCAGCAGGGGTGAGATTTTCTGATTTGTGCTCTCTTTAGAAAACCCAGAGAGGCATACTTGTGAATTTAAGGTGAGCAGATTCTCAGACACCTGAAGGAAAAAGATTCTCTTTTCGCTTTCATCTTTCATCTTTCACACAAACAAATATAAAAGGGGTTTTATTCTATGATACTGAAATTATTTTTTTTTACCTTCTTTCTCATTGTTTGTATCTCTATTTGTTGTGTTATATCTCTAAATTTGTGATCTTCAAGTTATTTGCTCCTGAAACACGTCACTTATGCAAGAGAAGCTATAAATGTTTCACAGAAATGTGGAGGAGTTAGTTTCAAGAGCAGCGGGACACGGCTGAACAACCTGTTTTCCTGTTAGATGGATTTTTATTTGTAACGTGATGCAGCTGAGAGATTTTACTTCCTGCTTTCACCTTCCTCAGGTCACGACGGCGCAAATTAGACCCGAACATGACATTGTGTTCCACTATGTCCAACTTCAGCTCATCATCTGTTTGTTTCTCTGTTGCTTTCTGTTTCTCTGCTCTGCTGTTTGTGGTTCTACACACTAATCACCTTCCTGTTTG
>JAOTRN010000043.1:14912330-14924956 GCA_028566695.1 Bagroides melapterus | reverse complement strand
GTGTGTGTGTGTGTGTCGACGCCTTTGTGTTGGTGGTTCAGACCAAAATGAATAAAACGAAATGAAATGTAGAATCCAATCAGACTTCAGGGGGAGCAGAACAGCAGCTGAGTGAATACAAAGAGACGACAGGCTCGGGGTCGTTTCTACAGCTGAGCACACGGAGCGTCCCGACACGCTGAAGCGGATTAAAGGCTTAACGCATTTTAGCTCGATTAAAAAAAAATAATAATCTGCGTTTCATTTAGGCGGATGGGAAAGAAATCCGTACTTTAACAATAGCAGGGAAAAAAAACCCTGAGTTAGTGAGATGTGTCTTTAACATCGGCATCTGCTACGTTTTTCAGCGACATGTAATTTTTTTTTTTGCCAGACTCCCTGTCAAAAATACACTTGTATTTCTTTAAATAGTAATACCACCATCATCAGACATTTTTTACTGTAAGCAGCTATTTTCTTTCCTGAAAAAGAGAGAGAAAAGGAGCGTGGCCTGTAAACCTCAGAGTGCATAGAAAAAACAAAACGGTTTAAAGATAAGCAAACTTGTCGTTTATACTGATTAACCCAGGAACCACTTGAGATTCTTCAGAAGGTCTCGGCCTTGATAGAGGAGATTTATTTTCATTTTCTTCATCTCTTTTAATATATATTTAGTTTTTGTATTTAAAGGAATCTTCTGGATGATCACGTAAGAGCACTTTCAACCAGTGTTTAATTGTACTTGTGATGCAACACAGCATTTTTCTACCAAAAATAGTTCATTGGTAACTGCAGTGGTGGTGCTGGAGATTTCGCTGAGAACTTAAAAACTCCATCACTTCCAGTGAGAACGAAGCACCGCTTTGGCCTGATGAAGCATCTACACGTTGGCGTTCTTGTTGATCTATCCTTTGGGCGTTTTGCAGGCTCGGTCCTTGTTTTGCTGGAGATGCTGCCAGTACTTGAGTAGCTCGCTAGGGCGGAACTCGTGCGAGGTGATCAGCTGACTGTATTTGCAGCTGGAATAAGAAACCTTCCAGTGATTGAAGAGGAACTCGTTGGGGGGCAGCATGGGCTCGATGTTCAGTTTGGAGAGACAGAGTCCCACATAGACGTCCTCCAGGTGCAGCCTGCGTATGCTCAGGGATGTGGTGTAGATCCTCTTGGCCATGTCGCCGGAGAAGACATACCCAGTTCCAGAGCAGAATGTGGGGTAGCTCCCGCTGGGGTACAACTCCGGAGGCATGTACCACTTGCTGTTCTTGTTCCGGTTGGGTTTGTAGCCTCGCATGATGTACCCGGTGAAGTACATCTCCCTGGGAATGTTGGCTTTAAGGAGTTTCTCGATGAGGTACTCCGTGTTGACGAACATGTCGCTGTCCGCTTTCATGACGTATTTAGTATTGGGGCAGTACCTGGACACCCAGTGCATCCCCATCAGCGTCTTGATGGTGAGGTTGTAGTACGAATCGATGTAGTCCTGCTGGATCATGTCACGATGTCGTTGACTTTCTGACACGAGGGACCGCTGCTGTAGCTCACGCACCCCCGGATCACGCGTGGTATTTTTCACGCCCATCAGAAAGATGCGTACTATTCCTTCAGCAATGCTTCCATTGCCCCATGTTTGCCTGATGGCGTTCCTGGCTTCAGAATTGTGCTGCTCGACCGGGATCAGCAACACTAGGAAAGTCTTATTGTTCCTGCACTTGTCTGGCTCATTGATGATGTACTTGTAGGGTTCTACTTTCAGGATGCTTTCTGCATTTTCTTCCTTGGCTAAACTCCGGTTAGAGTCGATGGCGCTTCTGAGCGCCAGCTGAGTGGATACGAGGGTACCGTTAGCCAGAAACCTCGTCGGCGAAGGAAGCGCCTCTGCTTCTTTCTTGATTGTCGGCTCAGTGGTGACATGGCTTTTCAGTCTCTTCAGCCAGATGTGTTGAATAAAGAGGATGAGAACAACACATACCAGGAAAGCCAGCAATCCTGCGATCCGTGCGTAGCAATGTCGACGCCTGCACTGCATGGTTCCCCCACCAAGGTCCACTCAGAGAATGAAGACCTGCAGGCAGAGAAGGGCTCGATTACTCTCGGAGAAACAAGTCAGACACAAGTGCCTTTGCAGCTGTAAAACTCAAAGTGCAATATTTACAGGATAACCAACACATAAAACTGCACCCAGCCTTCAACATTTACACCTCCCTTCCTTTTCAGAATTAAAGACACCAGAGGAACTTCTTACTTGTTATTTCTAGGTGTTTGGCCTTCTTTTCTTTTTTTTTTCCTCCTGTACTACTCCCTCTGTCCTGGTTATCGCTTTACCGTGTTTGTCAGGCGGTGTGTTTGAGTTATTTGAAGGATCTCACTTTCTAGCTAGCAGATGAAGCTCTGCCTCTGAGGGATGTGTCAGCAAGCTGCTGAGCCTCGAGCTGCCTCTTTAATTGTTCAGGACCGGGCGCCGCCCACAATGTAGCCTTCTGCGTGACTGAACGGGGCTGATTGATTTCCAGCTCTTTTGAAAGGTCGAATGTGACACATCGTCACTCACCCAAATGTCTCCACCTTCGTTTATTCACACAGCTCGACATTTCTGCTGAGGTCACCATAAACACGACGGCGTTATTCACCGTGAGAGACGAGGTTCTGAGGACACCACTTTTGTGTGGTGGTGTTTGGTCACAAAAGGGATCTGGTGGTGTGTTGGGCTGCAGAGCTGAAAATGTACAAAGCAACAAACCTCTTTACCCCGAAATACTTCGGTGTTTTTCGGTCTGTGTTTTTCTTCTAACTGTGCGTGAGGTTTGTCATTTATTTAAAACAACATTATAAGCTAGATATTATATCTTATTTTGTCTATTGCTTACATACTTAAATACGTAGTGACGTCTTTTTATTTGAAATATTATTTAACGTTATTTTAAATGAGCTTTAAATCATATTACCGTAACGTTATTTAGACCATATCAGGTGCTCCAGTCCTATAGGAAGTGATGCAGAAGCGGACATCATCTTACTTGTAACTTCATGTCTTTATATTTAAGCTAATTCTGGTTAAGCTGTAACTGTGGTTAAAGCAGCAGCTCGAGTACTTTAGAAGATTTACAGCATTTGATTTAAATATTCAAGCATTCATCTAGTTTGGGGGTGGAGTCTACTGGAAGAAAAGCAGTCTCAGTTTGTTTATAATAATCCCGGTGATTCTGTAGAGGTTTATCCAGATCTTTCTATTAATTGTCTGTTGGTGACGGTGTGTGGTTGTTGGATTAGCGTGTTGTTTTTTTCCACGTCGGATTACACTTCTACAAACGAGTGAAAGCGTTCAGGCTGATAAAGTGGAATCTCTTGTTCAGATTAGTTTCCATCTGATTTTACGGCTTTACGTTATGCCCAGGGGTTAAAATAAAAACTTCCCTTCCCCCCTATAACCTTCCCCTAATTTACTGCATGAAAGATTGTGTTATGGCAACCTGCTTGTCAAAACGAACCCTTCAGTGGAATCACAGTTCAGGAAGCCGTGCCACCGCCTTTCGAGAGGCAGGGTTTTTTTTTTTTTTTTTTCATTAACGTTAAAGAAAAACAACCTTTCCGACACTTTTGGTTCTTGTTTCATGACTAGTTTCAGGTTCTGTGCAGCCCACAGCTGCCTGGCTGCTGACTCCAGACAAAGAGCTGCTTGTGACCGAGAAGAAGCCGAAGGCTGGAGTAAAGGTCAAAGGTGACTTGGGGGGGTGTTTAAGATTTAGAGCTCACACTGATACTTCAGCTGTGGCTGGAGTTCAGCTGAGTTCTGAGAAACAAACGGTGTGGTGTGTAGAAATGACTGGAGCACACACACTGAGCCACAGAGTCCGAGCACCATTAGATCACTGCTGTATAAATAACTAGCATAATACTTTCGCTGATTTACATCCAGTCCTCGTCGGTTTTCTCGTCTTCTTTTTCCTCCCATGTTTCTACAGCTGTGTATTTCTCAGCCACAAAAAAACAATTCTATGACCCAAAACACACTTCCTACAGATTCACTTCACTGCCCTGGGGTATTTAATGGGAGCTAAAGTAAGACTCCACTCAGGACCTCAAAGACCAGATGGAGCACTTGCTCTCTCTTTCTCCATCTCTCTGATCATCCTAAGCTCTGAGCCTTCATCTGCTAACTCCAGCCAGATGTTGGAGCTTGTTATTGATTTTAGTTATGTGTCAGGGTTGACTGGTCTCCTGTAGGGTGTTAACACCAGCCTTGGAGAAACCCGACGCGTGTGTGTTGGGGTTCGGTTTAGCTTTTTTTTTTTTTTTTTTTAAACACTTAAAGTGAAGCTACAAATTTAAACACGACGGAGGCTGGCACAAAACCAAACTGAAACACGGGAATGTTTTCCTTTCTCAGCTGACACCTGATGATGATGACGTGGATGCTGAGGATGATGATGACTTATGCGTGTATGCTTTCAGCTGGCTTTGTCGTGCTGATGGTAAAGGCGAGTTAACGGAAGAAGGAGAGAAAATAAAGCCCTCGAATCGTGTGGCGTTGAGCACAGCCTGATGTTCTTACCTTTTTCAGCAGGAAATCTGGTGTCGAGAGAAAACGCCACGCTCGCCATGGGTGTGCCTCGTTTTTACCGGCACGTGCTGGCCGCTCGACTCGTACAGCTTTCCAGTCCTCATCGTTTACCACCGCTAGCCCTCTTCTCCTGCAGCTCAGAATGTGGCTTCGTATTTTTTTAATATTCCTTCTCGTGCAGATTAGTCATTCTTGAAGGTGGAACCCGAACGGGGACAGCCAGGGCTCGGAGTGCAGATCTACAGCTCTGTGTGTGTTGCTAGGCAGAACGCTAGCCCTTCTTCTCTGGCTCATGCTTCTGCGTTCTCTCGCTGTCTCTCTGTCGCTCTCCTTCCTCACGGCAGCTGGGTCTGGCGCTCTATTTTTACCTGCTGCTGCTTTGTGAGTCGTTTTTTCCCTGCACTCGCGCTTGCTACATTGTCCTCGTGCAACTGCTGTGTGCTGGGGGAAGGGAAGTGTGCGCGCCTGTGTATGCGCTCGCGCTCGCTCGCTCTCGCGCTCTCTCTCTCTCACTATTGCGCTCTCTCGCTCGCTCTCTCACTATTGCTCTCTCGCTCTCTCTCTCGCTCTCACTATTGCTCTCTCTCTCGCTCTCTCTCTCACTCTCTGCCAGCTGTATCCGAGTTGCAGCATGTTTTCCAGGATTTTGCTGTAAACTGATATTTCTGCATCTACGTTAAAAGTGAGGCTTCGTTCACTCTACGAATGATTTTACTACGGAAATTGGGAGCGCCGCCGCCGGTGATGGTGGTACGCATCAGATTTACCAAAAGAATCTTTCAATTCTCTGCATTGCTCTGAAATTCCATCTAGGAAATGTTCTACAACAGCACAAGGAATACAAATGTACTCATTTCCACTTTGTTTTGAACTGCCCAAGGTTTTACCTTTAAGAAAAAAAAAAAATATGGAGGAATTCTTAGACATGTCAGTATTAGCCAACGGTTCATACTTCAGACTCAAGTGCGACGCTGGCTGCTGTCTCAAGCTGCACAATGTTTTCCGAAACTTGTCTAGAGTTGTGGAATGTTATGCAGGTCAGATCTGCTTACTTTGTTTTTTTTTTTTGTTTGTTTGTTTTGTTTTTTTTTCCCTTGAAGAGATTTCAACCTAATGGCCCAACAGTACGACTGCTTCATGTTGATCATCATCACATCCTCCTCATTTGTACAAATGCTCTAATGAAGAAACACAAATGAAGGCTGTTCTGGGACAGGATTCCCGCTGCCCCACACTTAGAGAGAGAGGAGCCGATTAAACCAGTTTTGGCTGGGTTTAAAAGTCATATTATCTGATCTGATAAATCTAATTACATACAGTGCAGACTGCATGTCTGTGACGTGACGTGATGCACAGAGCCATCTCCAATTTTATTTGCTCTATTGCCATGAGGGACTGTGGCAGTATAAATTTCTACATTTAATGGTGCAACCATGGAAACAGTAATTGGTGGCAGGGAGTGTCTTGTGCTCATGGTGTCATGTGGGAGGGGGGTTAACAGACTTCTGATGACTCACCCAGCAGCCGTTAGATGTTAATGTATTTTAACATTGGTAATCTTTGACTTGAGAAAGCGGTGTTCGTATTCTTCATATACGCCTACACCAATAAAACATCTGACTGCAGCCACGTTCCGGCTCGTGTGAACAAACAAAGCAGCAGTCCTCAGATCAAAGTGCTGCTCCTCATACAAATCCTCCACGTCTAAAAGGAAACTAAAGCGAATGTCACGAAGGGTGACATTTTGTACATAAATAAGTGGCCCAGCCTCGGTCCAGTGGGGTGTTGTGTTTTCTGCCTGTCAAAACCTCTGAGCCACAGACAGAGTTAAAAAAAAAAAAAAAAAAGTGTATGTGTGATGTGGTATGTTTGTGTGTAACTGTATGTGTGGGTTTTTTTTTTTTTTCCCTCATTTTCACCCCCCCACTTCCCCTAGTAAATTTTCAGCTGAAAGGATATGGTTGTGGTTTGAACATTTAATATTACTGAGACAGTCTTTTCTGTGAATTAAAAGCCCTTGTAATAATTTTGACCTCAGAGTCGTTCCTGTGATATTAAGTCTTGTATGAAGCTATGAAATATTAATACGTTTCAAATATCATTCCAGGAAGGAGCATCAGCACGGAAGGCCCAGACTCCTGCCATGCAGCCTGTTCCCAGACCAGGTGGGACGAGTGCACATCCATCCATCCATATGTCCACACATGTCCCTCTGCTGCATATGACAGTAGAATAAGCTTGTTCATACACCCAGTGTCAAGCCCAATTTCATGCACCAGCACACAACTTTTCTCCCCCTCTTTCTCTTTCATAACTGAGATGATACCAGGTCTGAGGTATCTGTAAACATTTCCCCCTTCTTGCTTTACACTTCTTCAGAATTTCCTCACATTCCGGAGGATTTAATGCAGATCATTCACACGGTATATTACAGCGTCATTACCGTGGATGCTGCAGACTAAAGCGCCTGGTTCAACGTTTACAGCTCCATGATGCCAGGAACAGGGGGGCAGCACGGGGTGATCCCAAACCGCCAGGGCAACTACAGAAACTGTAGTGGCGAGAGTGAACTATAAACAAAACCTGCTACTTGTACAGATGACCGCTCGTGTTGATGTGAACATCCTGTTGGAGAATTCCAGTTTGTCTTATACAGAGTAACGATCTCTAAAGACCGCTGAGATTTAAAGCTGTAAGCCTGGGGAGAGCTTCAGCACAGAACCGAGTGATGGGCCGAGCCGAGCCGTGTGACACGTCCTGGTTGATGTAGATTAATGTCCAGATGTGCGCATACGAGCTCTCGGACATGTGGGAAGTGAAATGAAATTCATTTTCTAAAAAATGGACAGTTGACCATATCACTGAGGAAATTGGAGGGATCAGGCGTGGCCGTGTAATCGCAGCTCGGCGGACGACGTAGTGCTGGTGATGTGTAGCAATTAATACACAGGAAGCTTTGTTTCCCAGGACCAGGGAGGATTTGAACAGGACATCCACTGAGACTAAAGGAGCAGGAAAGAGAAACCCTGTCGTCACCAAGACTTCACACAACACGGCAAATCTGATTTATTCCTCAAATCTGATTTTCACACCGCGTTCCCGCATTGCAGATTTCTGTTTGAACTGAAGTCATTTCTTCACAATTCGCTGTCTAACGCTATGGTAATAACGCCTTCAAAACCACAAAAAGACTATGCTTTAGAATTTGTTTTTTTTTTTTTCAGGTAAAGTGGTAGACAGAACGGGGATAAATTTGCCTAGGAAATTTGCTGATGGGGAAAGGACACTGGAGGTGAAAGTAGACATCATTTGTGCCAGCTTTATTTAGCAGAACTCTGGGCTTTTGAGCTGATGGAAAAGCTTTGGGTTGGTGTATATATAAAAAAAAAAAAAATTTAAAAACTGCTAGCTGTTAGGTGTGGCCATGTAAACAGTGTGTAGACTTTGGTGTAGCTGTTGTTTAACATTTATACACGAGATCAACTGCAGATTGTCTTGTTAGAACATTTTCTTGTCATGGATTTACATGAAGGAAAGTTCTGCCAACAGAAATGTCTGGTTTTATCTGCTTCTAGCTCAGTGTTTATTTTACTGGTTCTGTTTGCAAATTTGAGTCTTATGCCAAACAAACCACCTTATTTGCCTGGGCTGGGCTGCTTTTTTTTTTTTTTTTTTTTTTTAAATGTATGTGTCGTAATCAAGCTTGGCAACTTTCCCTTAAGTTGTGTGTTAGGATGTGGCATGTTTGAACGAAGAGCATAAGAGTTGCTCTGAGAACGGCAGCTTTGTTTATTCATAAGAGCTGAGAGCTGCTGTGAAGATTGCTATCAAACATTAATGACATGCTGAGAATCAGGTACCTCAACACATTTAGAACTAAACACCACTGGACATTTTGGTGTGCTGATGTTCTACAGATCGGTTCCCGCTCTCGGAGTTCAGCGACTAACATGAGCTTGGGATCTGGGAAGCACTTGGTGAGGATGTTCACAGTCTTGCAGATGACTTTAATATCTGCCTGGAATCTGTGGAACCTTGTTTCTCAACAAAATGCAAAATCCGAAAAAGTAAAAGAACGAAGAGGAACTACAACCTGAAAGAAGGAGGGGGAAAAAATAAATCGATAGAATGTGTGGAAGAACATCAGTGGTTATAGCTGCAGGACAGCAGAGGAGTGTGTAAGCGTGCAGGGTTGACAAGATTCCTCCTGCACACACTCATTATTAGTATTACTTCAATAAAAAAATAAATAAATAATAAGTGCTCATCCATTCATCATTATCCATCTGCATATGTCTGCCCCTCTATCAGAAGGATCCACTGAAGTGCTGTAGAGCATCTATGTACACTTCTGTTCCAACATAGGTCCATCTATACATCTGGGTACAGACACATCTGTCCATCAAGACAATCCTGACACACAGAGGTCTATCTGTCTATCCATGCACATGTCTTTTATTCATGATCCTCATATCCTATCTGTACACGTCTAGCCGTTCTGTCCATCCACCAATTCACTAGACATCCAGCCACATGTCCACCCCACATCCTCCATTCGCCATGTCTATTAACCCATCCTCTACTTATCCTCGATCCTGTATCCAAATATCCATCCATCCATCTATCCCACATTCTTTATCCATCTTCCAGTTCCCTGTCTATCCACCAATTCTTTGAACATCCTCCTCATCCATCTACCCTATCATTTAACCATCTACCATTTGTCCTTCCATCTGTATACCATCTGTCCTTTATCCATCAACTCATCATTTTTCCATTCCCCAAACGTTATCCTTCTAACGCTCCAAATAAGACGATCCATCCTTTGTTCTTTGTATCTATTCCTGTCCTCTATCCATCCACCAACCCTATGACAGTCTCTAACCCTCTGTCTGTCTATCGATCTGTCTCTCTCTCTATGCACTGTATACATACACAAGATTAGTGTACTCTAGAACAACGTTAGCGTAACTAATTTGTCTCTTTTTCTTTTTTTTTTCTCTTTGCAGTCTCTCAAGCAAGACCTCCCCCAAACCAAAAGAAAGGTACAGCTGCTGGTTCTTCCTCTTCCTGAGAACTAGAGAAGCATCACATGGTGTTAATGTTTCACTCTTTAGTTTAAAGCTGTTTAAAGTATAATCTTTTGTTAAGGTTTGTGTGCTGAACTCCGTGTCAATATTTGCGCTACAGCGATTCAGAACAGAGCGTATCGACTGAAAGCTGTTTGTTAATGGTGATGGATTGGATCCTGGCATCTCTGCATCACTTCACATCTGATGCCACTCGCCCTGCTGTTTTTATTGCTCCAGTTTTATTTATTTATCCTCTTGACTGTGGAATGTGCTCCGGTTGATTTCCCGAGCAGCATAATCGAGCCAGTGGCTGCCGTGAATCATTTATAACGTATTAACGTGTGTTGTAGCGTGACACCTTAAAGCTCCTACAGAAATCCTGATCGTCTTAAGGTTCATTTGGAAGCTTGTGTTTTTGTTTTTTTTTATTTGAAGGCTCGAGAACGCCGATCATCATCATCCCAGCTGCTACGACATCCTTAATCACCATGCTCAATGCCAAGGACCTCCTGCAGGACCTGAAGTAAGTGTGATGAAGCGTTCCCTTTATTTTCACTGTAGCAGATCTCTTTTGTTCTGACAGAATAGAAATGAAGAAATGAATCCTGATGCTTCTGAAAGAAAGTGAGCGTGATGTGATGGAAGCTTGGGCAGGAAGTGGTTAAGCTGATAAAATCATCAGTGTCCTGTGCTAAGAGCCAAGCAGTAGACGTTTCCTCTCTTAGAAAGACAAAATTCTTCTTTCTTTAAGAAGCGATGTCTGCTTTGGCTTTTACGTGTCATCTTTAATGAAGTACGTCCGGATCTGTGGAGTCGTGACGCCACAAAATATATCCTAAGATACCGAACGTGACCCGGTCAGAAAGCGAACGTGAAAAGAAACCTTTTTTTTCCTCGCTCGTAGGTTTGTGACATCCGACGATAAGAAGAAGCAGGGCATCCAGCGGGACAATGAGGTGCTGCTACAGAGGCGTAAAGAGCAGCTTCAGCCCGGAGGATCCAGCCTCAGTGTCACTGTTCCTTACAGAGTGATTGACCAGCCGCTCAAACTGGCACCTCAGGACTGGTAACACACACACACACACACTCTACAGCCACAGTTACAGGTTCTAAAGAATTTTCGTCTTGTTCCACCACAAGCAAAGCCATTCTTTTACCATTTAAAAAAAAAAAAAAAAAAAAAGCCCATCCAGCACAGAGAGCGCAGACGTGAGAGAAAGAAAGAAATGAGGCGTTAATTTTATATTAAATAATTCCACTGGAAATGAGGTTTTTATGCCTGTTCTCTGAAAGTTAATGAAGTCAGTGCACCCCACACACACAGACACACACCCCTTTATAATTAATTCCAGTTCGAATGAGGTATTTATGGCTATTTTTAGTTTTTGAAACAATAGCAGGGGAAATTAGCCTGTAGCAGGTCAGACATTGTTTAAACCCTTCAATATTTTAAGGCTTGCGGTAGGAGCGAGAGGTTTTTACTGCCTCTTTAATAAACGTGGATGTGGAGCACAGCGCAGCCTGATAGCATCCTCTTCTTTCTCTGCATTTTGACACGTTCACTCTGAATTTTCTCTGAAGAATTTGCCGGAACTTTTAAAGCAGTTTGTTTAAACAAAAGTTCTCCGACTCTTACAGTGAAACTGGACTTTGTAAAGTTTTCATTTTCACCACGAAATACGACTGAAATCAGTTTAATGTACACCCTCTCCATTACATCTCTCTCTCCTGAACAATGCTGAATTTCAGGTTTCTGATGATAAATAAACTTAGACATGTTGTAAAACACCAGCTGCACGCACACACACACACACCCACACACTCCTGTGCCGATCTTGAGGGGGCGGGGTGTAAAGTCGCCCCATTACTTCTAGCTTTAATTGCAAATTGTTTAAAAAAAAAAAAAAAAAAAAAATCAAGTTTTGTAGGTTTATTCTCCAGAAGCGTGATTGTTTCTAATTTAGTAAATGACCTCAGCATGAAGGAGGAGGTGATGGTGGTGATGGTGGTACAGTTGGAACTCTTTAATGCTCACTTTGACTAGAACAATTTATTTCGTAAATAAGCAGTAACAATTCACTCAAACAAAAGAATTGATTTGACATGTTTTTTTTTTTTTTAGCTATTTTTGACGTTAATTAAGTTTTGTTCTTCCTCCTACAGGGACCGTGTGGTGGCCGTGTTTGTTCAGGGTCCTGCCTGGCAGTTTAAAGGCTGGCCGTGGCTTCTGCCTGACGGATCTCCTGTGGACATTTTTGCCAAAAGTACCTTTTTTTTTTTTTTTTTTTTTAAAACATATTCCTAATGCAATAAAACTCATTCAGTCCAGAAAGCAACAATATGGTTGTGGAGTCGTTCTATACACTGTCGAAAGCTAACGAGAGAACACGTGAATGAAAAGTTTCCTATAGGAGTTAAAGCGTTGAGTCACACAGATAAGTTTGAGCCAATCGATTTGATTAGACGCTTTAGAGCATCGTATCTGATTTGTGCAGAATTGAATTAAAACACTTACTCCGAGCTGAAGTCTCATCTGGTGCTCCTTCACGTGCGAGCTGTGTTCAGTTCCGATTGCAGCTTTTGAAAAAGAAATAAAAGGTTTGGAGTCTTTTAAACCGTGAACACGTGGGGATGACGCTTCATGCCTGGACTGTAGCGTGCTTCAGTGCAGCAGCTGTGTTTTGACCTTGTCGATCCTGTTCTCTCTGCTGACGTCTTGTCATGTTCTCACAGTCCGAGCATTCCATCTGAAGTATGATGAAGCACGTATGGACCCTAACGTGCAGAAGTGGGACGTGACCGTCCTGGAGCTGAGCCACCACAAACGCCACCTGGACCGACCGGTCTTCCTGCGCTTCTGGGAGACGCTGGACAGGTACAACACCAAAACACATCTCCACTGAGGCTGTGAATGATGAGTGTGTGACACAGAGGAGTGTGTGTTGTCCTAAAGATTAAATATACTGAGGTATAAGGGAGAGGGAGGTGTGTGTGTGTGTGTGTGTGTGTGTGTGTGT
>JAOTRN010000043.1:14884257-14898406 GCA_028566695.1 Bagroides melapterus | reverse complement strand
ATATATATATATAGTATACAGTAAAATATCCAGTTGATATTATAACAGGTTGTAAATGAAATAAAGAAGTAGATAATAAACACAATGATCCATGAATTATATTTTTACATTGGTACATGTGATTAAAACAAAATTTCCTTTCTTCAGTTGAACTTTCTCCTTAGAGCAATTCTGCACTTTTTTTTTTCACCGTACACATCCCTCTCAAAGAGGCGTTACTATGGAAACGAAAAGGTTTGATCACAGTTTGATGCTGTGATATTACGACAGGCTACATCACACTCGCTCACCTCTCACGGACCGACTTGCCGCACAGGAAGCACGTCCACTTCCTTTTCCCTCCGTGCGTGCACTCGATGTGCCGCTTTCTGTTTCCGGTGTCATTAAACTGCCGTCCGCAGATGTCACACGGGAAAGGTCCTGCCAGAACACACAACATGGAAAAAGTCAGAGACAAGAAAACTCCATAGAAGAAACCAAAACAGGAAGTGTTTCACACCTAAGTGGAACTTTTCTTGGTGTTTCAGTCGGGCAAAGCGGGACTTGAAGTAGTCATCGCAGTAGGCACATTTAAACGGCCGGTGCTGCGAGTGTAAGATCATGTGCTCCTCCAGGTGGGGGCGCCGCGTGAATGACTTGTTGCAGATCTACAAGGTGAGTATTTACGGTTAAATAATAATGACCGGGAACGAGGTGAGGGATGAATATTTCATAGTCTAAAATACTCACGTCACACTTCCAGCCTTCGCTCTTCCTCTTCCTCATACTCAAAAACTCCTGCATGTGGTCAGGATGGAACCTGAAAGAGAGAGAGAGAGAGAGAGAGAGAACACTCACACAACTGATGTCCACACTTAAGGTGACTCATGCATTTAAAATAAAAGCAGAAGGTGTGATACTTGCAAATATGTATTTGGTTGACTCAATCTGGATGAAAGGTCACATGGTGAGGTAATATTAAGGAAAACTTGTGTTGGTTCTTAAGAAACCTCTCCCACTCACCTTTTGACGTGTTTGCTCAGCGTCTTTCTGCTGGCGTGGAGTTTGTTGCAGAATGGACACTTGTGATCTTTTCTCTGCACTGGAGCATCAGCGGTGTGCTTCTTCTTGTGCACTGTGAGGTTGGATTTGGTGGAGTAGCGCTGCAGACACACGTCACACTGAAACGGCTTTTCTCTCGTGTGCACCCGCGTGTGACTCTCGTATTTACCTGTCATATAAAGAGATCTGAGCAACTTATAAAGCAATAATGAAAAATGCATGGTAAAGGAGGTGGAGCAGCTCTTTTCAGTGCAGGGGCAGAGCTCATTTCTTATTTCTGGGCCATAAAAATGTAAAGACTCTCACCTATACGGTCAAACGTCTTGTCACATTTTGGGCATTTGAGCGTTTTTTTGTTGCCACTTTGGATGATCACTGGAGTAAGGCCCTCTGGGTAAACATGGCCGCCACTGGTCTGAGCCACTGTTGCATCATGGTCCTTGGTCATCTGATTAGAGCTTGACTCCTCCTCCTCCTTCCTGCGATCTGCATCCTCTTCAGTTCTTGAACCGGTCTCTGCTGTTTCTTTTTGTTCTCTTTCTTTGCTTTGGTCATGCTGGTTTTCTTCACCATTACCATCTTCATCAATGTCATCATCATCATCATCCTCTTCGACAGAGGTAGTTCCTTCGTCCAAGTTTTGGCCACAGTTCTCCATTCCAATGGGGTTCATGTTCACTTGGTTTCCAAATTTGCTTGGCCTCCTCCTCTGACGGGTGGACATGCGTTTGCTGCTTGATGGAGCCGCTGTTACAATGACCTCAGCTTGGCTGTGCATCTTGGCCATGTGGTTCTCCAGCGACGTTTTATAGCAAAACGTCCGACTACAGTGTAAACACTGAATCTCTCCAGGAGAATGAGACTTTTTAAGCGCTCCTGATGAAGAACTCTGAGGTTCTTCCATTGGCAGTTCTTCCTCCTTCTCGCCCTCTTCCAGTGTTTGATTCGGCGTTGCTTCACCTGCTAGAAGATTCACCGCCTCCATCATGTCAAAGAAGCACGCCGCCTCAGATAAAGACGGGATTTGACTCTGCTGCACTTCCATTTCAGACGTGTACAGAAAGTTGAGCAAATGTTCAAATGTGGAACCATCTACATTGTCAAAACTCATATGGTCCAGCTGACGGTTTTCGCTCAGTTTAGCTTGGAAGTAGCTGCTCCCAAACGCTAGCACCACCTTGTGTGCTGGGTACATTTCGCCACTCACACTAATGGTTATGTCACAAAACGAAGGCACCGCACATCGGTCTTTGTTTAAGAACTCGAGGAAGCAGCTATCGCTTTGGGAAATTCGAAGACGGCGTTTTTCCTGTGTGGACTCATCACCAGTCGAAACCTCACGCTCGTTTGTTGTAGGCGCTGAAACTTCTACCTCTTCTTCCACCTTTTTCTTCGCCATGTTGTGCTTCACTTTCTTCTTCATCTTTAGGATTTAATACAATAATTCCACAATGGAGTTGTGAATAATTTGTGGAGTTGGGGGAAATAATTTTAATGTAAAAAAAAAAAAAGTTTATAACAAATAAAACCTAGATGAACTATCTTCATAGATTATTATTCTTCTCGCTGAATTCTCAAATCTGTTTTGAAAATGTTGCATGATTGTTAAATAGTAAACAATTAAAAATCCGTTTAATTTATCAATTTAAATGTTTTAAAGGTGTGCAGCTGTTAATATGGTGAAGTTTTGTGTATGGATTTAACATTTGTGGAAGGAGACTCCAATGTCACTGCTTTATCACAATCTCAGATAAAGCTATAACTATTATTATTAGTAGTAGTAATAATAATAATTTGCTAATTCACGTTCCTATCATATGGTAGGAGTCACGCTTATCTACCTAATCATTATTTATCTTTATTAAATCCTAAGGTGAAATCAAATGTTTTATGTTTTCTACACAAATCGTTTAGAAAGATGTACACTAGCATACATTTATCTATGCTAGCGGATGGTATGATTTTTAAATCAGGCGATTACGACAGTCACCAAAGGGTCCTCAATATGCAAAGGATAAATAAATAAGTATTGTTTAAAATTCTACATTTTATTTTGAAGTCTGTATTTTAGGCTGTTGTGTCTGTTATACAATGCACCGATGATTATTGCGCGCATCGATATTTTATTATTTTAGATCAGGCAAACATCAGCGCGACCAAATAAATAGGTCCTTCCAATGCAGGACAATCCACCACACCGGAACAGACAAAGGTCCCCCTTTAGAGGGAGAATGTCGACTAACGACACTTCAAAGTCCTTAGAAAGGCTGCAGTAATATATCTCTCTGTGGTTCCTACCTTTATTAAACAGCTTCGCGTGGTATTTATAGCTCTAAAAAACAAAATATAAATGTGTTTTCCATCAGCAAACAGTGAGCGAACAAAAATATGTCCACAACAAAACAGATGGGCGCTGTACCTCCCCCTGTTCAATACGCCTGACGTCGCAATAAGCTGATTGCTCATTGGTTGTTACCACGTGTCAAACATTAAATATAACTATATAATGGCGTCTGTGGATCGTGTAGTGCACAGTATGTCGAGATACTATCATTTTGATATCGATGCCAAATATAAAACAACGCTCTGGGAAACTGTTAGGAAACATACAAAATGGATTAAAACTTTTGAAATTCTATGTGCATAATCTCATACATAAAATTCTACACTTATTTCCTTATATATTGTCCTTATAACTCGTACAGTTGCTTATGGTTAACGAATATTACTACACTGTATGGCCAAAGGTTTGTGGACACCTCACCTTCAAGTCCTTATGTGTTTGTTCCCCAAACTTTTGTTGTCTAGAAGTTGTCTAGAATGTAGGCACCTAAGGGGTGGGGCAGGGCAGGGCAGGGCGGGGGTTGTTGGAGATTGAGACTGGGGTGCTTAACCTGGTTAACATGTTTATCTTGCACCTCCAGGATTGGAGGTTAGATTCCAACCTCTGCTTTATAGAGCCTGTATGTTCTCCTTGTGCTTCAGGGGTTTCCTTTAGGTATTGTAGGCTGATTGGCATCTCGAAATTGGCTGTTGTGAATAGGTTTGTGCTGTGTGTTTGCCCAGTGATTTTGGCACCCCACCTTGTGTGTCAGGTCCCTTGGAATTGGCTCTAGGTTCCAGTGACCCGGTGTAGGAAAAGACGTACAGAAAATGGATGGATAAATGAATGGATAGATGGAAGGAACTAAGAGTGCATAAACCAGCTATATGAGATAATAGTTCCCTTGCCAGGTTCCTTTTTACTTACTTGAAGTTAATAAGACAAAAAAAAAAATCACAGCTTGTCATTGTTTCAAATGTTAAATGAATGTTTATTTACAAAAAAACACTCTACCATCACCAGCACTGCTGTTATAAATAAAGAATCAATATCTTTTAATCTATCAGATTTAAGAATTGAATATTGCTGTGCCATAAGTAATGACAGACCTTGGTATAAAATCCCCTTCATGAACATGTGTGATGTCACATTAATTAGCCAGTGGACATGTAAGTGTGTTAGCCTAATCCTGTGGATCTGTCTGCTGTTAATCCGAGTGTTACTTCAGTCCGTCACTTCACAAGACGTTGTAGAAGTCATTCACTGTGATGGTGCTTTCCCAAGCTGAGAAACATCCAGGTCTCCAGATTCAGTCAACTCATCAGTTGTGAGTCATGTCAGGAGTGAACGTACTAGTTTGGATCATCCTTTTGCTTTTTGCAGGTAAAGATTGGCTACTTTGTCTGTTTTCTCCAATAATTCTAATTGTGGTTGGTCATTGTAGACATGTCTGGTGTCTAAAGTTTGTTTGTTAAGTTTTGCAATGAAGCTAAAAGGCTGGTGTAGCTAAAAAAAAAACAATGATTGTTTACCTCCTTTACCTAATTTAAATAAAGAAATTTAAATTGACAGGTATTGCCAATTCCACCTGCTCTATCTGACACGATTGACCAATCCCATTCCCTCAGACATTATTGACCAATTCAACCAAACCTAGCCCTTCCATGAGACGCTCTTGACCAGTTATTTTCCATCAGACAATTTTGACCAATCCCACCAGATCCCACAGACATTCCCAACCAACCCTGCCCACTTCTGCAGACTCTCTTAACAACTCTTTTAAATCAGTTGACCTTGGCTTTCATTAGGTTCATCAGGTACGGCTAATTCATGGTTGGAATGAAATCTGGCACCCGCAGCTACCCATCCACCCATGCTGTAGCTCATCCAATTCAACCAATAAAGAGGCCATGTTGTGTTGCCGTGTTAATGGCCTCCAGTGTGAAGTGTTTCAAATATTCTCTTATACTCAGGTAAACTACAATATTTTTATTTTGCAACAGATGCTGTCTCTCACAGGGACTTTGATGCCTGCAAAAACAGTCCATGTCAAAATGGTGGTGTTTGCATAAGGAACAAACACAGTTATGATTGCCAATGCTCTGACCGCTCTAAAAACGGGCAATTCTATGGTGGGCCGAACTGTACAGTTGTACTGCAGGGCTGTGAGCGCCACCGATGCCAAAATGGTGCCAAATGCTCTCCTTTTCTCAGCAGTGGTAGACACAGATACCGCTGCACCTGCCCTGAAGGTTATACAGGCACAAGGTGCGAGATATCCACCATGTTCTCTTTTGAAAAAAGCGGATTCCTACACATCAAAACGGACCTCGAAGACATGCTGGAACTTCTGAACACTACTTTGAGTTTTCGCACAGTGCAAAAAACAGCAACCCTACTGCGCTGCGAAGTGGAAGAGTATGTACTCACACTGCATTTGCAAAATGGCAGACTACGGCACTCCATCCAATGGGACAACAACAACAAATCTGATCATGTGGACCTTTTTCAAGAAGTAGCTGATGGTCATTGGCATACAGTGCAGGTTTTCTTGTATGGAAGTGTGCTAGGACTTGACTTGCAGGACCCACTGTGCATTGTGAAAACCTGCCACAAAGAAGTGTTAGTGGAATTGGATCTGGGATCTGGGTCCGGGCAGTCCTCTTTCAATTTGGTCCAGAGTGTCTATATAGGTGGAACAGGGAATGGACAAGTAAATCCAGAATCCTATTTCCTGGGCTGTATGCGGGATGTCTACATTCAGTCCCACATAGTGGTTCCAGAGTTAAAGGTCAGAGCTGAGCAGTTCAGCATGACTTTGGGCTGCAGGGAAATTGATGGCTGTGAGGACAATCCATGCAGGAACAGGGGGAAGTGCATCAGCTTGGGATGGAAGAAACACAAGTGTGAGTGCCATCGTCCCTTTGAAGGAAATGTCTGTTCCGAGGGTAAGGCTTTACTCTAAGTGTCATTCTGCTTATAACTGGTTAGTTGATATAAAAAATTCAAATAGTATAATACAGTTACTGTGGAGGACATCAAACAAGTCTACACTGGTGATAATTACTGCAGAGTCTGTGTTTCGATCTCTATCTGACTCTTTTTCTATCAGTTTGTCTATTCGTGTGTCTGTTATTTGTCTTTCTGTCTTTCTTCTTGTTAGTCTGTCTCTTTGCCAGATAGACAAAACAGGTTTGCTATCAAGATTTACATCTTTAGTTTTGCACTGAATATATAAGTCTAATGGTGGTAACAGGAAATGGAAGCTCATATCATTTAGTTTATAATTGTGCACTACCCAGTGCTAAAACACTGTTTGTGTGTGTTCACAGAACACATCGCTGCACGGTTTGGAAATGAAGATGTGGAAAGCTATGCAATTTTTTATGTGGACGATGACCCCATGGATACTTTTAACATGTCCATGTTCATTCGCACACGCCATTTAAATGGTCTGCTCCTCGTTTTTTCCAACAGCACAAGCCGTTACCTTCACATATGGCTGGATGAGGGCAAGGTCAAAGTCCAGGTGAATGACTTTGAAATTCTGCAGGGTCATGACAGAGTTAATGATGGCCATTTTCACCTGGTGAACATGCACGTGGAGCGGGGAATGCTCACGCTCGTGTACTCCGCTAGGACTCAGGCTGTAATGGCTAGCCGAGGTTTGACTATCCACTCAGGTGACACGGTTCATGTGGGAGGCTTAGAGGATCCAAAAGCCTCATTAGCATTTAGCGGCTATTTTAAAGGATGTATCCAGGACCTGCGGCTGAACTTTAATTACCTGCAGTTTTACCCAATCAGCACACCACTGAATTCCTACAGGCTTAAAACAATGGTGCAGATCACACAGGGCTGTATGGGCGATAATTACTGCAGGGTATGTTTTGGTTCTTTATTAGTCTATTAATTTTTTTTGTCTGGTCTATTTATCTATAGGTCTTTTTGTGTATCTGTCTGTCATCAACAGTCCATCTATGTCTCACAGTACAAGTACTCACCTTTTCCACTCGTGTTATTATAATAACTCTGTTGTGACCTTGACTTACAGATCCCTCTGTTATATTTTACAGATGAACCCCTGTCTGAATGGTGGTGTGTGTTACTCCATGTGGGATGATTTCACCTGCAGCTGCCCTCTGAACACAGCAGGACGACGCTGCGAGGAACTGAAGTGGTGTGAGCTTCCTCCGTGTCCCGTTCCTGCAAGGTGTCTCACACACCCTCAGGGTTTCGACTGTGAGTAGGGCTCTGCAGGAACACTGAGACGCCCTTTAGGTCTCACCTCTTTATTTGGAGCTCTGTACAATATGTTTGATTGTATTCTATGAATTGTATGGATGATTGTTGCTATGGTCACTCAGAAAGTGTTACCATTTTCTGTTCTCATCCCAATTTTCGCTCCTGTACAAATCCATCTTTAACTTTATTACTGTTCTAGCGATCACTAAAACAGTAGAACTAGAACACGATAACTAGAACAAACGATTAAACCGGCTGTGTGCTGAGATTGTAAGAGTTCAGGTACAGAGTCAAATCTCATTAACAACATTGCTTGCTTTATATCAAGAACACATTTATGCATGGTTATTCTGATATAGCTTATCTACTTATGATCGATAAATAGGATTGAGATTGGACTAAAGTTGTTCACCTGGGCTCAGGTATCCTTCCTGATTTCAGGTTTGAGTGGAAATAAGAATGGAAGTATTCCACTGTTTTCCTCTCCATCTCCTAGGTGTTACAAATGTCACTGTCCGTGAAGGAAACCCCATCATCGTGTTCAGAGGTAATGGCAATATCCACCGTCCCCTTCGCAGCGTGTTGCTGACATTCCGCACAAGGAGACGTGATGCTACACTGCTGCATGCTTCACGGGAATATGACTTCCTTACACTTTTCCTCAAAGAAGGACGACTTGCTCTGGAGCTTCAGAGTGGCTCAAACATCTCACTCCGAGTGCAGAGCCGGTGAGGGAACGAATAAATGTACTCTCAAAGAATAATATGAATAATGTTAGCTAAGCTAGATGTTAGCTACTTTTGCTAAAATTGATTTAGCTATTTAAAAGGTTAAGTCAACTTGGCATCCACATTAACAGTGCAAAAATGTGCAGAAATATGCTAATCATTTTTGTCTTCTTTACACTCTCTGTCTAATAATTTTATAGCCGGGTAATGGTGAATGATGGACGTTGGCATAATGTCATGGTGAGCATGAATAACCCATCCACACCTACCTCCAGATGGTCCATGGTCCTTGACGACCACAGAGGCCAAGCGTCCATCTCCACCACCTCTTCTGGAGATCTAGACTTCCTGAAGGAAGACACAGACATCCTTCTGGGAGGCTGGGAGCTCGATACTGGGGCCAATTTAGACGGATGTATTGGTTTGGTAGAAATCGGTGGTCTTGTTTTGCCATATTATGCTGAAACAGATCTCCGTAGGACCAGACTCCAGGAGGAAAAGTTCTCCAGGGTGTCTGGTATGCTGACCTTAGGATGTTGGGGCTCTGATATTTGCAATCCGAACCCTTGCCACAATGGAGGCCAGTGTGAGGATCTTTTTGACCTCTTTATATGTCGATGCCCAGCTGATTGGCACGGTCAGATATGTGAAGTCAGGACTGATGCCTGCTACTCAAATCCTTGCCTTCATGGATCCTGTGTAGTCGTTTCTGAAGGTTACAAGTGTGTGTGTGAGTCAGGATACATCGGTCATCGCTGTGAAAATAAAGAGGACGTGTGTGTGGGACACAAGTGCCGTAATGGAGGTACCTGCCTCAGAGGACTCAAGCAATACGCCTGTCTTTGCCCGAGAAACACAACCGGAGCTCTCTGCCAGTGAGTGACAAGAACACCCATTTCCTTCATTAATTCTTTTTTTTGCTATTGGGAAAAACAACGGCTGTTTCCTTTCCTCCGTCTCTTATTTACCCATTATTGTTAAGAAAATCTGATGCTGATGAAGCTACGATATTTTGTGCATTCTGTAATCATGTTACAATTAGATTACAATGTACACAACCATATGACATTGTTTCTGGTGATTTCAGAGAACGGATGCCAGAAATGCCTTGGTACATCGACAGGCTTCCGTGAGTTATCGTTCCTTGATGTAATCCCTGATGGCACGTTAACATGGTTGTAAGGAGTGAAGAATAAACAGAATACCAGTAGAGCCATTATGATTGTCATACTGTTGTGTAATGTATGAATTGTCTTGTCAGGTCTCCCAGGCTGCCGGTGTCCATCTGCGGGAATGATAAGTGGACTTACAGCTGCTTTAATGGTGGAAACTGCTCTATGTTTGAGAACAAGTGTGACTGCCTGTCTGGTTTTAGTGGACAGTGGTAAGCTTGTAGGAATAGCAGCCTGAAATGTAATTTAAAGGGAAAAACCAAAGGATGTGAAAATCGGGTATTTTAGCCAACTGCGGTGCTCTATTTCTGCTATGGAGCTTGTTATGCTTCAGTCAATCATTGTTTATCCATCCTTCTTTATCCAATCAAAATTTTGGGGGAGAATTTTTTAAAAAAGATGAGTCTGTTCAGTCTGATGAGTCTTTGAGTCTGTTCAGTTCAGTTGAATCTAAATCATGACTGGAGTGTCACTTCTAATATATGTATGAATCAATCACAGTTGAGGAACACACCAATGACAGAACATGGGGTGAAGACAAAAGACTGATTTGATTAAGACAAAATGGCCTGAAATCCTCTATTCATTCCTACGCTGTCCCGCTTGTGCACAGGTGTGAACTGGAGCTGGACGAGTGTGCGTCCGGCCCGTGCCTGAACGGAGGATACTGCCGCAACCTCATTGACAAATTCCACTGTGTGTGTGAGATCAGCTTCGCCGGCGAACGCTGCCAGATCGACATCAGCGATTTCTATCTCTACGGTTTCCTGCTGATGTGGCAGAATATCTTTCAGCTGCTTTCCTACCTCATCCTGCGCATGGACGACGAGCCTGAGGTTGAGTGGAACGCTGCCAACGAGGAGTAAGAAAACAAACACAGCAATAAGTGAGAGACTGCATGTCTAAATAAGGGAGGGTGGGGGGGCATGTAAGAAACACAGCATGGACAGTAATAATAATATCACTCATAATCAAATGAGTGTGTTTGATAAATACAGAATGTTTTTAAACGAAAAGTGCTCTCAGAAATAAAGTTACACAATCTACGTTCACTGTCTGAAGATGTTTATTTTTATCACAAGGATGAAAATCTTATACCACAGAAGTCTGCCTGAAGGATACATAATGTTTCTTATTATTTTATAGCATTTAACGTTTGAGACATCCAGGTGAGCTCTTCGTATTCTGGGTTTGACTTAGCAAGCCAGAAAATAAATGTTTTTTTTTTTTTTTTAGAGACTAATCTCTCCAAACATATAGTGCCTGCTGTCTCAGTAAATCCAAAATCAGCTTATTCTAGGAGACAACAAAATATAGTTTTGTTAACAGTACACCAGGATGCAAATTTCCTTCCAAAATCCCAAACCATATACAGTTCTACTTCACTCAGAGATATTTCTGAGCCACTGGTCTTGTATTCCAAATATGCTTCCCTCTGAATTAGTGTTTACTTTGGCCTCAAAGTCTCTGAGAAGTGTTGACTCCAAACTGGTCTCTATTCCCTTAAAAGGCAAAGTGCACAAGGGTCTGAATGAAGGGAGCTGACACAATTGTGTTTCATACAACATCTCCCCCTATCAGTCTGACCCAGAATTACATTCCTGATAAAAAAAAAAAAATCCCAGTCAGAATTTAGAAGGATGTGTCTTATTCGTAAGGTGCTCTTTATCTGAGCCCTATCTAGGGTTCCTATTCTGAAAGTAGCATGTCGTGAGATGTAAATGCATAATTTGTCTGTTAAAGGGGTCACTTTACAGGTTGAGGTGTCTTCTGAGAGAAACGGATGACGTGATGAGAAGTACAATGCCTTTACCTTTATCACACCTTACCTTCAGGACACTGTAAAGAAAGTAATGATAATTAAAAAGGGGTCCATACAGTTAATTTCCAGTGAACTCCATGAACCTGGATGTTATCTATGCTAATACAGACAAACGTGGGCACAAACCTGAACTTGAATCCCTAGTGTAAATAATAAAATCCTATTTACTCTCCTGGCCATAGGACAAAAGCAATTTTTTTTTTCTTTTATCACACTACATTAGCAATTACATTGCACTATAAGCAGTAGAATAATGCCTATAATGTACTACAAGACCTATAAAAGTGTAAAAGGCTTGTAAGGCACGATGTGTGTTACCACCTGAAACAGGACATTTACACCTTATATGTAAAAGTTACATGTACAGTATCATCATGAATTCATTATATATATAATATAATAAGTAAAAGATTGTTATAATATACTATAAGGTGCATATTGAAAATAATAGACTATGAAGATTTCTATCATCCGCTGTTACAGCACATATGTGAGTCTTAAACGCATTATGAGGCTAAAATTATTCCTGTGCACTACATATATACTGCCATTTAATTCAAACACAGTGTTTTCCAGGGAGTGAAGCAAGTGCATGTCAGGTGAATGGACTTATTCCTGTCAATTTGTCCCCACACACTTCCATGACATTGGTCAGAATTGTGTGTGTTTTATCCCTCCCATGTTACGAAGGGTCAACTTTGGCTTATATATGACCAATCGGTCAGGCAAACACGCGTCAGCCTTTTCACTTCCACTCGTCGTGATGAATCTCGGCATTGTCGTCGCCCTTCTGGGGCTTGTGGCGTGCGGTTCATGTAAACCGGTGACACACAACTTCACTCTGCCACTCTGTGACTCTCCAGAGGCTGAAGCTGCCGCTCAGGTGGCTCTGGATTTCATCAACGCACAGCACGCTCATGGCTACAAGTACACCCTAAACCAAATCGAGGACATCAAGGTTATTAATAAGGTAAAGACTCAAAGTGTTACTGCTGCGAAGCACTGGCTGTACAGAATAATTCGTTTGTATGACATTTTAGATTCATCAAATTAAAAAATTTACTGTTTAAAGGGTCCAGCGACGGCAGCTTGATTTTTCTGGGACATAAACCTTTTCAATCAGAAGTACGAAACAAAAGTATTAAGAATGCAGGAATTTAATAAGAGGTACATGTTGGAGAATTCTTTTTTTTTTTCAGCTGTCATGTTCTTTTTACCAACACCCTCATCATATATTTAAAAAAAAAAAAAAAAAAAAAAGTGATCCAATGCATGTTTTACTGCCTAAAAAAAATCAAGGAAACCATGAAACCTGGTTAATAAAGAAAAACAAAAAGTATTTAAAAGTTTATCCAAAAAGTTGACATTAAATAAACAGACTAAACAGGATACCAGTGTCCTTTAATCTTTGTAAGCCTAATCAATTAGGCAGTTTTGTTTATCTGACAATAAAAAAAAAAGCATTTCCTGGATAAACATGTCAATTAGCTAGCTAATTACAATGAAAATCAGCTGACAATAAAAACAATATTAAAAAAACTGTCCGTTATACTCGGCTGGTGGTCGTCCAACTTTATTCAAAAAGTCATTGTTTTTAAAGATTGCAGCAGGTATTTAAACCCAGAGGAATTGCTATCAGGAAGTTTATAAGCTGTATTTAATAACAGTATTGTTCTGAAGCGTATCAGTTCTGATGAGAGGAAACAGAACAATGAGACGGTGATGAGTCGTTTAATCCAGCTACAAATGAATGCAGCATGTTTTGCCATGAGTAAAATGCATTTTTGTTTTGCTGTAGGTTGATGGAACACATACGTATCTCTTGGAGCTGGAGTTCCTGGAGACTAAGTGCCATGTCTACAACCCGAAACCCGTGCCTCAGTGTGAAGTCAGGCCCAAGATTGAAACGGTACGTTTCCCTTTATCCCAAAGGGAATGCTTTTATTGTTTTTTAAGGTGCATCTGTTCATTTTGACTATGAAAATTGGCAGTAAATCAGTTTGCAAATGTCATGTGACATGGAGGAAGACATTTGTTAGACTAACAGTTAAGATTTTAGCTGAGTTCTTATGAACAAACTACTAAACAGACAATAACAATTCTGGATTGTGATTTGTGAGAGAATAGAAATTTATATTGTGGAAGTTCTACAACATTAACTATAATCACGAATGGATAAAAAAGTAAGACTTGTTCTTCTCCCTCTCTTTGTTCTTTAGGCAATTGAAGCGGACTGCGATGTAGCCCTCAATGAAGCTGGAGGGCAGTTATCTGTTGTAGCATTCAAGTGCAAGACGGAGTTAGGTGAAATATCAGTTTATTCACTTTTCATTAACAGCTTGCATCAAATGATGGCTTAGTTTTGAGATGGCTTTAGTATTCTAATTCTTGTGCATGTTTTGTAATTTTTTTGGGGGATGAGCAGAAACAGTCGACCTTTGTCTAGGCTGCAGTTCTCTGGAGCCACTGAACTACACTAGCGGCAATGAGCTGGTTCAAGCCTCACTGGGGCACTTCAACAATAACCACACCCTCAAAGCTGCTTTTGCTCTTCTCGACATTGGGCGGCTGTCTTCTCAGGTAACACTGTGACCCTGAACGCAGCAAGGGTAAAAAGTGGTGAAATCCTTGGATAAGTGGTGTTTTGGTTTTAACTGTCAAAGTTTTTAAACAAATACAAAGACAAGAAGCCAAAGACAAGTCTATAATCTCAGCACAACAATGAAGACTCAAAGTAGAACGGGCAAATAAAGTGAAAACACAATCCAAATATCCACAAAGATGATAAGGCGTGCAGGGGTGAGTATCGACAAGGCCA